>VWZL01005928.1:935514-1286271 GCA_013396915.1 Stercorarius parasiticus | reverse complement strand
TAGGGCAACAAAGATGACTGAGGGATTGGAGCATCTCCCTTATGAGGAAAGGCTGAGAGAGCTGGGACTCTTTAGCCTGGAGAAGAGAAGGCTGAGGGGAGACCTTATTAACATTTACAAGTATCTAAAGGGTGGGTTTAAGGAGGATGGAGCCAGACTCTTTTCAGTGGTTCCCAGTAACAGGACGAGGGGTAACGGGCACAAGCTGGAACATAGGAAGTTCCGATCAAATATGAGAAGAAACTTCTTTACAGTGAGGGTGACAGAGCACTGGAACAGGCTGCCCAGGGAGGTTGTGGAGTCCCCTTCTCTGGAGACTTTCAAGACCCGCCTGGATGCAGTCCTGAGTAATGTGCTCTAGGCAATCCTGCTTTAGCAGGGGAGTTGGACTAGATGATCTCTAGAGGTCCCTTCCAACTCTGAAAAATTCCGTGATTCCGTGAAAAGCCAAGAAATTTTGTCCACAGTGTTATCCATTAGTAATTCTCCAACTTTAATCCTTTTGATCTCTGAAATAATAAAAGTATTTCTAGAAATAAGCCCTAGAAACATCCATGAAAATACATTTACCAAAGTATCACCTCTGCACCGTTCTCCATTCTTAGCTATATAGAAATGAAGACTAAATGATATGTATAAATATTATAGTAAGGGTAAATTAGTGTCAAGAGGTGAAAAATAAAAATCACTGGCAGAATGGAGAAGTAATTTCACAATATCAACTCAAAACTTCCTTCAAGAGGGAAGGCCATGAGAGTTTTTATTAGTATATGACATCCTGATATAACCACCTCATTAATTAATGTACGCTAACTGGCATTCACTTTGTATCTTATTCCCAGACTTGATCTAGCACCAAAGACACCATGTGATTTTTAATTATTTTTTTAAATTAAAAATATTTCTATTCTGCAAACAATTAGCTGGAATGCACAATAAATGAGACTGAAGTGAGAAGACACAATATAAGGAAAATTACTGAAAATACCTTTCAAACTAAGTCCATTTGACATAGCCTCCATTATGACAGCTTTTTTGTACGCTTAGATTTCAGGCTGTGAAGTTTCCTAAAGCGTGCTGAACACCACATTTTCAAAAGCCTGGTATAAATGTGTACCTAATATACAGGTTTGAAAACGTACTGCAATTGCTAAATGGGAGAAAAGCAGTCTATAAAACATGCTGTAAGTGGCTGCTGAAGGAAAAGCTACACACAAAGAGATTTGTTGGCAAAGTCAAGAGACCTCAAATGGAAACTTCGCCTGTAGAGCATCAAAGCAATTGCTCCTTCTTGTCTTTCTCTAGGTGTTGCTTTTGTACTGCTGTCAAATTAACTCTGATACATTATAGCATATATTATTTTTGTATGTTTGACATAGCTATTCAAGGTAAACGTTCAAATAATACTAATAAAGTAAATGAATTGTACATAACAAACAATTTATAATTGAGACAGGAGAAGCTGGAGAGCAGTTATTTTTAAACAGTTATTTTCTGACCATGTTATTTGGATAGGCTCTCTGGCCATACGTTGAAAAAGAATTTAGGAAAATGACAATTGCTTTATCATTAGTATTCAATATGAATGGTACAAAAAATTATTCTTCGGTCTATAGTGATACTGAGTTTACACAGGGGAGAAATATGATTAAATCATACTACTTTCTTTGCATCACTGGCCCTATTTTTCCAGTTACCATGGAAGTGGATTGCTTCCTAAGTGTTGCCATTATTGTGCTCTTAATAACTAGGTTTCACATACCTACAAGGTTTTTAAATAGTGTTTCCATCTTGCATTGCTCTTCATTTCTAAATCAATGATAGCTTGCCACATTGTTAGGAGATAATTTCTGTTGTTGCTTTGTAAAGATTTTTGTTATTATCTTTTCACCTGTTTTCTCAGGCTTTTTCCTGCTGCTCTGTTTTGGTCACTGAAATAGTAAATGTTTATTTTTAATCTCTCCTGTCACAGTGATTTTTGTCTGGTCTCTCTTCTGTGTATTTTATATCTTCCAGGTTTAGTTTATAGTTGCTGGTGACTGTTTCCATCACTGACAGTGATCAGCATTTGGGATTGGGTCTGACCTGCTTTGCTGGTCTCCTCCTTATTTAACATGCTGCTTTCTGGCTTTGCACACAAGAAGGAAGAGGAAAGATGACAGAAGCCTACAAGAAAATCAGTTGATTTCAGCTGTTTTTCCTTTGTGCCTGCTTCATGTTAAAATACCTATCAGGTGTCTCCTGCAAAGCATTTTATGAGGATGCTACTGTCAAGTCAACATAAATTATGTGGGAGTATTAGTTCGGCTCTGATAGTCCAGATTTCATATATTTGGCATACTGGCAAGACCATGTCTATCACAACTCAGAAAAGATCTTTAAAATAATAGTCGGTGCATCTCCTAGGCTTTGGAAGACCTCCCCTCATATTCCTTATCTGCTCAAGTAGAGGATTGACTGGTGAAAGTGCTGATTGATCATCAGCCTTTGGGGATTACAAGAAAAAACCCAATGCCTGCTAAACTGAAGTTAGCGTAACTCCTTTAATTTGCAGACCAAATTCTCTGAAAGAAAAGCGCTTAGAGTTTGTGGGAAAAAGGGAAAACGTTCTGAGTTTTTAAAACTGTCCGTGTCTTCATTGTTTTTCCCATGTAATTTAAAAAAAACATATATTCCAGCATTTTAATGGCTTCTTTCAGCACAAACTTTCACAACACAGGAAATAATATTCTTTTAAAGCTTATCTCTATTTTTCTGTGTCTGATTATCCAATAGAAGTTTGTACTTGATAATTTTTTCCACCTGTCATTACATCAGTGTAATCGCAGCTTTAGAAGACGTAGCAGACGTGAGTTTGTGTTAATGTTCATAAATACCTAAGTGAATTAGTTCAGCCGTCACCTCAATATCTGGATTGCTCATCTCAAAGTTGAAGTGGTCAACGCCCAAATTTTAGATCTTGTGAACTTGAAAAGGCATTGAAGAGGATCTCACTGCTGTTGGACCACTGCTTTAAAAGAATTCATGTGTAAGAGTCTGAGGAAAGGTCAATGCATGATTTTGGGAAGGTTTCTAATTCTGTACCTGATTTAGGCACCTTTCCCAAAATAATTTTGTGCACCCAGAAGTGTTCTATGTCTGAAAATAGGTGCAGAAAAAGGGCAGCTTTTGTAAAGCCAGCTAAGAACAGGCAATGCCAATTTAAGGGTTTTGGGGTTTGTTTTCTTTTACTGTAATCATCAGGTGTCTCCTGCTGCACTAGTTGATGCACTAATTCTAACTTGTTTGCTAAAAATAACTTGGAGTTCCAGATCTATATTTTAGGTTTATCACCTATTTGCATTTCAAAAGCAAGGACACTGCGCAGACCTATTTTACTGTTAAGTAGAGAATCATCATCTTCTAAGGAATAGCCTTGAAATCCTACTTTGACAATACATTGTTTATGAATACAAAATTGTTTCTTTGCTCCACCCCAGCCTCTCTTTTTTTATTTTGTTTGAGGGAGAATCGGTTTGAAATCAAATTTTCAGCTTTGTCGGTCTTGAATTATGTATATCTGTTACTTACAGTAGTATTCTATCCCTGTTTAGAACATACATCTAAGTATTTGAAGCTATGTACAGTTGCACAGGATCCTATTCAATGGGCTTTCAAGCCAAAATTTGAAAGAAATTTCTCTGATAATACAATAAGGCAAAGCAGAAGCAGCAGGATATTTAGGAAGGCGAAGGAGATAATAGCAGTGGAAATTATTGTGGGTAAGGGCATTTCAACAATTTTAGATCACAATTGTTAAAACTGATGAGAAATTAATTCCGTATTAAGTAACTGTAGAAATGTTATCCTAATTAAACACCTGAAAGAATATCTTTGTAGCCCTGTGTGATGATTAAAATTAAGGGAAAATGTGACAAGAGGAGAAGGTTAAACAGAAAAAACACATAATGACACTATCTGAGTATGAGAAATCACGATCCTGTCCTTTGGTCAGTCTTGATCAGTCTAAACCTGCAAAGCAAAACTGAGCAGCAATCCCCAAGTTCCGAGACAAGGTAAGCTCCAGTGATCTGTTATAGAAGCAAGGGAAATTAAGTTATATTACACGGTGACAAGACAATCTCTGTCAGTAATTTTTCTCAATAACTTCTTCTGAAGTCAGACAGTACCAGTGGTGTTTTTCTGAGCTGTTCTGGGGCGCTCTTTTTTACCATCTCTATTCTAACTGTATCTTCTCCATTGTGTCAGTTATAACTAATAACTGATGTTGTAAGGAATGACTTCTCCAATCAAATGACTTTAATTCTCTCCTTTTGGAGCAATGTTTAGTTCTTTAAATAGAAAATGCTCTCAGTGATAATTAAAATTATATTTTCTCTTGTTTTTATCAAAATCTCAAAGTGTTTTCTAAGTGTCTGTTAGGCTTTGTACTTACGGCTAGTTAGTTAATACCCCTTTTTGGTGAAAAGGGAGACTGGGACATATAGAAATGAAATCATTGAGGTAGGACAGTATGGCATTGGCAGCAGCCAGGAATAGAATTCAGACCAACTGCCTAAATGACTTCCAATGACAGAAATAGATACACCCTTTAGGCAAAATACATGTGCATGAAAATATTTGGAACTTGACAGCCTGGAAGTTTTGCATGCTTCCTGCAAATGTGTCATTCCAGTATGTCAGATAAAAATATCTGTGCGAACGAAAGGGATATTCACAGAAGATAGCTTACATATAATAGTATCATTGTGTAGAATCCTGTAAATATTTTTAATATCATCATTAATTTTTACTGGACATTAAGTACCTCAGCATTTCTCAAGTGTCCTTGGGGCTTTTTATGTATGGGTAACATTAAACCGCAAGCTCTTCACAAAAATTTTAAATTATGACACAAAGGAAATATGTCCATATTATTAAATAGATTTGCACTAATAAAGTTCATGTGCGTTTAAGTTAGGATTATTTCTACTATATGTTGCCCGATATTTCTATGCTAAAAGACAAAGTACCTAAAAGTGTAGGGTTTTTTAATTTAAGACAAATTATCAGCACCACACCACATCCTGCCCAAACAGGATCTTTACGTGACATGTTTCACCTGGTGTTGGAGTAGTGTGTAAATACACAGAAGCTGGGAAATCTAAAAAAAGTCTCCAAAAAAATGGACACCCCTTTCTACCCCAACAAAAGATTTTCAGAGGGAAGGGAAATGCTACTCTCTGAGCAGCTGGAGCTGGAGAACTTGATTATGTGAGTTGGCAAGACATATGTACTTTGTAAATCAAAGGACAATCTAGAGCAATATAGATATACAGAAAAGACATGATGCTACAAAGGCCTTGACCCAAAACTCCTACTCGGAAAAGTAATGGGAATGCTGACAGACAGAACAAGCTGTGGGTGTCTGTGATTCTGCCTCGCTGTGTAATTTTTTTGTGCTGTCTAAAGTAGACCGTTCTTTTTAGAATCTCCTTTTTTTGCAAAATCTTAAACTGTTTGCGTCAAGCATCAGGCAGTTTTGTAGAGATAAATGCACCTGTGCAAGTGAAGTGTTAGGGAAGAATGTGTGTATTTTCTTCTGGGTAGTGCGGGGCAGCTAGCAGAGGAAATCGCATTTTCCAGAGTAAGAGTTGATTTCATAAAGGGCCAAAAAGGAAGTACAATGGCCCGTTCAGACCAACAGAGGCTAAAATTGCAGTGGGTACATAGGGCAATTCTGTGACTATACAGAGGTTTAGGAGGGTAGTGATAGCCTGCGAGAACAGTATTGAGCAAAATTAGGTTTCCTGAACTTGAGGTGATTTGCTGACACTCAGCATTTCATAGATCAGACCCTTAATTCAGCTGGCGGGATTAACTCAGCTAGTGTTACAAGATTAGACCAGGCTATGCCTTAGACCATTGGAAAGAAGCTCATCTGAACATGTGGGATGATGCAGTAGAGCAACACAGCACTCTTAGGAGTCCCTTACCTTCCAATGCCAGAGTTTTACTGTAGTGTCCCTCTGATCACATTAAAAAAAAATAAAAAAATTACTTTATTTCCTTGATCACATCAGCATTACAGAGGAGTGTTACATGGATGGAAAGAAAATGTTCTTTAGGTTTTCACGAAGGATTTTTATCCTCGTGGAAAACCATAATCATAAAAAAGGATTTCAGTGTGGCCAGTCAAGTTACTGCCCTAATGAAACAGTGTGCTGCTTTGGACTGTTGCTTAGTGGTGAAATAGCATTCCCCATCATAAGCCTACTAAAAGGTGAACTTCTCCTTTACCTCCCTCATTAAGAAACTGAATTTAGCCCTTGCAAATTTTTTTTTTGTTGTTGTGGTGGTGAGACTAAAATTCATGTCACTGACTATTCTGTTTCTGGTAGCAGCTCATAAAGGGCTGCGGAGGGAACAGTATAACAACAGAGCTGGGAAGAAGTAACGCTGTTTGATGTGTTCTCCAGCCTCCAGTGACCAATGACATTTAGTAGTCCTCCCTTCGTAGAAATGAGTTGCATAGCTAAGCACGACTAGCATAAAAACTATCTCGTGCTTATTTTGAATTCACATTCTGATTTTTCTTCAGTGCTCTCCAATGGCTGTATGAGAAACAGTGAACAATCTCTCACCTCCATGGCACTGTCGATTTTATAGGTTCTACTCTGTCCCTCAGCCACGTAAAGAAACGGGGTCTCAGGCACAATCCATTAAATGTGTTGGCTCACTGCTTTCTCACGTTTATTTGCTTGTTTTCTTATCTCTTTTTTTTTTAATATATTTGTTTATCTTTTTTGAGATGGGAGACCAGAACACCACACAGAATCCAACACAAGGAGACAACATTCCTTTGACAGTAACATATGGATATCCTGTGGTCTCTTAATCTTTGCTAATAATTCTAATTATTGAATTATTGCTTTTTCTGATGCTACTAAACATGAAGATGGTGGGGGTTTTGTGGACCTGCCTGTTACAACTAGTAGGTCTTTTTCCTGATTGGTAATAGCTAGTTGACAGTCAGTCGTTGTATTTGAGCAGTTAGGATTGTTTTTTCCTTGTGTTCACCTCTTTCAGGTTGCAGTATGTTTGCCCTCACAGTTTTTCCCATAGAAATATTTCAACTTAAAACTTGCAAAAATATTACCTATGAAGCAGAGGAAAATAGATCCCTTGTTTTCAAAGCCGTAAATTGAATGAAGTTGAATTATTTAAATAAACTTTATAAATATTTAGAGATACAATTGATTTTTGTTTTACAAATGTACTGTGCTGGAAAGTTAGACAAAGAAATTAGCTTTAGAAATGCAACTTAATCTTGCTGCATTAATAACAAGTGTAAACAGGTGCTGCTTTTCAAGCCAGAGGGATAATGTTCACACTCTTCCTCTTGGAAGAAATAATTGCATATTAATTCAGCTTTGAATGTGTTTTTATAATCAACTTGAGGAGGAAGATGAGCAGGGGTTTCAGCCTCCCCTCACCACCTGTGAGGAAACAGAAAGGCTGCACATAATATCTTTGAATTGGGAAGATGCAGTGGCAGCTCCTAACTCCTAATGTAAGTACAGGAAGTCTTTCTGCTGTCAAACCCAGGAGGAGGTGACAATAACACTCTTGTAAGTGATTCCGTTTTGTCACATAGAAGGTAAAATCGTTTTTGAAAGAATTGTTCTCTGTGCTTTCTCAAGAATGCAATGCAGTGTGCAGCAGAGGAAAAGAAATTACATTGTCTCAATTTTTCAATGGAGATCAAGAAACTTTTTGACAATTGTGTGTTTAAATTTTTTTACGTATAACAGACTATAGATAACATGCCATTGCACAGGCTGTCATCTGCTGTGTTCATGTATGTATGAACTCTGCTGCTTCTAGTGTGTTCAGTGTTTAAATGTGCTTCCATCAACATCATGCATGGTTGGAATAGATTCCCGGAGATTACGTTCATTTATCTGTATCATTCCTTTTCTTTTTTAGGGTGTTCTTGAGAGCCATCAACAAATTTGCAGAGACAATGAACCAGAAATTTCTGGAGAATATGAATTTTGAGGTCCAAGTAAGTATTTAGACTTCTCAGCTCAGTTGAGGTAGTATGTGAGGTATGATCATTCTGGTCTGTCAGAGCCCCTCCGGGTACTTTATGTCAGTATCAAAATGGCTGTTGATTTGAGTGTGGCAGGATTAGGCCATCTTTGATATGACATGAAAATCATACTTCAGTTATTTATGATAAGGCACTAAACCAGAGGATTTTGTGGTGTGATTCTCTCAGAACCGGCAAGCAGAAAACTCATTTTTTCTTAGCCAACCAAGTGCATTCAGAAAGGTGATCTTTGATGTGCTGCACATAGCCTGTACAATGTCACTCCTATGTATGTAGGGCAGAAAGAGCTTAAATTTGTTTGATTCCTAGAGTATTTAGCACTTTGATTTTTATTTTTTTTAACATGTAGTCTTCCCTGATGAGTCTGTCTTTATTTATTTTCCTTTATTTTTAGTAGTTCTTTCTGAAATAATTTAAAATTAGGGTGGGTTTTTATTTTTAGCTTACTCAATAGCATTCTTTGCAACTTAACTATTTGGTCATGCATTTTACCATATGTTTGACTTGCTTCAGATAAAAATGAAAATGTCTGTGGTTTTCACATTCATTAAATTGTTACTAAAATGTAAATACAGTTTTAGAATCAGGATTTGTCACTAAATGCTGCCTGATTATGGTGAGTGCTATAGATGGAAAACACACTAGCAAAGTATAGTATGAAAAATTATTCTATTCCACTCTTTATATTAACTGCAGTTAAGAGTAAATGTTTTAAGCTCAAAAATGCTTCCTGATCTAATCAATTCATTAGATAATAACTTATTGACCCTAACCATGAAGTTCAGAGAAATTTCAGGGCTCTGCCGCCTTGATTTCTTGGGGTTTATATTTTATGGTTAATCTTGCAACTTGAGGACTGTTTTAAGTGATCCTACACTACTGCATGTGAGTATTTAGGCTTACTATGTGAAACACTATTTCAATATTGATCTCTTGGTCCTTAACATGAAATACCTCAGTCACATGTAGCTACAGAGCAGCCATGTAAGCGGTTACACAAGAGTTTAAAAGACAATAGCAAAAAGAAAGGTAGAACATTCAGTTCATACTGAGTTACAGTGGCCTCCAAGTATGAAATGTAGAGCTTTTTCCTCATTTATTTCATGAAAACATTTGTACATTCAAAAGGTGTGACTTTACAAATGCATGTATGTAATATGTTAATTAAGATTTTTGAATCCTAGGGAAGGATGTTTCATTTGACAAACTCCAAATTTCTTTTTAGTAAATATCCTTGCTGGAAACTCTCAAATCCTTCATGTATTTATCATATAGCATCTTTTAGGCTATTTCATAGAACCATAGGGTTGGAAGGGACCTCTGGAGATCATCTAGTCCAACCCCCTTTTTTATGGGTGAGATGGGCTGGTGGTGCTCCCGGGGCACAAATTTCAATGTGTTAACAACCAATTTGTAATTTATCATATCTAGAACACTTGATCATTTTTACTGCACAATGTGTCAGTAATTTTTAAAAGCCAATAAAATAGATCTAGTGGACATCAGTATGTGTATGCTGCCAAAGCCACACAAACTACTGTAAAGACTGTGTATCTGTCAAAATGTTATTAAGGTGTAACACTGCCTCTTTCAAAAGTCAAAGCAGCAGTCTACACCTGGAACTAATATTTCAGGTAAGTTTCCTGTGGCAATTCTGTGCACTCCGGGATGTTACCAAACAACCAGGGATGTTGTAGTTCATCACTGAGCCTTGTAGTTCAAGGCAACGTGTTAATGCTTGCTCTTTTATTCATGACTTGTCAAATATCTGGAGGCTTTGAGTAAGTGAAACAACATTATAGTCAATAAGTAGTTCCATCTAAAAAATTCTGGTACCCTTTTAGTTTTCAGAAGAGACTTAAAAGTAGAAGCCAGGGAGGTACCTTACTTTTCTTCTACGAATAAAAGCTCTGAAAACCTTTTGGCAGTACTGCAAATAGACCTATTAAAAAAGCTGCTACTGGACTAAAGAAGGTCTGAATAATGCAAAGCGTGTTTTCTTAATTAAAAAAAAACAAAAACACATAAAAACCCCACAAAACTTTATTTCCCATTATTATCTATATATATTCAGATCCTTGGTAGCTGAAGATCTAAATGTTTTAAAGGTTCTTTTACAGTTTTTCATGTTTACGTTTTTAGAAAAAAAATAAATCTATGAATCAGTGTCTTGCAATTACTCAGACTGTGAAAACTTGAATATAGAGAAGCACTTAAAACTGAAATGAGAAATTTGAGAGGTCCTTTAGTGGACCTTCTTCATTTTCTGAGGATCAACTTCATCCAAATCATTTCTAAGAAGAATTTTTCCAAACTATTGTAGAGCCTTTTATGCTAAGAGACTAGTCTGTATCTGTCCTAAAGATGCTGGATGATCCTTGAAGTTACCAAATTTTCTTAAAATGCTCTAAAGCATTGAGGCATAATGGAGAGGAACAGAGTGGAAATAGTAAAGGAGGAATAACTTCAACACATTTTTCTAATAAAAAATTTGTCTTTTGAAGTCATAGCTTAAATTGTCCTAGTCTGCAGTGTAAATCCATGTTTCTGCTACATTATCAAAAAGAATTGAACAAAGACGTCTGTAGCAAACCCCAATGGGTAAAAGGCATAAGTGCAAAAGGGGCCTTGGTTGCAGGGGTGTGTGTGAAGGAGGCGGCAGCACTGTTTGCCTTTGGTAGTTATCCTGAAAAATCATCCAGATCTCCTCCTCTTTATGAGATGGCTAGAAATTCCTTACTAAATTACTTTCACATTTTCCAATACAGCAGCTGTCATGTTTTCAAGGAGGCAGGCACCTCATGTTTTCTGAAAAAAAGTGGAATGAGAGATCCTTTTCTTTTGCGTTCCCTTAGCCCTTCTCTAGAGGGGTGGTGGCACGTCCACAGCTCTCCCAGACTGGGGTTAACGTGGTTGATGTGATTGACTCTGCTAATTCCATCACCGTGTATTGAAGTGTTACAACACAGGAAGGCAGCCTGTGCTGTTACTGTTAGATGCTGCCTCTCAGTAGGAGTTTGCAATGAATAATTGATAGCTAATTACAGAGAAGGTCCCTTCTCAGCTCTAGCTTTGTCTCCCGGTGCTCTGTCCCTGGGTGACAACTTGGCACTGGAGCTCATGTCAAGCAGCAAAGCCGAGTATCCCACAAGTCAGAGCACAAGAGCTCTGGTCCTCTCCTGTTACTGCTACTTCACTCAGCCCTGCCACATCCAGGTAACTGCATGTCCAAATGCGCAACATCATAATGTGATTGTGGGTCTAAGATAAAACAAAGCAGGTCTCTCAAGTATATTTTTTTGACTTTTTAAAATATTTTTCTTTCAGCTTTTGTGATTTTTTTACTTTTGAGAGACTATTTTGCCTTACTGGGTTTTAAAGTTAGTTTTGGTAATTAAATGCTTGCAAGTCCTTAACTTGAATATGCTATTGAAATGCAAAGGAGCATGTCTTTTCAGCCATCTTTGGGAACGAATGGAAATGTATTTTATAAATAAGGATATTGAGTCTTTAGGGTGTATCTCTGACAGAGGTGGCATTTGAACTTTGAATTAAGTGAATAAATAGACCATTAACTGTAGTAATAAGGCTTCATTTTTCTCCCCGTAATCTAGAACAATTTGAGAAATTTTCCATTTTACTGGTGTAATTGACATATGCAAAGTATATTCCCTACACATCAATAAATACAGCTTCTCAAGGGACTGAAAACTCTAAATTGGTCGAATTAATCTTTTAAAGTCTTTGATAAGGGGGGAAAACAGGCTTTTCAGGGCATAAATAACATCTATCCTGGGGAAAAATGCTCTCAATTAGTATGTACTCCTAGTACTGTCAAAAATTGGATATGAACATAATTCAAATGTTTGTATTAAGGGGGAAAAAAGCTTCAGCCTTACCAGTGCTTATTTTCAAATGCGGTTTTTAATAAGGCTGTGGTTGGTTTGGGGGAATTCAGAGCATCTTTGAATGGTGTGATACGTATCAGATTAACAACTGGCTGCAGTGAAATGCTGCTTGAGCCTGTGTGTCTGCACCAGGGTAACTGTGCTCTCTGGACTGTAAACGCTTAAAAGACAGAAAGAGCCCTCCTAAGGGCTTTTAAATGAGCAAGTCTGCGAAGGAGGGCTTTCCTTGGGCCTCTGAAGGAGGAATAAATGAAATGCAGGATCTTCACATTACAGAGGAAGTTTGAGGATTTTATTTATTGTAGGAAATACCTGTATTTTTGAGGGTTTTTTTTGTGTGCTGGTGTCTGTTTTTCCTGGTTATTTGTGCACAAGAGAGTTTTCCAGGTTATAAAGGACAGAGGTCACTGAAATTTTTGATGAAACATTATATTTCTTGGCTATTTAATGTGGGTTACCAACCTAGGGTTGTATTTCACCATTCAAAATTAAGAGCTCTGTAATAATGTCATATGTTTTGTTTCCATCCTTTAAATTACCACTGAATACATTTACTGTTGCCTTTCTGCTGTCTCATTGATGCCTGCTACCTGTATTTTTACATGCAGCTGAATTTTTAAGAGAAGTATCTAAAGCCATTGCTGACTGCTTAGAAGCTTCTGAAAATAGTATTTACTTCCTTGAATTGTGTTTCCTAGTGAAGTTTCTTTTTCCCCTTTCCTCCTCTAGCGTGTGGGAGAAGTACCTTGTTTTGATTGTCTGGAGAACAAGTCATTTGCTTTCAGAAACAACAGGTTGTGCCCTGGAAATAAAAGGGGTTTTCTTCTAGTTCAAGTTACATGGCTCAGTACTAATAGTAGTTATCTAGGGATGTCTTTTCTCCTTGTTTCATGTAGAGAGGTCTTAACAAAATATATTGGAATGTCACACAAATCATTGTTGAATTAGAATCCAAAGAGAAGACAGTAGATGCCTTTTGAAGTAGTTCTCGAATCCAGTGTAATTACATTGGGTGCCTTTAACTTCAGGTTGTTAAGATTCACCAGCATGTAACATATTTCACTGGTCCTGCTCTGGTTCACAGCTTAATGTTGGTAGCTAATGAATCTCATATGAATCTTTTTTAGCAATATTTATTCAGCTGCTCTGTCTTAAGAGCAAATGTGTAGTTGTGGTTATTAAAATTCATCTTTCTTGCTTTTCTGCTAATAGCATAATACTAATGATGTACATCTTTGCATAATATAAAAATCTCGTGTTGCTTGCATCATTTGGTTTCATAAATTATTAAGCATTATGCATAGTTTAATATTAATCCTGCTTTTCTCAAAACTATTATAATTTCCTTATGTTCAATTTACAGCTGTGGAACAACTACTTTCATTTGGCTGTGGCTTTTATTACCCAAGATTCACTACAGCTAGAAAACTTTTCCCATGCAAAATACAACAAAATCCAGAACAAGTAAGCAAAAATGTATACTTTAGCTTATGTCTTTAATTTTATAGTAAAGTGATGATAAAGATACTGATACCTTTCATAATTCTTTTTTTTCTAGATATGGAGATATGAGACGTTTAATTGGCTTTGCTATCCGTGACATGTGGTACAAACTTGGTGAGTAGGCAAATGAACTTAATTGCAGCTGAATCCACAGCGTATTGCTTGTTTCATTGAAAAGTATCTGACATGAATTGCTTTTGTAAGTATTTCTGCTATTAGAACTTAAAATACGTTTTCACTTCTGTGAGGAAGCTTGGAACTGATGTGAGATACTGTTCGACTCCTGCCTATTTTTTATTTCTAAGAGAGCTCACAACCTTCTCTCAGATTTCAAAGATGGATGAAATCAGAAGTTTTCAGAAACCTTATTTTGCCGAAATTGAGAACCAGATAAATTTTCCCTGAGAAGGTTACTGGTCAGGCTGAATCTACAGTTCCAGAAATTAGTAGGCTCATATTTGGAATCTGTGTGGATTAAAATTCCAAAATGTTTTTACATTTATTGTACAGTTGTGTTCTGCTACTGCCCCTTTCAGAGCTCATAATAGAGGAAACAATAACATGTTGTTCTATGAAAATATGTATTATAGAGGGTTTTTTAAATATACAATGAAGACAGTTATGATGATACTTATGGTTATAATTTGAAATGTAAGCTAAGTGTCTAATTTCAGCCAGTTAATGATGAAAAGAGTAGATTTCATCAGTTTAACAACAGAAAGAAGACAGAGAAAAAGGCTCTTAACAACCATTCTGTCTGTTAAGATCTCTTGACCGCAAGCCAGTTCGGGTCTTTTGTTCCTATGTGCCACTTCAGTGGAGTGCTGAGGACAAGCTAACAGTATTTTTCCCTGTTTCCTGAGGTCTTCATTGTTCTGACTCAGCTAAAATGCATGAAATTTCATCCAACTTGTGTAATCTCTATGTATTAGAAGTTTATATTTTAAGAATGGTGTGGAATCTTCTCAGCCTGCAACAAAAGAGCATTTTTTCCCAGTAGTATCAATATTTTTTGCATGTTATTCAAAATTCATCAGAAATATGCCCACGGTATCTGAAATCTGAAGATACTTGAATAAAACTTGAATAAAAACGATCACCTTTATGCACACAAGGCAAGATTTAAAGTGATTGGCTGGAAGTGAATGGGAAAGGAGAATTTATTCTGAACTAAATACCAAGCATACAGAAACCAACACACAGAATTAATGTGGATGGTGCATTATATGCTTTCCTCTGCTATACAGTTCATAAATACATATATATTCATAAATACAGTGCAGTGCAGCACACATCTTTATCTCCCCTGATATACCATATAAATTGCAAAGAAACGTCATCTCAAAATGGGGATATTTTCTTCCCTCAGTGGGGTGGCAACGCCTCCTGTAGAAGCAAAAGTAATTCCGTGTTTCTCCTTTTAGTGTATTCCTGTTCTAGTAGTCACCTTTCCTTTCACCTCTGAGTTGGCCCAGTAAGTTTTGCAGTGTGTTAGAACCTCTGACACAGCAATGTTGCAAGGCAAATAAGCTTTGGAGAGGCCATAATGTCACCCTGTATTATTACACAAGGAAGCCAACTATGATTTTCAAAATGCACTGAAAGGGATTGTTATTAACTGTAGAACATTCGTTTTATCTTGGAAAATTTTTGCAAAGTTCTTCTATTAGGACATGTGCAATTTCTTTATGATCTCTATTAAACGTTCTAGTTTCAAGGTGTAGCAGCGTATCAGTGCTTGCCTGGAGATTTTGGATATTTTCATCACCTTGCACATACTCCTTCTGCTGACATATACCCCTTTCAATCTTTCTTTTCTTAAATTTTTTATTGTAGTATTTTTAGTAGAATTTTTTTTTAATGAATCAGTATACTCTCATGTATCAAAAAGATGTAGTCAAGATTTCAAAGGATTTGATACTTTTGCTGATTAATTGGCAAACTCTCAAATGTTTTCAGCATAGTCATTAATTTTCTAGTTTAACACCATTGTCCTTTTTAATATTGGTAGGTGTAAATTCGAAATTAATTGTTTTCAAATGAACTCTTGATTCTAGAGCCATTAACATCTGTTTCTTAACATAAAATTTCAAGTTCTCATTTTACTACGAAGTACAACAAATCTTGCAGAACTCTGCCACCTGTGTGTATTTGAGGTTTGCTGTTTGCATCCTACTTACGCTGAATCTGAGAGTCTGTGTTAAAAACAGCAAGCGCAATGGGTTTATAAAATTTTAAGGGCCTTTAGCAGTTTTCTCTAGCATAATGTTGAAGACCAAAGGATTGTTTTCTAATATCCAAATGCATTATTAATTTATTTAAATAATATTGTCTTATATACCCAATGGAAAAAGCGAGGCATGCAGATTGACTGATGTTTCAAACTAATATGCAATAGTTCTCACTTAATAATAAATGCCCCTTCCATTTATTTTCAATAATTTCAGGGTTCTTTCTGTAGCTTTAACAAAAAGTGATCTGCATTCTGAAAAGCAGTGGAACATCTTAAGTATAAACCACGTTTGAGGGATACATATACGGCAAGATTGAAACAGGCAAATGCTTGTCAGGATCTCATACTGTGACCTCTAGAGAGCCTTTCAAATTATAAATTGAATTGCCTCGTGCTCTGGGGCAGATTATCTTCCTTTGTCCACTTCAGTCATTCAGTCATTGTGAGGTTTGAAGAGATGTTACTCTTGATTCCTGAAATGGAAATAACAGTTCCTGATGGCCAGATAGTCTTCAAAAAGCCTTTTTTAATATATATTTTCTTTTATTTATTTAAAGATGTGTGCTAAGGTCTTTTGGTTTTAAGTGTGAGATTAGTCTCTCGGTCAAGCAATAGGTATTGCTATCATCTAACTTAAAGTTTCTCTTTTCTACTCATCTAAGAGGATTGCATGGGAGAGTGAAGATTTTTAGAGGTGAATAGATAGCTACGTAATACATGAATTTCTGTGTGTTTCAACAATTACAGATCTGTAAGGTCTAATACATCTAGGTATTGGAAGTTATTCAGTTGTTGTGAGATTCTTTTCAATCTCATTGACATTACTGATTTAAGTAGGATTAATAATGATTTTAAGCATCCTGAGTGGAAGAAAAAATAATGTTGCGTAAAACTACTGAATTCATAGTTCAGTTATGCTTAGAGTTACGTTAGTCTGGCACCCATATGAGAGGAAAATCAGAATCAGATTACTGTTTAGTTATGGAACAAGTCTAGTCATAGTTGTTGATGAGAATATTTTATCTCTTTACAAGGTTTAGACAGTATTGACATCGTTACACAGATCATTGGATTTTGATGCTGGTCTGTTCCACACATCAAATTTTTTTCTTCCCCAAAAAACAACCAGCATTTGAAGAACATCTTGGACGTGGTTGAAATTTTTGCAGATTTGGATGTTCATTGGCAGCTGATATAACACTTGTGCTACAAGATAATTTTGTGGGGTTTTAGGAGTTGTGTAGATGGGGTTTCTGTTATTGCTTTCAATGTTTGATGCATTGGTTGGTTTGATTTATTGGTTGCGATGTTTGATGTTATTCCGAAATGAAAGCAAGTAATGCTTTTCTCCTTGATAAGCTAGAAAGGTTACACCATGTGGCGCTCTCATAGTGATAGAATTTGGGGGATTCTTAGGGTTTTTTATCACTCCAGGTATTCAAAAGGAGATGTCAAAAGCTGAAAAACTGAAATGTTCACTGAAAATGTTAACTAAGCTGGCATATGTATTTCTGGCATCTTAGAATGAGACAATATCCGTTAACGTGCTTAACAGCTTTTGAGAAGGAATGGAGATGAGTGACTAAGTTGTAAGACTTTACCAGCATAGCTGATTTAAAACACTGCTTTAAATGATTGCATGTCCTAAATGTTTCCCTAATTTTTTTTTTTCTCTCCTTTCAAATAACCAGTTTGTGTTTCTGTTTCAGGCCAGAATAAAATCTGCTTTATTCCGGGGATGGTTGGACCCATCTTGGAGATGACTCTTATTCCAGAATGTGAACTACGAAAAGCCACAATCCCTATTTTCTTTGACATGATGCTGTGTGAATATCAAAGGACAGGAGAATTCAGAAAGGTAATTACAAGCGCTCTGTATGGAAATGCATTAAAATGCCATGTGATCCATTTCTTTCTGGTAAATCTTTGTTGTGTGGGCTTTTCTGGTTACAGAAAGTAAAATCCAAAATATTAAGAACAAAAGGAAGAGCTCTTGTGCAAGTGAGTGGGCTCTCCAGAGTCATTTAGTTGGACTTAAGTAAAACTTTCTTCACAATGACAGCAATAATGCGCTGGAATTGGCACCCAGAGAGGTTGCAGGATTTTTATAAAAATTTTCAAACTTCTACTGAAAAAGATTCTAAGCAACAAGACGTGATATTGAGGTCAGCCCTCAGTTACGTAGGGGTTAGAATTAAATGACCTCTAAGGGTGCTTTCTAATCTAAATTTTTCATGAAACCCCTTCCTTCTGACATAGATATTGATAAGACAAAGCTTCTGATTTTTAATACAGAATATCTGTCAGAAGTAGCAGTGAATAATTAATTATGTATTATCACATTTCTCAGGAAACTCTTTAACTTTTTTTATTGTGAGAGAAATAACCACTGTGAATAACTGGCATTGCAAAAATGTTCTCTACAGTAATTTTGAAAAGAAAAAATATTCTTAAATCACAAGTATTAAATATTTTTGACTGGTGGAATAGAAATGGGGATAGTGGGGTAGGACATTTGGGAATATAATCTAAATGTGCCACTGCTTGCTGTGGCTTCCTGGGCAGTATCTGTCAGTGTCTTTCCTAGCTGACTTCTCCATTCTCTGCAAGCTCTTTGGGCATACGTTTCCCTTCATGGGAAATTTTACATTGGACATTCAGGCTTTGTAGTTACACAAATTAATTCAGAAGAATCTGTGTAATGGTGAGTGCCAAACAAAAAGTCGTAATTTTAGACATCCATAGGAAAGTAAATATAAATACATTGCTCATATACCCAGCTATGTTTCATGCTTTAAATCATGTGGGGCATTTCTGTGTCAACTAAGTGTGGAGCAAATGGGGAGATGGATTTTCTGTTTTGGTCTGTATTCCACAAATAGCAAAGCAAAGCTTTTGATTCAAGGCCAAGATTAAAAACCACTTTGCTTCTGTGCATCTGTTCCCTCTGTGTCCTAATAGTCCTATATTTGCCTTCTTAAAATGTTTTCCTGCTCTTGGCTTATACTTCATCTCTTGGGAGAGATGCACAGATCTGGACAGACCAAAAATCCTCAAAACTCATCAGTTATACTGACCGATTAAGAACATCAGCTTAGGAGCCTGGAAGATGCCAGACACTTAGGTGACCCTTAAATCACTTCTTATGCTGACATAAATAAGTTTCAGGTGATATTTTTTTCAGTGCTGAGGAACAAGGACATTCATTTTATTGCAGCTTAAAAATAAGAGGTAATTTTTATCAGATGGCACTCTTTGATAATTGAGCAGCTGAGTCTCATTGGATTCTAATGTTCTGCTTTAGAAATTGTGATCAGTTACTGGTCAGGAATTGTGGGGTTTATTCTCTCCTTTCCTATGGATGAGGTAATTAAGATAAATTTCCTAAACTTGGCCCTGTAAGTTTGCCAATTCCGGTGTTTTAAAAAAATATATTTTAAAGGGAAGGCACATTAAGTTTTATTACTTAAAATTGTTACCATCTTAATTAGAACAGGCAAAGAATTAATATGAGTGGAAAATCATTTGATGCACAAACACGTAAACTCTAGCTTTTGCCAGTGGACAATTTTCATATACAGACTGGCATTTAGTATTATAAAGGATATTTTGATAAAGCTTTAATATAAAATTTTGAGAATCATAATGTGTTATTTCAAGAGTGCCTTAGGCACTCAGGAGCCTAGCTTGACATTCAATTAAAACATAATTTTGCTGAACTTAAAAATAAATAATTTATTTCTGATCTAATCCTTTCTAATGAGAGAGGGGTAAAAGCACAAACAGAGACATTTTCACTAGTTGAGTCTGTGGTGGCACTGGAACTAGAGCTTGTCTGGTGTCTGACACATAATTTAATAAACTTTACCAAAAAGATTGCTTTTGTTAACTTGATGTGGACTGTGCTGAGACGTCAGCGTGGCAGTGCTCCCACCTGGGTGGACAGACATGTTACATTGCCTCTAGCTCAAAAGTCTGTGTCCTGCTTTATGTACACGATATATATGTGATCAGGATATAAAGGTATTCAAATTTATCAAACAGGAATTTTATTTAATTTAGCTATTTCTAGGAATTCAGCTAATCCCAGAGAAAACAAAACTCCACCTCTGGTCATCTCCAGAATGACATACTATACATCTGTATTGAATGGAATGGGATATATGCATAGGCATATGGCATACTGAGGCATTTTCTTCACAATCCTTAATTTTACTTTGCACATGTAACTTCCGGTCACCCAGAAGAAATGTTCTATAAGCTTGTAATTTTTAACTCTAATTGAAGAACTAGGGAAGAAGCCATTAATATCTACTAATTGTAGCCATCGAGGCTCTGTCTGTCATTATCTCAGAGAGCTAGGAATCTTGGAAACGCAATTTATCCAACTGTGTTCAGTGTCTGTGGATAGAATTAGTCCTCCAAATATATCTGCTGCTTCACAGATAAAAGGAAGCTTGTTGCCTCTCTGTTGGACACATGATGTTAAAAGAATCCCATCCTCCAAATGTTGATCACCCATCTTTCCTTGGAAGGAAGACTTCCCTAAGCAAGACACATCATCAAGCAATCTATTAGTATTTGTTCTAACTGAGAATTTGAGACCAAAAGCTGGAAAAGACTTAAAAAGAGAGAGAGATTAGCTCTTTGCAGAATAAATGAAAATATTGAAATAAACATGGATTCAAGTTACATTAAGGATTTAACTTGGCTTAGGAAAGATTAATTCATCTGTGTTTATATTTTCAGCCAAATAAGTAATTCTGTTCGTGTTTGGTATTTTCAATTCAGTGTCTCTCATTGGGTCCAGCAGTTGCTGAAGCCATCTGGGGAAGTTTTCTCTATTTGCTTTCCTTCCTGACTCTTGCTGGTCTGTGTCAGAAAATCGTGCTGACGGATGGTGTGTTCTCGGGCTTACACAGCTATTAGTTGGGTTAGAGGATAGATATTTATTCTTAGTCAACCTATTGGAGTCTTGTATCTTTCTGAGCTACCGGCTGTAAAAGGTTACTACATGAGTGAATATAGGTGTTCTCAGCAAGCTCCTCTGGTGCAAGTGATTTATCATTGCTGTAAATACCCGCATTTCTTACTCTCAGTTCTTGAAATTTTATTATGCGTGAGGATTTCAGAAGGATGTGAGATCATCTTGTTAGCAGAAACCAGGTTTGTACAGCTTGGTGCTTCAGACAGGTCTGTGTGTAAAAAAAGGAGCTTTCGTGCTTTGGTATTGAAGTGTGTTTGGATGTGGAGATTTCTTGAATCTAATAGATAGATAAGCAGGTGGTTTTGAAGCCAAATTAGTGCCAATGACAATTAGGCACACTCTGTTTGAGTTAGAGGAGAAATACCCCTTCCAGGGCTTAATTTTGGCACAGACATCTTAAAACTTTATTCTATATTTCTGCCAACTTTTTTATTTATTTTGGTTCAAGGAACTGGCTTTTTTTGCAGCTTTTTGAGAAACTGCAGGAAAGATGCTTAGGAAGAGTTTTTTTGTTCAGATCCAGCATCTGTGAAATTATTGCCTCTTAGAGAAGTAATCAATTCTCTACCTGCTGAATCAGTACTAGGAAGGATTTAAGAGCTGGATGATTTTTAACTGGTGCTTGACTTGCACTATATTCACAGATTTCTGTCTTACTCCAATAAGTCCACAGACTTCAGCTCTAGAAAATGACCGGATTGAATGTTTTTGTTTAATATTGAAAGTGCCATGTAGCTATGTTACCCACGTTACTAATACACATATATATACTAATATACATATTACTTACACATAGAAATGAATTCTGAGCCCTTTAAACTTCTTTTTCATCCTGGACCAGCCACAGTAATTTTTTTTTCCCTGTTTCTCTATAATTCAATGATGGCTCTTTATTCTCTAATACTGGTATAGTATGTGCTGTTTCACTGGTAATCTTTAAGTTGTATTCTAATTACAGAGAAAGAGCTAATATTAGAGTAGCAAAACCTGGAAGTAACAGGACAAAGAATTGTTCTGGATCACAGACTATGGGTACTCCTAACAAAACATGATTCTTTGTGGCCTGCAAAGAAAAAACAAGGTTCCCGTTTATTTGACACTCCTATTAAAAAAATAATTAAGAAATAGTACTAGTGTAGTAGTCCTTTCCTTCTACTTAAATCAGAAAATAGGATTTCTGTTTCTAGTGAACAGCTTACAGTTAGTCTCTGAGAACATTTTGGGAAGTGTCTCTTAAACAGAGACGTTGAGATCTGAAATCATTAAGTATTTTGAGGAGCAGTGTAGAGCCTATTCAGTAGCCACAGAGATGAAACATTCACTGCCAACTTCTGTTGAAATACCGGATGAGTACATGCTGCTGGGTTCTGCTGGAGTTACTCCTGTTCTGCTATCAGTGGTTCCCATATGCATACTGTACAGGTGTCCAAATTCACATTCAACTATGACCTTTTCCATGTAGGCATCTCACTGATAATAGAGAGCAACGTATTTTCTCAATTTTCCCCTTCATCCAGACAGCAGAATATTTTTAACCATTCTGTGCCCATTTAAAACAGTGCTATTGATGTCTTCATGAACATTGTTTTCCTACACAGTCATCTTAAAATCTGTTATACCTGGTGCTGAGCTGGAGAAGTCACCTGTCTGTGCCATTGTATGGCATGTATGCAATTTGTATGCAAGTTCTTGTGTCTCACGTCAGCCCCGTGAAGCGTTTAAATATTTCCATTTCAAGCGTATCTGTCTGGTGCTGCATTATAACGATATGAACAGTTATAGTTTCACACATTTACAGCTGTGGTTTTGTAGTTTTGACTTGGTCTGAGAAGTATGAAGTGGTTGAAATTGCTCCTTCCTCCCTGCCTCTCTAGAAAAGAGGCACATATCTGTATTGCCTGATTTTCTGTATCTAGCTTTTTGTGTGATGAGTGTAGAAGTTAGGCCACCCAAGACAGTGTTTCAAGCTCCTTGAAAGAAGCAACAGCCCACTTCAGTCTTCTGTGTAAAGAGCAGTTATCAGCATCGGGATGACCTGGTAGATGTGGGGTTGGACGCATAGCTTCCTGCTGTCTTTGGTGAGTACTGCTTGAGTAATCCTGGTGGTGGTTCTTCTGGTGTGCAACTTGCTGCTGGGAGGTGAAACCTGAGGAATCCTACAGTGAATGGGTAGCAAGCACGTAGTATCTGCCAGTTATCTTAAAACTCTGAATTTATGTGGATTTTTTTTCTTTTTTTTTTTTTTTAGGTTGCTCTCAGGGATAGATCTAAGGATGTTTAAATAGAGCTTTTCACATATTGTGTAGCTTTTAAATCTTTTTGTTTAAGAAGTTGTTTTAACATAATTGCACTTGATTTTAGGGGCAAAATCATTTGATTTGCTTATATTCTGGAATAACTTTGATATTTGACATTTGCTGATCCTGTTAGCTGAATCTCAGGACAAAAATGAAGGATATCAAATATTCTGGAGAAAAATTGGGATTACTTGGCCTTTGTTCTTGAGAAATGCTGAGCAATTTTTCTGGATGAAGAGTTTTAATCATGACCTACTTGAAGGAAGTACATGTAGTACCATGTTTTCAGTTAGAATGTCATGTTCTCTATAACTGAAGGAATTGTGCCTCCCAAAACATGTCTGAAGATATGCGCGACCTGCTTGGGGTTATATGTACCCTTGGGCTTGGCTTCTTCAGCTCAGGGCTTTTTGATGAGGATATATTTAGAGTATGGAAAAATATCTTGCATTGCAGTTATCTGCAATTATTACCGCCTCTAAAATACTATAGAAATTCTTTCTACCGTGAAAGGCTTCCAGTTCTCCAATAGGATGATCTGGACCCCAGTCTGCCAAAGCTCTCAATTACAAAGAAACACTCCCCAGAGAAAACAGAATTATTCATACACTGAAAGTTGTGTGAAAGGAAAAAACATGAACATTTTCTGTTTTAGTACAGTAGTGAATCCTCTGTCTTTTTTATAGTGCTTTTAATAATTATATCTACGTAAAGCAAGAGAGCTTTATTTCAATGTAGATCTTTTAATTTTTTAATGCTTTCTCTGTGCCTCTTGATGGGTTAATGGCTTGTCTAGAACCTTGTGGTAGATCCTTCCCACCTCCCTTTGAAAATGTTATGCCAAGGTTTCTTTTCTCTGAAGCCACATCTTTCTAGGACACAAACTTTTGCTTAGCACCTGGCGAAGTCTGGTTTAGACTTATTTCCTGCTGTTCTCCAATGTATTATCTGCAGCCTTCTGCACGCTCCTCTTACTAGCGCGTGGGCTTTACTCTTGGAGCACGAGCGATCTTTCATTTCTAGTGTGGCTCTAGATGACGCAGGTGGCACCAGAGCAAACACAAACAAGCGGGCTTTCCTTTCTGCTACCTCACCATGTGGTATGGAACCATGTGAAACACTTAGTACTTACATGAAATATTAGAAATAAAAAAATAAATATAAGTTTTGCCACACGTAATTTATTCATACGATATTCAAAGATTTTAGTAGAAATATTGGGGTGAGGGGATTGAGACATGTTGTGACTGCATAAAGAAGACATTCACAGCCACATTAGAAAGGTTTAAAAAAGTGTTGGTATTAAAAACTTGCCATTCTCTCACTGTGCAGGTTCTTTACAAATTGCTATCAAGTTGTTTTCTCATCTGATGATATCTGAACATGATACAAGTGGTTGGAGGAGAACAAAGAATGGCTATAGCTGCAATAAGACTTTGAGATTCATGTCTCGCCCTTCTTTCAGCAGGATACCGAAATGAACCAGCAGCTCAGGGACAGGGTTTGTCCAGGCTGTCAGCAGCGCTAAAAGCCCAGACTGTGAATCAAGCTGATGAATCTTGGAATGCTTTTATAAATTTTAGGGTTTTCATATAACAAGCCAAAAAGAGATGTCAAGGAATGAAGAATCAAAAAAAAATGATTATGCAAGAGGCTTAGAAACGATGGTGGTGTTCAGGAAAAGCTGAGCACAGAGCGAGGTCAAACTGGCTTAGGTGACCAGAGAATAAAAAGTATTGCCATTGCAGCTCGAAATGGGTTAATAGAAGAATGGCTCTGCCTTGAAGGGGATTTCCATCGATGATGTGCTTATATTTGTGATGAGTTTCCAGCCTGCAGGTGCAAAAAGATACCAGCTTCTTCACACCATAATATTTGAAGCTTGGGAAAAATTATGCTAATGGGCTGGCTGCCTTTTAGTGATTTATTTTTATTTTTATTTTACATCTTAAAACCTGAAGCATTTTAATATTTATTGCTGCTAAGCTTATTGAAGTAAATTATTTTCTGACATGCAATATTTTTATATTAAATTAATTTTAATTAGTTTTCTGTTTTCCACTATTGAAATAACCAGTTAGGTTGTTTTAAAACACTTTAACTTTTGAGTACTTTTTAAAAAAAATTGTTTCACATCATGTCTGAACAGCAAAAAACTAGAACACCCAGTAATTTGGTTCAAAATGCCTTGGTCTACACTGGACAATATTAATGGGAGTATATTTTCCTTGGAACCCTCTCCCAGTAAATTTCCAACTGGTTTTTTTTGTTTTTTTTTCTTTTGTTGTTGTTTTTTTTTAATTCTCCTTCTGGCATTTTTCATTTCGTATTGAGAAAAAAAACAACTCATCTTTTGTATTTGTTACAAGTATGATACATAAATTTCAACTATTTGAGGACATTTTTGAACCTGCAAATCTTAATGCTTTAAGGTGCTTGGAAAAGGCAGGGAGAAGAAAAAAAAAAACCCTAAACAAATCATAATCATGTATTAGAGTTTCCAGGTTTTAATTTCCTGGACCTGAAGGCAGTCTGCATCATATATGGTAAAGGCATCGGTAACTAATTACAAATTCTGATCTAACCATGTTAGGTTGGATTAACCCTTTCAAAATGATACCACAGTTTCCTGTGTATGATGTATTGCAAAGGCTTTCAAATGACAAATTACATTCATGTATTTATATTGCAATAACACAATAACATTTTAAAGAGGCTTTATATAACGAAGGTATGATGCTGCAAAGTGCTGGGTTAAAATATAATCCAACATGGGCTTCCATTTCTTGAAGAGGTAATGGTATATTACTATGGTCTATTAGCTAGAAATTCTCCAGAGGTGTTGCCAGAATTTATTACACTTTAAAGATGTCAGGCTATTGTCATTGACAATTTTCATGCATATTTGTAACAACAATTTTGCAGGTTGGCGTTAGTTTCCCAGATAATTTTTCTTTACCTCTGACAAACTTTAAAAATAGGTTTTATCTTTTCCTGAATATTGTGAGATATTGTTCCCTTGCTTAATTATGTAAAACTACCCGGAGATACAGGGTGTAACAGGAACAGCAAGTAAATAATTTAGAAAACATCTTCAGATGTTAACTGCTGAGCCCAGTAGTTAAGCTGAAGTTTCAAGGCCGGCTGTGCAGACTGGGATGTGGCGCTTCTCAGTAAGCAAAGTTTGGGATAAAAAGAAACCTTTTAATTTGGCCTTGGAGTTCTAAGAGTTGGCTGATTAGTGATAGCTAACAAGGTGTGACCAGTGGAGAAGTATTAACAGGTTTTCTCTCTTTATATGCTCACAAGCTGCATAGATTTTTTTTCAATTCGGAGAGAGGAAAAGGGTACTTTCTGACCTTACAAGTAGAGAAATGAGACTGCTGATGGCTCCAAATGAAGCGGTGGCACAACTGTAAAGTAAAACTGAAAAAATGATGCAGTAGAGAGGAAAGAATACTACTAACTGCTACTAACTACAAAAATAGCTTGCTTGCTGGTTTTGTTTACATCTCACTGTTTCCTAATTAGGGTCTAGATAGACCTAACAAATAACAATTAAATAGGGTATTGCATACTGTAGGATTGTTCCTATTTTATCTGAGTGAAAGTCATTCTACTTACTCTGAACCCCTGCATTTCAAATCAGAGATGTTCTATGAAAACCCATAATGCAGATACTGTAACCTGTTTCCTCAGGTTCTTTTATCAGTTTGTACTAAGAAACAGGTATCTGGAGATGGTCAGATGTGCGTTATTCAACCGGAATATATTCACATGTTTAACCCTTGGGAATATGTGATATAACTATACAAAAAGACTTTCTTGATGCCATATTGCAATGTGTTTCACCTCTGGATATCTGCTCAGTGTTTTGATTGTTCTTTCTTTATTAGTTTGAAAATGAAATCATTTTGAAGTTGGACCATGAGGTGGAAGGAGGACGAGGGGACGAGCACTACATGCAGCTCTTTGAGTCCATGTAAGTAGTGCCTGAGAAGAAAAGCCTTCAGGGTGTGGTTTTATCTTGCTGTTCTTACCACTTCTCAAGTTGGTAACCTCACTCAAAAATAAAATAGAATCTTAGCAGCTTTTTTTATGAAGGGACTGGCAATAGCATACTGTTTCATTAAACCTGGTTTGTAGTGTAGTTTTGCTTATTGAAACTATTTTCGTGGTTGCTTTTCAATATTTTGTGCTCCAGCTAAATTATGAAGAAATTATACCTGATCTGCAGTTCTCTATCCGACTTTCAAGCCAAGATAATTAAATATTCACCCCACTTTTTAGTCTTTCCCCATTTTTCTTTGTAACCTTCCTTGGTTTTATTTCACACTAATAAGAAGAAGGTATTTTAAAGTATCTTACTTGCTTTTCCCAATGTCTAGATTGGACTCCAATTCTCTAAATGTACATGAAGTGACTATCCCGGAATGAGAATATTGCAAAGTGCTACAGTTTAATAAAAATATTTCCGTATTTCTCACAATCCGAAAGCCTGATGTAGTATCTCCTTCTCTTCTTGGCCACCCTCATTCAGTTTTATTCTCAGACTTACTAGCTGTGTCTTCACTTGTGGCAGGTTGTGTGTGTGATGTTTTCGGCAGTGCTGGAATCCCTGTGCCTGCCCCTGAGAATTTGTTCCTAGCTTTTGCCTTAGACTGCAATAGTGAGAGACTACGTCACCCATCATACACTTTCTCAGGCACTGAGAACATAATAGTTATTAGGCATTTAAGCATAGGCTTTGTGACATTTGAGTGTGTATGTGTTTGCTCTCAAAGCCTGCTACCTTGGATATATTGTATTTTTGTGTAGTGGGTAGCAATCTGCAAAATCACATCCCTCACCAGATGAAGCATTAAATCTTTGTGTATACCACAGTGGAAAAAGGTCTACTTTCAGTGAAAAGGGAATTTTGTAAAAAATACTGAATTATATAATTAAATAATAATATGTGTATGTTGTCGTATGTAAACAATATGTAATTAGATTCTAATTAAATAGCATAATTTAAAAGAAACCTTGTTTAAATCAAACATAATTTAAATGTTTGCTATGTTAGTTTAATTACTGCCCTATGAGGAGGCAGATAAAATATAGAGAGGCAGACTTGAAAAAAGTAGAAGTACTGACACTTTTTAAGCAATCTAAAACTGTTCTTTGAAACTGATACACTGGCAAGGACAGATGAAGTTTTAAAAATGTGTCTTTCACTTCCTAACATGCAATGACTATGTAAACTGAGAGCAATAAAGAAATTTTTCAATTTTGAACGTTTACTGTCTGACTTCAACTGTTGGGATAGCTAAGCGGTGATGCAGAGATGTTCAGACTAGCTCTTGCTGTGACCGAAAACAGGCCTGTAAGCACACGGTTTCCTTAACCACACTTCTGTGAAGCCTAAACGGTGATGCCTGCCTGAACCGTCGCTACAATTCATCATCTCTGGGGCTGGGCATTCAGCTGACACAGTGGACATTTATTGCAGTGCTAAACTTTCCTTGCTACTAGTAATTTTTTTGCCAAATATCCATACTAAATCTTCCTTGCCTCAGTTTACGCCAATTATTTCTTGTTTTACCCACAGGGGACATAAAGAATCATTTATTCTGCTTCTCTTTGCAGCAGCTTTTAACAAACTGGAACGTTGCTGTCAAGTTTCCTTTAGTCTTCTCTTTAGGGTAAACAACCTCAGTATTTCAGTTTATCACATGCAGTGTTTTCTGGACATTCCTACAATGTCTACATCTATTTTGAAATACTACATTGCCTTAAAGCTGGCAAGAGTATTCAAACTGAAAGTTTACCAATGCAAAGAGAAAAGCTTCCTTCAGATCTTGTGTATGAGACTCTTTGAGGTTTACTTTTTCTGAGCTGTGCAACATTGTTTGCTTGTCTTGTTTGCACTTTACTCTTACATTCATATTTTTCTAGAGAACTGGTACCTATCCAGTTAAACCCTATCTCTCAGTAGTGCAGTTAAATAGTCTTATCAAACATATTACGTAGTATTTGATCTTTCTGTGTTTCCTAGGAACCATTTTTTCTTTGACATATCTGTTTTTTTCCCCTTGATACTCTCCCATGTTCTACAAGACTTCAAGTTCAAGGTTTCCACGTTTCTAAAGATGTCACTTCATATTATCTCCAGATAATATTTTTTGTTCCATCCTTGAAGTTGTATAATGATGCCTGTAGAGGGACTGTTAAAGCAGAGGCTGGTGACTTGTTTGTGGCAGGACCCTGTTCTCTTCTCTCTGTTGTTTTTGTTTGTTTGTTTTTGTTTAGAATCTTCCTACCTTCACACCTTCCAAAGCAGGGATTTCAAGCCTCTATCCTCAACTCCCCATTGCAACTGGATAGGCACCCAGTTAAACTGGGCTCCGGATTTATTCATTTGGTCATATTTGCATCAGCTGATTTCCTGTAACTGTCCGCGTTCCTGCACAGTTCCAGTTGCCACCTGAATGCAGCTATTTGGCAGTAGTCAATGACTGTCCTGTGTGTTGATGCTCAGCTCTGTATCCAACACTTACCCACACTGGTTGGTTGCTGGGAACTTCCCCAGGTCCAGTAAACTAAATCGGACCAGCAGAAGTTTAATCACTGCCTTGCAGTTGTTCATAGTCCTAAATGTTAGCGTGCACTGTGGCAGGGTTGTGTGCTAATGAATGTTGTCCCAGATGACACCAAGGAAGACCTGGGATAATATGGAATAGATGGGAGGCTGTTCTCAGTAGGCAAAATAGCCAAGGCTGCCCTGTTTTGGGAACTGGAGGAAAATGTAGCTATATGGGTACAAGTTGTGCTATGCCACTTTTCCTCAGGCTCAGAAAATGAGTTCTGGCATATTTTAGTTACTAATATAGGCACAACAGAAAAGAGCATTTGGAAGCTTTCCAGTTCCCCATCATTTCAGTGGCCTGCGTTGTTTTCTTTAGCTTTATTGAAAATATTTTTTATTTTAAGACTTCTATTTTTTTCAAACTCTGTTCAAAAATTCAAAGGTTTCTTGCTCCCTCCTGAGGGGGGTTGGGAAATCTTCTAAAAGTTTTATGGGTCCTTTTTATTTGGGTTATTGTATAAAGCTGAGCAAGACAACTTTTTAAATATTCCCTCATGAGACAAGTATTCCTCTCTCCCGCTCATTTTGTAGTTCTTCTCTATGTGTACTTCAGTTCATCTTTAGTGACTGGAGTTATGTACTATATCCTGGGTGAGATGTAGCAATAGCTTCTGTTTTACCTCAGTGTTTTTCTGCTTGTATTGGAAGGAAATGTGATGTCTTGGTGACTTATATTCATTTCATAGCCAAGTAATGTCCGCAAGTCTGCCTTTTTGCTGTCACTCCAGGTGAACCTATGGCAAAAATTCATTATAGTCACTGAAATGGTGACTGTACTTTCCTTTGTTAGCGTTTTATCCTGTTTCTGACACTTATATGTGTAAAATAACCCCATTTTTCCTGTATAGTATTGAAAGTGCTAATGACTAAAAATGTTAGAGAGAGTCCCAATGGAAAACCAGAATGCTAAGGAGAGGAAACAAGCTCTTAAAAAAAGAAAGAAAATAATGCTTAATGAGATGCTGATAATCGTTTCATAATGTTTAAACCATTAAACTTTGAAAACAAAGGTATGATAAAGAGAAAGCTCCTAAATCACTTTGGCAGTTTATAGAAACAGCATATGCAAATATTTTATTAATGTGAATTGGAAGCTGATGATGATGTATAAAACTCATTTTCCTATATTTTTATGAAAAGTGAACTGACTGCTCTTTTTAATCTGAAGAAAGTTTATTGTTTGCTTTTGCTTATTTCTCAAGTGCAAATTGCTCTGATGAGGTCTTGTTTGTGGTGGTCTTTTTTGACTTAAAACTATAATTTGTCAGTTTGAACTTTCTACTCACATGTAACTGTACCAAGAGAAGAATAATTGTTGCATTTTATGTTGCACAATAAGAGGAAAAGAGGAAAGAAAGGTCTAAGGTTTATTGCAATAGTGTGGCATTCCAGAGAATTGAGTTTGTAATACCACAGATGCAGGAAAAGTAAATATTTCGGGTTTTTTTCTTTTGATTTATATCCCATCTGCCTTCTGGATATCTAACTTACCAACCCACAAAGGGAATTTCCTTTCTGAAGTTGCTTTAGCCCCAATTCAGTATTTGCCTTCAGGTCCAAACAGTTTTTGAGCTGTTGGGCCACTGATTTTCACAGTATTGCAAAAACATGGTTTTTTGTATTTGCAGACTTACAGAGTGTGCACATCAGTATCCTGCCATTTTTACCTTGGTTGAAAGTTTTGTCAGCCTAGTTAAAGGCCTCCTGGAAAAACTGCTGGATTACCGAACTGTGATGAATGATGAAAGCAAGGACAATCGCATGAGCTGCACTGTGAACTTACTGGTATGGTCTCTCTTGTAATTCTTGTGTGAGAATGGGGAAGAGCTTTAGAATCCATTTACTAAGGATGAAGGTAAATCTTCCTGGGGACAGGAGTGATTGACAATGCTCAGTAGTGATTTAAACTCTGAGGCAAGGGATTTTTGTATCTATTTGCATGGATATATGCATAAACCTGAAAGTAACATCCACGCAGTTCTTTGGTTTTGCTGGTATGTTTTATCCACTTAGATACTGTGGAGAATCACCTTCACCTTTTGATAGGCTTAACATAACAGTGGGCTTTTGCCAGAGTCAAGTTTTGCATGAGGAACTAACCCACTGTCTGCTTTAGCAACTCAACAATTGCGTTTTTTAAATCTGGGGAAGAAAGCTGCAAGATACACTTGCAGTAAGGTGCTGAGAAGATTTGAGTTTCTGATCTGGTTCTAGGCAACCCAGTCTTTTTTTCTATTCCTATTTTGTAATGAGGATATTGCATATAGAGACTTCTCCACTAGGAAATTCCTCTGAGCTGAAGAGGAACCTTCGTTAACTTTAAAGGTTGGAAAGAAAACGTGGTTAATATGTATTGCACTCACATACTCTCTGTTCCTCAGTAATCGCTGCGCAATGCAGTATAAATTTGTGCAGCTCTTCAGGAGGCAGTTCTTGTCATACATTTTGCACAGCCTTAGCAACTCATACACCTGCACAAGTGTTATGTGACAAACACGGGCTTCATTCCTGGAATTGCACGACAGTGCTTCGTATCAACAGTGTTACATACCAGCTTCAATAAATACCAGCTGCTTTTCTGGCCATCAAGGGTAGCCAGAGCATGTAGTTTGTTATGTTGGTGCATTTGGATAACCACATTTTCCTCTTCTCCAACAGAAAAACTTTCACTAATGATTTTATTAGTGAACTAGGAGAAGTACGTATAATAATAATACATACCAATAACTAATTAAAATATTAATTGAAGTAGTAGTACCAGGTTTAAACTTAAGATGGCCTGTAAATAATGTATTTCTTATGCTATCCAACTAGCAAGAAAAGCAAAACCTCAATATATATATATATATTTATCTTGTGTTTTAATAAAAGACATTAGGAGATAACTTTTAAATGTTTGTGTCCCTAGAATTTCTACAAGGACATTAACCGTGAAGAGATGTATATCAGGTATGGCAGTTGTTCTATTGGATCTCTTTTGGAGAGGGCAATAATATTCTCTTATAAATTCTGGTTTTGTCATTGTACTTGGATTTTTGTTACTTAACGTTAGTTTACCATCCCGTATGACTCTGTTGTAGCCCTGGTCTCGTTTGTATTCTTACTCCATTATTTGCTTAGCCTTCAGTGATTTGGAATCAATTGTATATATTCGGCAGCAGCATTTTTTCCCCAAAAAATCAACTTTTACTTGATCAAATCATTCAACATTCATTGTCTATAGTTTTAAATAAAGAAAATACGTCTAGATATGAGGTTTGATGGAGGGTGTATCATGCATTTAGAATGGCAGAAAAACATTCAAGTTTTGTAGAACTGTGCGGCCTCTTTAAGTATACAACACTACATGCAATGCAGAATTACTAGGAAAGCATTTTTCTGTAAGAGCTATAGCTGTACTGCCAAATTCTCTCAGATGCGACATGGCCTGTTACTCTCTCCAAGACTTTTGCATATGAGCTGCAGCAAATCTTGCTGTTCCAAAGCTCACTATTTCCTGCCTCTCCTCTCATTCTGCAAAACCTGCAGAACCCTCTGCACCTCAGCCGCTGCAGTGCAAAGCCCAGAATCTCAGCGGAAATGAGCACTGAAGGGGGTTCAGAGCTAAACCTGGAGCTGGAGTGGCCAGGGAGAAGCAACCCTCTCTCTGCAGGCATTGCTGAGTTGGGTTGACAACTGGGAATGGTAGTGCCTTGAACTGCTACAGGGAGGTGTCAAAATATCTGTGTCAAAACTCCTATTGTGTGTAAGAGGACCCACTTTTTCTGTCTAGCTGCTGGAAGAGATGTTGAGTTACCATGATGGGCAATGGTTGTGCTGGTAGCAGCAACGCTGCCCCAGGGATCCGGAACCATGGCAACATATAACTTAGAAGAACTCTTCTACCCCTACCACCTTCCAGGTTTTATGACATCTGTGAAGCTTCCATTAGAGTTATCTAGAACTTATTTGACACTTAGTATTCCAATCATGTCATTATCTAATCTAATTCTTGTTCTCTCCTCTAACAGATATTTGTATAAATTGCGAGATCTTCATTTAGATTGTGAGAATTACACAGAAGCAGCATATACCCTTCTACTCCATACGTGGCTCTTGAAGGTTCGATTTTCTAAACTTAGTATATAAATAGCTTTTTGCAATTCTCAAATTATAAATTAAAAAGTGATTGTCTTAATCTCTGGTTTACTGCATGTTAGTTACTTTCCACAGGATATTCAAGTTTCCAGTTAAAAATACTGCAGTAGGTCATAAAAAATTAACATTGATTGTTGAAATTGTATTTTCAGTGGGTGATTAAAAGCCACATATTGGTAGAACTAAATATTGTAGCAAAAATAGTTTTACTTTATAGTGAGAACATTGTGTGCAAATTCTGAAGCCATTTAACTTCCATTTGGTTTTCATTTTTTACTGTCCCAAACATGACAATGATGAAAATCAAGTGCAATTTTTCCCAACTATCACAGGGGGACATCTGAGTTTTCATTTTAAATAATATGGATCACTCTGCCACATTATGCTTGCTTTCTTTTGTAGCTCGTAATTATTTTTTGCTATAACTAATGTTTATTCTTATTTTAACTGATGTTATCAAAAGAAATGGTCAGTAAGATGCATTTCCATTTCAAGGGAACATTCAAAATTTAAGTATCCTTCAGCAAAAATTTGAGATTTCTTATGTAATTTCTTTTAGTGCAGAACCGTATCAATTTGGCTTTTCACTGTGCTATTTCACTTAAATTTCATTTTGACTCTTCTGATTGTACAAAACTATGAGGCATATTGTATGTATTGCTATAGACAAAGATAATATTATATGCGAATATTCAAATACAACAAAAATAAAAACCAAATCAGTCAAGATGACATCGCCATAATAAAATGAAGTAATTGTCTCACATAGGTTTTTATCCAAAATTTTTTGGGTGGGGGGCAGGAAGGAGCACAGGTTTTTAAAATGTTATGTCCAGTCCTGGTTATCACATGAACTACAGCACTTGTTTGAAGAGGTGATGAAAATATTTCCAGTCCCTTTCCCAGTTTCTTTGTGGAAGGGTAAAAAAGACTGGGGAAAAAAACCACTTAGAACAGCCCAGGAACAAGACGTGGGGGGAGGGTGGAAGTGTGTGTGAAATGTTGAACTCCAAAATCATGTTTTTTTAATGTGTTTTTATTCTCAGTGGTCAGATGAACAGTGTGCACCCCAAGTCATGTCAACAGAGTTCCAGTGTTCACAGACCTATCGACACTTGAAAGAGAATTTGTATGAGAAGATCATAGAATACTTTGACAAAGGAAAGGTAGGTCTGTGGATTTCCTCCCACTGCCAAATCTTTTTACTGTGTTACTCTGTATAATAGTATTTGATGAATGTGCTCGGTATAAAGCATTTGCGTAGGAATCCTCTTTGAAATGTGGGTCAAGTAAAAATTGTGTCCTGAAGGCTTATTCACAGAGTATATCTGTTCTGTATCAATGTATTCTTTCAATAACCACATTCAGAAAGAAAGAGGGCTGATGTTGATACTGGTCACAAACGTCTGTCAGACTAATAAAATAATAAAAATTGTTCAATGTACTTTCCTTTACTAGGAAAAGAATACTGACTGCACAGATTGCATTTCTAAACCATTTGGTCATTATCTTCCAAAAACCAGTCAGTTCAAAATGGACATGTTTGTTTCAGAGAAGTCTGAGAATTGCATCCCAAAGTTAAAATGTAGTAGTTTGATGTGCAGTACCTGGGTGTAGTTCAGCTTTTTTTAAAAAATATGTTAATAAAATTGACTGTCAGTAAAATGACAGTAGAGCTGAGATTTTTGGAAATAAAGCAAAGGACTAGAAAGCAGGGAAAAATTCTGCAGTGCTGGATAATGAATGGTATGACCCAATAAGGCCTTTGAGTCAGTATGTTTTGTTGAGCTACAGCTCAAGGTTTGAAGGGGGAAGGCAATTCATTACTGCTCCTTGCGAAATAAAGGCATAACTCCCCCACGAGAGTCCCTCCTATAATTCAGAAGATAGAAAGTTTTTGGTGTTTCAGCACTGTGCAGGAAAACGCAGTGCTATTTGTAACTTCCCAGTTTTTTTGTTAGCATCTGAAAGAACTACAGTGTAGCAGTCCCCACCCACTGTATCAGAATAATCCAATCTACCCAGCCTTCAGGTTCTCCTCAGAGGGAGCAGAGGAGGTTTGCAGCTGTCAGGTGCAGAACTCCCCAGCCGAGGTACATGGCACCATGTAACAATGGTCACAGTGCATGTGAGCACCAGTGACCTCACACCAGTAGACAAAACCCCTTTTGCCTCCTTTATTCTGAGTAGATGTGACTGACAGAATTTGAGAAATATCCTCAAGAGAGAGATTTTCTGTCTGCTTTAAGACTGCTTTTGTGCTGCATTCATTAAGTGCCTACAACAGATGAGGAAAAACTGTCCTAGTCTTTCCAATGCAGCTCTGTAATTCCTGGCAGTAATTTTCAGAGGTAGCTATTAAGTTGTGTGGAAAGAAACAAGCTGCTACTCCTGGCAAGTGGCAATTTAAGTCTTGTAAATTTTTAGCTGACTAGGAGAGGTGTCATATGCAAGGCTACCTATGTTTATGTATGCTTCAGGATTTCTTGTAAAAATCAGTGTGTTTATTTCAGAGAGGCGGGTGTCAGTCCCCTCGTACACTGCTCCTCTGCTTGGGGTATATTCAGGATGTTATGTACCTTAGTGATTGACTCTTCTTTTCTAATATATCTGAAAGCTTAGGTGATTTTTTATTATCTTACTGTAAGAATAAAGTACGTTTACTTATTCCTTCCTATAATGAACCATAAAACACTTTTATTTTTTAAATTAATCTGCTTTCCTAAAGTTTATGATTGCCTTGAGTCTTCCATTCTAAATGTGCAATTAATAAATGACTGCAATTTAAAGACAGCGTAATCAATAAAACCGTAGTTAAACAGTGATGCATTAAAAACTTATTTGTTGGTACTGGATTTACTTTTTGGAATGTGTGGTTGCATTGCAGATGTGGGAAGAAGCCATATCTTTATGCAAAGAACTTGCAGAGCAATATGAAAAGGAAGTTTTTGACTATGAACTTCTAAGTCAAAACCTGGTAAGTTCATATACAGGTCTTCAAATTATTTCAGTCACAGAAATAAGTACTTTTGAGCTACAATAAATAGAGCTGCTTATGAGCTCATTGTCTAAAATTGATTTTTAATTCATTTGTCAAAGAGTTGCTATGCTTTATTGTAACAATCCAGTGGTAAAGGAGAGATTCCTAAAGAACTGTTTGTTAAATTTGCATGGACATCTGCTTTTTTTTTTGAAACTGCTATAGATGAAATAAACATGTTCTCACTTAGCACAATTTAAAGCCCGTATAGAAAAGAAATATAACAGGTTTTTGAAGCCTTTGTACAGCTTTAGAGTAGAAAATGCACCTGGATGCATTTTTTTCCCTGAAATTTTTCTTTAAATTTCTTTAAATTTTAGGAACTCGAATCTTGACAAGCCTAAAGAATTCTGTCCTAATCAGGGACTGGGGAAGTAATACATCACAAGGAATTAGAACTAGGTCCAAAGGCTAGAAGGAAGATTTTGAAGGAAGACTAAATTTTCAATTACTTGTTTTCATTAAAATCGAATTAATCTAAAAAGAACCTTCTTCCCACATACCTTCTTTTTTTCCACCCCCACAATTCCACACTTGCATGATCTTTAACAAAAGTTTAAGGCTCATTCAATAGATCTCTCTGAATCTTCCGTAAAGAAACTACAGGAATCAAAACATGATTTTCTTGAACAGTGTTGTCTATAAAGAAAGCTTCTTTTCCTTACATTCAGTTCTGGTTTTGTCATAAACTAAAAGATAAAGACTAAAAAATAAAAAATATTTTTGCCAATTGCATTTAAGTTGCAGTGTTGCATCATAGATGTAACACGGGAAATAAAAATAGTAAACCTAAATGACACTGAGTGTTTTCTGGAAGCCAGTGTTCTTGGAGTGTGTCCATAGCATGACACTAGGGCAAAAGCTTCACTTGATCCGTACCTCAGAAGACGCTTGAAACAGGGAGTTTTTCCAAATGTGTTATTTCAATAGTGTTATCAGTTTAGTGTTTAAAATGTAAAGTATGACTTTGGTGTTTGCTTTTTTTTCTTTTCACACTAGTAAATTAAGGGTAAACTGATTCTGAGGTCAAATAATTGAAGTTGAAGCTATACACATTTAGCTATGTATTATATTTGCATATAAATGTAAACAATATTTAACATACCATAGCAGTCACGTGAATGCTAACTGCTTATTGCTATAGCTTATCAGCTGATAACTGATAGCTCTTGCATGTCCACTGACAGCTGTAGTACATAGTGTAGTACTGCTGTAGATGTTAAAAAACGAATTGAAAAAACCGCAAAACAAACAGAAGTAATTACAGTTGGTTTTGCTTTCAGATTCAACAAGCAAAGTTCTATGAAAACATCATGAAAATTCTGAGACCTAAACCAGACTATTTTGCTGTTGGGTATTATGGACAAGGATTCCCCACATTTCTAAGGGTAAACCTCTTTAAATTCTTACTTTTTTTCATCTGTTTTCATATGCTTCTAAAAATATGAGCATACTCTACTAATGCAAGTGAGTCTCTGCGAATATTTGCCATGGATTTAGTTTTGCTTGGATGCAGGACTGTAGTCAAAATCCGAATTGTTACTTGTAAGAATGTACATGAAATGTTTTCAGATGCTTATACGTTGATTCTTTCTCTCAGTTTAATTGTGGAAACTAGAAGAACTAGCAGGTAGTGAAGGTGATACATGAGCCAAATGCAGCAATAGGATGTCATTTGGTATGGGCAGCTCTTATGGTACATATTTCTCAGATGAGTCCCCGCACAGGTTAGTGATAACTAGTAGAATGTTATTAACTAACTTGTATTCAAATTATATCCAAAATTCTGTTTCACATGAGCTTGGTATTTTTGTCGGACCTTGTAATGGATTGACAAGATTTTCAAATTTATATTGCCTCTCAGCTACAATAGAAACACACTACGAATGTAGAAACAGCATATTTTTCAGACCAATGCACTCTATAGCCCAATAGCATGTCTTTAACAGTAGGAAATAGTAGATAATTAGGGTAGGGAAGATATTGACCTGGTATATATTCCCTACTTACCTGATAAACAGCTTCCTGGTTTAAAGGTGACAGTCCTTCATGGATTGTTCTATGGTGAATCTGTCCAGTGCTTTCTGAACTGATGCCCTGCAGAACATACTGTGGCCTCACAATACACAACTCTGTGTGCTGGAGATTTACTGTTGCCTTTTTGTTGTCATCTGATAGTTTCTCTACACTAGTTCTTACAGAGAGACTTAACAGCTGTCTTGTGTTACTCTTGAGTTTTTTCCTGAATGGTAACAGCTATTTGATATCTTAGGACATTATGCTAAGTTTGAACTGTTTTCATTAAACGGACGTCGATATACTGAGTCTAGTCTCTCCGTTTGCTTTACTTTTCTCCATTTTTTACTACCACGTGTGAAATCAAGAATCCAGAGGGTCTGTTTTTTCAAGAAAGCTGCCAAACTTAGGAAGTCATGCACAACTGGCTTATACTTCAGTTTTTTAAAAGATCATTGCTTTCTTTTAAGCACAGTAGTGCATGTCTCCAGACCATACAACTAACCTGAATATTTGATGTTTTCTTGTAGAAAAAAAATATCTTTTCTTACATACTACAATGAACATAATAGCTTTCCTCACATTTGAAAAGCAATGTAAGACCTCTCTTTCCCAGTTTTAAGGGCCAAAGTTGCCTTGAAAACACTGGAAAAATAGTGAAAGGATATGCTAATATTAAACCAAAGGACAAATGCACCTTTTGTTTCTGGTGTTATAGAAGTATCCTGCTAAATGAAGCAAACTGAACCACAAGTGACCACATTTGGGGTTAGACTGTATTATAAATGAGGACATTTCATAATACCAAGGAGATGGAGCAGGCAGGGGAAACCTGTATGTTGGTATTAGAAAGATGTGAAACCTGGACCCAGAATGTGTTTGAAAGGAAATAATTTTACTTGACAGAGAAGAAAAAAAGGAATTTCAGTAGTTTTACCTCCCATTCTGGTTTTATTGTGCTCTACGGGAGCATCCTCAATGGTGATGCCAGTTTATCTTCCTTCTATCTAACAGCATGAAGTAGGGTCTCTGGAGAGTCAGGGCTGCATTCCAGCACCTGGTCAAAATGGTGTTTTGCTTTATAGTTAGTTAACATTCAGAAAACAGTAACACTCATTCCAAAATGTGAAGACCCCATTGTGTCTTTGTACTTATAAACATGCATCTATAACTTCTGCCTCAGCATCACACAGCCCAAGAAATGAGCTATATGTTCCTTGCAGAACAAAGTATTCATCTATCGTGGGAAGGAATATGAGAGGAGAGAGGATTTCCAGGCACAGCTGATGAGTCAGTTTCCCAGCGCAGAGAAGATGAACACCACCTCAGCACCTGGAGAGGATGTCAAAAACTCTCCTGGTCAATGTATCCTTGAACACGTGGGACGTTACAGAATGAATGTGCGTTGGGGAAACCTTGTTTTCCGCAATAATGTGGAACAATAATTTCCTAAAAAGGCTGAAAGTTTATTAATGTGGCAACTCGGTTTGCAGTTTTACTTATATGTCCTGCATGTCTTTTTTGGTTTGTTCCTAAGATGTTTGCTCCTGTTTTTCTCACAGTTCTAAGGAGTCTGTCTCTTTCAGTCATCATAGAATCATTTAGGTTGGAAAAGACCGTAAGGTTGAATCCAAACATAAACCTAGTCCACCACTCAACCATGTCCCTAACTGCCACATCTCTGTCTTTTCAATACCTCCAAGGATGGTGACTCAGCTGCTTCTGTGGGCGGCCTCTTCCAGTGCTTGACACCCTTGTGGTGAAGAAAATACATTCGAGTTCATACGTGGTTTACCTTTATTTTGTTCAAATGGCAAAACCAGTGATGAACACTTGAATTGGCCAAGTTTAAAGCAGCAAGTGTCTATTACCTCACCTTCCTAGCTGTTGTGTCTGGATATTAAATTCATGTCTTCCTTGAATGTTTTTCTGACTGGCACAGCACTTGGGTATCACCTGTATTTCTTGGCAACATAAATATGCCTTATGTCACTCTCGGAAGTTTTCCTAGGAAAATTATCTGATAAATGTCATTAACTATCTTTTAGAATGCACTAAATGATTCTTCTGATGAAGTACTCTAACGGTTGCTTGCACACATTTCTTCATGTTTTGATTTAAGTCATTACTGGCTGAGCAGATATGAAATCACCTCATTGTATCAGATACTTTTTTTCACGTGTTGATTTTCCTTTATTAATTTTCAAGGTAATATTGTAACATTTCACATGCTCGCTTGAGTCTATTCTGATGGAACATGCTGGAGGAGAAAAGGAATACTGCTTTCTTTTCACACTGTTGGGACTGAAGCAGAGTGTGTTACAGATTTGTCTAAAATAGTACATTAAGCTTGAGAGCAAAGCTCTGATAAGTCTGTCTTGTGTCTTAACTAATTTTATTTTTTTTTGAGATGATATGCTTCAGTCCTTTCTTAAAGTAGAATTTGCTCAAGTCTATTTGCAACTAAGGGAAGATATGCACCACTTAGGCACTTAAGAAAAAGCTGTGGAATCTAACCAGAGGGCAAGAGTTTCCAATATACTGAAATATGTAAGAATATGATATATTTAGTTACAAATACACTATTCAACTTAAAAAATAACACTTCCATAGAAAAAGGAAATCTTGGGTAAAAGGGCTGCTCAATTACAGATTTCAAAGATGAAATGCTAAACGTCATGACATTGTGCATGCCTAAAGCTAAATAGTGAAAGTGCTAACATCAGATGTTGTTGATGTTATTTTTGTGAGTTAGCTGGGCTTTAAAATTTAATGAATGATTCAGTGTGATAAATTCAGCTAAAGATATTCAAGCTCAGTAAATAATAAAAATATGCAGTTCAAAATTAATATTAATATATATTCACTGATTACTACTGGCAGATTTTTCCTTTTTTGGCTGAGAAAGCTCCACAAATGAACCCTGCACATTTTTCATCAGCAAATATCTTTTTTTTTTTTTTTAATTTCCCCTGCAGCCTACAGTATTTCATACCAATAGTTCATAAAATGCCCTTAACTTTCATGATTTCAGATATCCAGTGTTTTACAGTGCAACCAGTCCTGGAGGAGCAACCTAGATTCAAAAATAAGGCAGTACCTGATCAAATTATAAAGTAAGTGAATTTCTGTAATAGATAATATAATGGAAGTCAGTCCATATTCCTAAACTGACAGCCTTATTTTGTGAACTCAGTCATTTGCCAATGAACCTTAGAGCTTTTATTGTCTTAGTTTACCGACTTAGGTATTCCCTAGGAATTTCATGAAAGAACATCTACCCATCTACAATTTAAGAAACAGCATACGGTTACAGGGTGGGAGGTGAAATACAGGCTTTGGGTCCAACTTATTAAGTTTTCAACACAGCTTCTTAGACAAGTGGTGGTGGGAGGGCTTTTAAAAGTGACTGGCAGTATGAGAATGGTTGAGTTGAAGGCTCTGGTACAACAGAATCTTGTTACGATTTACCTTGCCAAGGGCAAAACACATGGTGGCAAAGTGGTTTCCATTGGTACTATGGTCAAGATTTTGTAAAGGAATAAAGGAAATGAATTGTACAAAGTCTTTTAAGAGCAGACTGGATAACATTTCCAAACTCCTACCCCAACGTAGAACAGGTTGAACTTATTACATGCTCCTAATTAAGTGTTCTGACTACATGTGTGAAAAGTGATGGTTCATTCTAACAGCTGATGCCCAAACTGCATAAAGTACCTACTGGAATATTGGCTGACTTCAGGCTTGTGAGATTTTCAGCTCCAAATCCATCAATATATAAAGGGGGATTATAAGAAAGAGAGACTTTTTCCCAAGGTCTGTAGTGACAGGATGGGGGGCAATAATTTTAAACTGAAAGAGGGTAGATTTAGATTGGATATTAGGAAGAAATTCTTTACTGTGAGGGTGGTGAGGCAGTGGAACAGGTTGCCCAGGGAGGTTGTGGATGTCCCATCCCTGGAGGTGCTCGAGGCCAGGCTGGATGGGGCTTTGGGCAACCTGGTCTCGTGGGAGGTGTCCCTGCCCAGGGCAGGGGGGTTGGAACTAGATGAGCTTTAAAGGTTCCTTCCAATTCAAACCGTTCTGTGATTTATACGGTTGCAAATATGGTCAATAAAAGCTGTTGCTTGTCACTAACACCTGAATGAAAAATTTCAAGATAGTATTTGTTAGCTTGTAACTTAAGGACAGCAAAAAGTATAAGCACCATCAGTTAAGGCAGGCCATATTTTCTGCCTGTTCTTGTCAGAGCCTTGTGAAAGCACAAGGTATGGCTGTATCTCCCTAACTGAAACGGGTTTAAACAGGCATCTTAAGCTAAATTTTCGCCAGGTAAACTGAGGCATCTGCACTTCTAATGTGAGAGAGGCTTTGCAATGCCTCCTCACTTAAACAAATGAGCACTCAGACTAAAGCCTTTAATAACACTTGTATTATGACTTTCCAAAAAGAGACTAAGGATAGAAGGCTCCTTTCTGTCAGCTGAGTTCATTTCTAACTGCTCCACAACTGGATTCAAACCAGATGTCACCTTTGTCAGCAGCCTTCTGGTTAGAATCAATTGCAATTGATTCAGAGCAGAAAAAGAAGACTCACCCCGCACATACACCAAAATAAATAAAGCAGATACAAACGCAGGTCTTGTACTGCAAGATTAAAAATAAATAAAAAAATAATCAACTGTGGTCCCAATTTCAACTTGAATTACTTTCAAAATCATTAACTGAAATATAGCTTATAGATCTGGTCCTGTTTGACTAGATTTCAGTGTAGTGCCAGCCACATTTTGAACTTGTAACAGTTTTATTTAGTGAAATGCACCACAGAAAGTACGATCTCTTGTCATATGGGAGATGTTTTAATTCATTGTCTCAGCTGCAGAATTCAACCAAACTGCTAATTTCATCTGGTCTTAGAGATTTATTTTTATGAGTGTACTTTATTGGGCATTTAATTTTTAGTTACGTTAGTTGATGGCAATGCATTTATTCTATCAAAGAGCTTCAAAATATCTGTCCTTTCAGATGGAACTGCGTAAAGTGATCTGACTCAATATGGCAGTGTTTTCCTTTTTCTTTTCTTTATTGATGAAGATAATCATAGTAGTTTAGATCAGAAATCATAGGTTCCTGTGAACTAACAAACCAGAAGTTTGGTTAGCTCAACTGTTTCGTGTCTTGCCATTTATTTGTTTCTCTAGCTTCCAAAGCATGGCTTGGTTTTACTCTAAGGTATTTCTGAGATATTTTTTTGCTCTGCAAAATTAGCTTTCACTGAACATGGCTTTAAATTTAATTCATCTTTAAAACAAAAACTGCAAACCCAAAGAGAGATTTTTCTGTGGACAGCAGAATACTTAGCCAAAATTGGGCAATCTCTGTTCTTTCAAATTAGCCAGTGCTAAAAGCCGAGTGATTATTAATTTAGTGGAAATATGTGCTCACGGTGATTGAGAATGAGTCAGTAGCCAAATAGAATAGACCACAACATGAATTTGCAATGACATAGGTAGTCAGGTGGTCAGGTAGTCAGACATAGTCAGACAGGTAGTCAGACATAGACAACAGGACAGATTCTTTACATCGATGTCCCCCTCTACAAGTGTTTATATACAGTTTCTTATCCATCACAATAAATTGTTATTAATGGCTTCAAATCTTTAGTTTATTGAATAACTATTGTTCTGCATTGTGAGCAGAAGTTTTAGATGTGATTACACAGGTTTGGCATGCACCGTGGATGAAAAAACCCATGTATTTCAGTCCATGTGAATATATCTGCTCTGTTCAGTCAGTTATTTTTAACAAAGTATATTCCTTTTGTATGCCATTAATAAAGTAGGCAAGCAGTTTGCATGCCACAGCAAGAATACAGGAAAGTAAAAATATTTTCTACACCACCTTCTTTAGGTTTTAAGATTAATCTGGAAGTTCTGGAGTTTTTATAGCTGGAAATTATACCCTGTCACAAGCTGAAGCTTAATACTTTTAAAATACTGTGTGTTCAACCTGATTTATAGATAAAGGAGTTGTCTCCTAAGTTTTCACTAAAGTGCTTTTTTTTCTGAGCAGTAAATTTGCTTTTAATTAAAAACTCAACTGACTCAAAATGAAATATTTCACTGTGATAACAAGACACATAAATTTCTCAATTCTGTATTTTACAATAGTCTTTTTTAAATCTTTCAGTTTTTATAAGTCCAATAATGTGCACCGGTTCCACTATTCAAGACCAGTCAGAAAAGGATCTGTTGACCCTGAAAATGAATTTGCTGTAAGTAAATGAATGACGGGGTGATGGGTGCAGTTCTGGTAGCTGTGACTGAATTTTGATCTAGATCCTTTCTTAGTCTCAGATTACTCGTTACAGACATCCTAACTTTAGCATCTGGTACAAAAAACCCACAAGATTTCTCTGTTTCAGCACTACTCCTGCGTACTTAGTGATACATCACTTTCAATTGCAGGTAAACATTATGTGTTAAGCACTAACATTTTCTGGTACGGATTTTCATGACGAAACAAGATGGCATGTAAATAAATATCAAATGGTTTGCCTCTTGTACTTTACAACACTTTTGTCGGCTGCCAGCTTGGCAATGAGAGGTGTGTGTTGTCTGCTTTCATCAGTCCTGTGAAATCTTGACAGACTCGAGTACTACCTATGTCATTTTTATTCCCATGCATAATGGTGTAATGCTGAGAAATAGTCTTTGTTGTTCAAATATTCTAGGAAATCTGCAACACCATAAATTATTTTTCAATGTCATGAATAAAAATGTGGGAAGTTTCTATATTTTAATTTTACAGAAATCAGATATTTTATAGCCTGTCATGAAAACCAGACCATCCAATCTTTATGGCTATAGCTGTGCTCTTGGGATACTGATGGGAAAAGCCATTTATTTAAAAAATGTACAATTGCAGTTAAGTGTATGCTGATCAGTAGTGTCAACAGTTTCATGTAAGGAGCTTCTAACCTGCTTTCAAAGTAAATGCTTCAGATACAAACTCTACACCGACATCCCAGCTTTGGACTGTATTATCAAGACTCATGATGCACACCGGCTTCCTTTGCAAACCGGAGAGTTTGAAACCATTTATGAATATACCTTGAAATGATTTTACAGAAAGTAATCATTAATATTTTCATTGCTGATGATAATAGATAATACACATACTTACTTCAGATAGGTGGAAATTGGGATAGTTGGAGTATGTCTTCATTGCATTCATTATTATGTTTCTCAGTACTGACATTGTAGGTGAGCTGGTATTAGTAAAATAAGGAGCAGTAGGGTAAATGAACTAGTGGCATTTTAAAATACCAATAGCTAGTCTTGTTCAGAAGAGGATAAAGAAAAAAAAAGTAAGAATGCTGGCAAGTTATTATAGGGCTATTACTGCTTTTAATTGCAGAAATTCATTTCAAAAGTGGAGGGAGGAAGTATAATCTGGGTAGAGGTGAGAGCAGGTCATTGAGTCACAGTCATTCACTCTGTAATGGCAAAAATAGGAATAGATACTAAAAGATTTAAGGGTAATTTTCTTTCTCTGCTTTGTGCAGGCTTAGTGCCTGAAGATGACCTAATCTGAAATCAGAAAAATGACTTGTGCAAATTGCTGTGCTAGATTCATTTTGCAGTATCTTTTTATGCAAAAATGTGCATATGTTTTCCATCTACATTCTTTTTACTCTGACATTTCAGAAGGCAGAAAAGATTGAAGTTTAAATACTGAAGTATCATTTTCTCCCTGCTATCTTTTTTAATAGTCTATGTGGATTGAGAGAACATCATTTGTTACAGCATACAAACTTCCTGGAATTTTACGATGGTTTGAGGTTGTCTCCATGTCACAGGTGTGTATTAACATGCAAAGAACCCATAAAACATATATCTATATGAATCCTCATGCACAAAATAGCTGGTAAATTTATCACACAAGGCTGTTGTTATTTACTTACTTTTATACATATGAAACACTTACTACGTATGTTTTATCTTTCTGCTTCTGGGATCAACATATCTTACATCTGATTTATAGTTTCAGGACCAAGTCCTAAGAGAATTGAACAAGTCTGTATTCGTTTGCTGAATTGTAAGAATGTTGGTCATATACATGAAGTTTTATAAAACCAAAAAGACCTTTTTATCTCTTTATAAACTTTAGAAGTCTTTTGTTTCTTTATAGGCTACAATTAGTCCTTTAGAGAATGCTATTGAGACTATGTCCACAACGAATGAAAAAATTTTGATGATGATTAACCAATACCAGAGCGATGAGAACCTTCCTATTAACCCACTTTCTATGCTTCTGAATGGAATCGTTGATCCGGCTGTTATGGGTGGCTTTGCTAAATATGAGAAGGTAAGAGCTTTTAAGTCAATTCAAAGAACATATTCAAATATATTATTTCATAATCCTCCTGCATCCTTTGTTCCAAGTGTCAGTGGAATGTGGGCTGGGAATATGAAAGCCATAACTCCACTGATTAAGAGATCCTCATATCCTGGTCACATCTGTCTTTGAAAGCAGAAACTTGCAAACTAGAGTAACTGAAGCTCAATATTAGTCGCAGTCATGAGGGTTCTCATATACATCTGAGACAAGATACCCCTTTTGTAATGAAATAGGCTTTCACACATCCAAAGGTTTAGTCTGGAGTAAATGAGTGATGACTATCTTACAGTAGGTCTGGAGTATTTAGATGTGGGTTATCGAATAAACCGTCAGCAGGTTTTCTTAGTAACTGTGACCATTCTGCATAACAGGTTTTGTTATTAAAAAATGGGAATACAAATAAAAAAAATGTTCTGGCAATACATGGAAATGGAATGTCTTGAGGAACTGAACTGTAGAAAAACTGTTCCTAAGGACACCTTGTGAAGGCAGGGCGGGGAAGAAGGCAGGAATGTTAAAAACTCATATAAATTTAAATTCTAAATTATTAATTATTAAAGTTTTGGATGAAAATGAATGTGGGGTTACCCCACAGCTGTAGAGCTCTATTATTTCTGCCTGCCATTTCCTGATGAAAATCATGTGCCATGCTCAGTAGGCCCAGCATGTCAGATAGACTCAGATAGTGCTGAAAAGATGCCATATATATATGTATAGATGTACATGCATAAATTATATGCGATAAGCATGACATGTTCTGGAGGAGTATGACTTATGCTATGTCAGTCCTAATGTATCATTTGTTTAGATATTTGGCAGTCCTGGACAAATAACTACATTCTTCTTTTGTACCTGGGGGACAAAATCTTGGGGCAGCAAAAAGCAGCATGTATACAATATCTGGCTCTGCTTATGTACGAAAGAGTTCTTTATTGTGTAACACTGGCTAATGTCAGTAAGTAGGATACTTGAATAAAACGATCATTTATCAATGGAAATCACGATACCCCAAATTTATGCCCTTTTAGTTTCAGTGCAAGCCTAAAAAAACAAACAGTAATTGGGTTTCAGAGTAAGGGTGTTAAACTCAGAAGTGTTGGATAAAGATTGAATATCTTTTTAAAGAGCACCTCAGTCCTGAACTGATATAACAAGGAATCATTACTAGCAGCATCTGGTATAGAAGCATGTGTATATGCATTGTCTTACTTGATGACCAATATTATGGTCACCAGCTGGAGCAATCACTGACTTTTCACTTGTTGAAATGACGGACTGAATTATTTTTTTTGTCTACCTAAGGCTTTCTTTACGGAAGAATATATCCGGGACCATCCAGAGGATCAAGAAAAGCTGAATAGACTCAAAGATCTAATTGCTTGGCAGGTAACTTCTTACTGACAGCAGTTCTCTGAGGCTTTACCAGCTATTCCTTTTTTCTGTTTTTCTGTTCCTTTCTAGCAGGAGAACATAGCATTTAGGTGATTGTGTCAGGTTTACTGTGTTTTGGGGGATTTCGGTTTTGAGTTGTTTGGGTTTTTTTTCCCCAAACATTAATGCAATTTAGCTAAAAGTCAGTGGTGAAGCAGATAGAGAAGGTTACTGGCAGAAGGGTAGCTGAAAGTGTATTGCACAAATCTCATAAATCACTATCTTCAAAGACTGAAGAGTAATGAAACATCTTTATATTTTAAAGAGCAGCACTACAAAGTTTCTCTTTGTGAATATGTTTATTATTAATGAAACAGCATGTCAAATTGTGCTGTCCATCATGTTTGAAGATAAGATTTGTTTTGTTTGCTTTTAACTGGATAATATTACACTAATATAACAGCAAATATGATAGTTGCAATATAATAGCAAAGGAAAGCATTGTAGGGAAGAGGGGTTAGGAAGGTAGTATTACTATCATATTCGCTTCATTATAAGATTTTTTAACTATTATTTTGTTTTAGTTGATAAGCAAGCCATTCCTTCTGACAAAGGAGAAGGATTTTTTAAGTTCAAGTGAAGGGAGGTATTTACTGAACGGATAGACTTTTTCCTAATCTTTTTATCAGATGTTCTCCTTTAAGGGACTACACTACACCTACACTTCCCCCAGCCCCCCTAGTTTTTAAAAACTATTGTTATGTACCTTATTTCAACTCTAGTAGGAAGAATCAGTGATCTTAACCCCTTTGGTTACTTGTCACTGACCCCAGCCTAAAGGGTAAGCATCAAAAAAGAAAAGCACGGGGGTAAAATTGAGCAAAATCAGAGTTGTTAGTGCAAGCTGCCCCTGTTCATGTCTTGGTTCGTTCATTTTTGTATTGAAGCATTATCTTACTGATTTTTTCTGGAGATGTGGGGAGTACAGAAGAAGTCTGCAGAGTAAAATCAAGGGAAAGGAAGAGGTCACTTTCAGTAACCAGGCATTAGCATATTAAATTGCTGCAGAAGTTGTGGAAGTGATCGCATGATTAAGCCCCAGTGCATTGATTTAAACCTTTCCCAGTCACTTAATCCTCCATGTGAAAGAGAAGAGTTTGAAACCACCTGCCTGGAATCCACTTGGATATTTTCTGGTCCCTGCCTTCTCTCTTGTAAGCTATTGGAGGCACCTTCATAAGCAGGTAGACTAGTAGTCTAAGAATTTTTTAAACTGTTGCATGGTGTGTTAAAACTCATAAGGGCTTAACATTACAATACATAGAAGAGAGAATAGAGTCACTATGAGGCAGCCAGCATTCTTCAAAAATTTACTGAGCAAGCCTATTTTTCAAGAAACCTTTCCATCTTGTACTTGCCGCTAAAAGCTGAGATCAACTGACAAATCTATCTCCCAGTCACAGTAAGAGTTTTGCAGTTGACTTAGCACACATGCTAAATGGAGTTAGAGGGGTTGTCAGATGCAGTTTATAATATTCTCATTTTTTCTCCTTTTTTTCCCCCCTCTTCAAGATACCTTTCCTTGGGGCTGGAATTAAAATTCATGAAAGAAGAGTTTCTGATAATCTTCGTCCTTTCCATGACCGGATGGAGGAATGTTTCAAGCATTTAAAAGTTAAAGTGGAAAAACAATATGGAGCCAGAGAATTGGTATTGGTCTCCTTTTAACCTCTCCTGCAGTTTCTCTTAATGCACATCTTGTTCTTTTAAACAAAAACATACACTAAACTTTTGTTGCTTGTGCATTTTCTTGTGATCTGAAGGTAGTAGGACCTGAGTTTAATAGTCAAAGAGTTAATTCAATTCTCTGATGTATTGAATATTCCTCATTCTGGAAGATTTAGAGTATTTTATTGTGTCTGTTAAACTTGCAATTCTTTTACTGCTTTATTAAGGAAATAAAGGCAAATTCTCATGTTTCTCCTCTGTAATTTTTCTTAGTGGTTTAGGGCTTTGATCTGCAATTGATGTCTCCCTTTGCTAGCCACTTCCAGCTGTGTTGTGAAGTAAAACATCATGTCTATAATACTATAAATATTAGTTGAGACCAAACTGAAATATATGGGAATTGAAGGATAAGTTCTAAACACAAACTCTCCAGACAATTCTTGAATAAAATAGTCTATCTGAGGTTGTGCAGGCTGGCCAGAATGATGTTGGCTGTTTTTTGTGATTAAACACCAGTTGCTTTGGAAATTATTTTATGTTTTTGTTTTCAGCATTGATGATTTTATAACAGGATTTATTTCGTCTGTTATAGGGGGAAAAATAGCAAGTTTCTAAACTAAGTTTTGGCTATTGTGCTGTGTTACACACCTATATGATGAAAATTCTATGTATTTATCTCAGTATGATTGTCTTATTTTCAGTCCCATGCCATCATCCTTGCAATAGTAAAGAGGCTGTAATCCACAATTAACAATCTTGCCTAATGCTTGAAGCCTTCAGCACTCTTACAGATCAGAACTTAAAAAAACCAACCTATTTAAAATTTTGCAAAAGCAGAGAATGTACTTTTTACCATGTGTGACTGGTGGCTGGCCTGAGCTTTTTTATTAAAAGAAAATTTAAAAAAATGTTATGCAGCTATTGTGCCTTTATCACAAGATTCTGGCCATTCAAAGGATGAGCAGCATATAAACTCATTGCATGTAAACTCTGCAAAACACTTGAAAATAATTTTTGAAACTACAAATGTTTCCAAGTCTTCTAGACATCAGAGTCATAGTAAGAAACGATATCACAAGCAAAGTATTTGGGAATTTGGCATATGAAATTACACGTAAACTTTTAATATTTTCTGGATAACCAGAACAACCCCCTGTGCTTTAATATGAAATGTTTGTTTTAAAGTTGTTCATATCCTGTTTATAGGATAGAAATTGAAGTAGGCTGGAAAAGTAGTTTATGGTATGCACATACTGGGAAATTCTGAAAAACCTTGAGAGGTCTTAGAGTGCATCCAGACAGAAGAAACAATCACAGTAATTAATGGTAGCAAATAATGTCTTTCATGCCTAATGTTAAAACATTTGTGCTGTCTTCAAGAACTAGTGAAAAGAGATGAAATGAGGTTCACACAAAGTTTTTTGATAGAAAATGTTTCTCTTTTCCATCCTACAGCCAGATTTTGATGACAAGAGAGTAGGACGGCCGAGATCAATGCTGAGATCCTATCGTCAGTTATCAGTTATTTCACTGACTTCCATGAATTCTGACTGCAGTACTCCAAACAAAATTGCTTCTGAAAGGTTGGTTATGAATACAATACAAATTTTCTTCCAGTCCTGGTTTTTAAACAGTTTTATGGGATGAAACTAAAAGACTGGAAAAAAAGGCATTCAAGGATAAAGACCACTTGCAGTCTTTTTCAGATTATGCCAAAATTATTTTTACCTGTACCTATAACTTCCACCAGGTTTAAAGCTACAGTATTTCAACCTTAATAGACAAAATATACTCAAATCTGACTGAAAAAGTGGCATTTAGTTTTCAGGAAACACGTATTTTTTTATTTTAAATGACACTTCAAAAAAACCACAAAGATCTGGGGGGTTTTTTGCAAGTTTTTCTTTATACTGAACTTAATTAGCATCTTCATGCTTGTATAAATTGGGGGGGAAGAGGAAAGCCTTTACAAACTTAAAAGTACGGAGGTGGAATGTTTTAGTAAAGCCTGTGGTGATGTAAAATGCTTTGCCTAATATGCTTTCTTAACTGCGTGGCAAACAAAATCTTTTTAAGTTTGAGAGATCCGTTATAGGTCTATCGATTAGCCTTTTCATCCACAAATTGTTTTGATCACTTTATAAATTATCCTTTGGGCACACGGAACTTCTTCCCAAACAAGGCACATATAAAATAGATGTTGCTGAGCAGCGTTTGATTGTGGGTTTTTTTTGTGATCGTGATCTCCCTTTTTGAGTAGTTCAATTTTAAACGGTAAAAAGTCCAAAAGTGTGTCACTCTAACTTGGAAGCGTTTCTTTTTAAGATACCCCTTCATTAATGCATCTTTGACTGCCAGTTCATTGTTTAACAATACTTAATTAAATTTTTTGAGTTGTCTAACAAACATGTCTAGCATCACATGTTATGAGATGCTCTTCCTGCCCTTCATCTTCCACTCCAGAAGGCTGTTATTGCACAAACATGATTTGTGGCGTATCTGCCAGCCCCATGTCTCTAATACAGCATGGCTGCTATGGAACCAGACAACTATACTTAAGCAGCTGAATCGTTCACCTAGTTTTAATTCTCAGGATTCTAATTTGTTTCTAGGAAGCACGGGTCAACAAATTCACCATACTACTTGCTTTAACAGTTTTTGTTGTAAAATAAGTTGAGCCCCATGCTCAATAGGCTAATTCCATCAGCAGCGAAGGGAGTAAAGCCAGCACCAATTTCATATTTGGGTTTGTTTTGTTTTTAAATGAAAATAGCCCAAATTTTAAACTATAAAAATTAGAGGAAGAGAAGGAGGGAGATTTTGTTTAGGTAGGGAGATTTTTGCACTGGGTACGTGCATTGTTGTCTAATATGCTGAAATCAATAGGAGGATGCATTTAAGACATGAGAATAAATAGTAATATTCTGTCTTGCTTTCAGGACCATCATCATCGTGCATAAATTTGCCACATGAGCTCTAATTCTGTTTAGTTTGAGAGTTCTTAAGCTAATGCACAAACCTTTAAAAAGGGATTTGCAATCATATTCATACTTTATGCTTTTTGCAACATTTTAAGATGATGTCATACCTCCTGAAGGTATCTTATTTGCATCTACAGTTGCCAGCTGAAGCACATCATATACGTTTTGCCAACAGCTTGCAAGGCTGCATAGAAAGTCAAAGAAAAGGATGACCTGCATCTATATTTCATAGGGAAATGACATCAGAATACCAGTGGCTTTTAAAATATCATTCAGCAACTTGTACTTTTTTCTTTTGCTCCTGCAGCTTTGATCTGGAAGTAGTGCTACCAAAGCCGGTGAAAGAATCAGAGGAGACTGCTCTGCAAATTAATCCTCACCCTGAAGTAAAGATGAGAAGGTCCAAAAAAAGAACAAAAAGAAGCAGTGTGGTGTTTGCTGATGAGAAGACAGCACCTGATATTTCTGTCTCTGATATGAAATGTGTATGTTGCTGATTCAGTATAGTATTTTATAACGCATAAAAAAAGAGGACATTAATCCTTTGCTTAGGAAAAGAAAAATGTATCAGAGAGAACTCTAGCTGTCATACAAGGAAATATGCAGGATGCAGAGACGATCTGCCCTTCCACGAATGAAACCCGCAAGATGCTGAGGAGGAAACAAATCAGTGGAAAATCAGAACATCTCTACTTGCTTATGATGACAGATAATATAGCCCTGAAGTTGCAAATTCTGAAGCTTGGTTAGCTTGAAATGAAGTACTATATTGGGGAGGGTTAAGCTAGCTTTCCTGTGGAGAGGCAATTGACTGTGCTGACATTTCATGGCAGCTCCTTGCAGTCAGGGCTATTTCAAAAGTGATGAGCCCTGTACGTTTTGTACCTTGTTATGGAACATGCAGCTGTTAGGAAATTGCAAGATTGCAAACAGTGTTCCTTAAGTGGTGCTAGACTGAAGTTTGGAAGCACTGGCATCTCTCACTCCATAGATCATCTGAGTGCTTTTATTGCACTGCTGGATCATTAGAATGACTTCTGTNAATAATTAAAAAAAAATTGAAAGAGGTCCTCTTGAAATATGAGCCCTATGTAAATTAAAATGTCAGGCAATAACAGATTGTTTAATTACATGGAAAGGGCATAAGTCATTTGATCAAAAATTTTTGGAGTAATAACCAAAGGCAAAGTGAATTCAGTAGAAAGCTAAGATTCTCTTGGGAAACAAGGTAAAACTCGTGGAGGATTATGATTGTCTTACACTACATGTCCTCATCCAAAAGAGAGATGTAAAGCACAGTAATGCTCTGAGCAGCATTAATATATAAAAACAAGCAACCCCTTTGTCTTTTGATTAAATTAGATAACACACCTGACTGTGGGAATCTCACTACATACTAAGTTACAGGATTTTCTTTTGCTTCAGAAAAATAGTGACAAGCCTCGCAGCAGCCAAGCTGGCTATGTTAATGCAATAGGGAAAATGTTTTCAAAACTTCATTTTACTTTGCAGATCTCAGTCAGAGCTGGCTGATGGTATTGTTCCAAAGTTATGGTAGGAATACCATCCTACAGTCCCAGATTAGAGTCTCTTCTAGCTAGCTTTTTTTAAGTAGTTTTTCTATCTAGAATGAGAAGTATTTATCTAACTATAAATCATCTTGCAAAATCATTACATGTTTTTAGCTAGTGTATAATATTATATGTGGACCCAATTCTACTGCTTCTAGTTACTTTTATTGTTTACTCAGCAAACAATCCCATAAAGAACTCGGGTTAGGCATGATAGTTTGTTTATTAAGTATTTTCCATTATGCTTTTCTCAAAATATTATTTTGTTTAGAGATTTGTTTCTCATATCTCAGTTCATCATTAATGACTTTTTTTTTTACTGAACAGCTGTCAAGGAAATACGAGTTCATGAGTGACACCAACCTCTCAGAACATGCAGTAGCACCTCAGAAAACATCTGTCCTCAAGCAGATGAGTTCTGTCAGTCGTTCCATGCCAACTATCCCAGGTGAGCCGCTTACAGTAAGATAAGAGTTCTGCACTTCTTTATTGCTATGTTAAGAAAACATAGCAGTAAAGGGTTCACTCCAAGAGAGCAGGTAGATCACTCTGTATGGCTCTGTGCCTCTGAGACAAAGATACAAAGATTGTATCTGCGCTGCCTAGTACTAGCTTCCAAATTCTAAAAGTGTTACTTCTGGAGCTCCGCATTTTGCTTCCTTGTACAGTGTGGGCATTCCCCCTGCCTTGAGAGAGGCAAGGTTCATTCATCTTCCTTGCTTTGTCGGCTCTCACTTGCAGAAGCAAGTGCTTCTGCAGTCTGCCCTCACAGCTGAGAGCAGCGTTTGAAACGGGAAGAAAAGCTCTGTACTTTGCTTTGGCAGGTGAATGTCCCCAAACGTTGCCCCACAGTAGGCTTTCAACTTCTGCTTTTCATGTTAGAGAGGAATCTCATAAGCCTTCCTCACAGCAAGAGGAAGGGGAAACAAGATAACTGCCCACTAGAAAGACTGACAGTTACATGACAGAGAAGAGGAGAGCATAACTGAAGGTGGAACTCATATCTAGGCCAGGGTATACAGAGAAAATGTGCCCTGTATCAATACCCTTTACCCCCTGTTTCTTCCGTAGCAGATGCCATTTCTTAGCCTGCACTTCATCTGTCCCTCTCATTGTCCCTGTCTTTCCAGATGCCTGTAACAGATGTTTAGCACAACACAACAGACTATTGTGGCCCACTTATTTTTCATGTATTTTCCTATTTATCTATTTTTCTCTTCTTTGACCACATCAATTCATTTCTTTCACTATTCAGTTTCAATGAAATGAAGTTTAGCGCTTCCCCATGGGGAATTTTTTACTTATTTTTGTATTCTAATGATACAGTTAGATTGAAAAAAGTCTCATTTCTTTCTCGTAATTGCAGTAGTTCATTATTTTGAATTCAGCTTTATCTTATGCTCTGACTCTCCTTTTTTGGTTCTGTTTTGTGCAACCAATGTTTCTATTCTAAGGATTAACTCTGTCCGTCAGCGCTGCAGTACCTGATGAAACAATTGCGTCACACAGGTTGAGTCAACCAGTGTTTCCTTCCACCTCAGATGGTGACAAGAAAACCTCCAAAAAAAAAAAAGTGAACCAGTTATTTAAAACAATGGTAAGTTCTCTGTGTTTATGGGGAAAAAAGAAAGTGTTACATCTTCAAAAATTACATGTTCTGAAAATTAAGTCATTTTAAAATACCCTAAGATAATAAGTTAAATTCTCCTTTTTTTTTTTTTAATTTGGTTGGTTTTGGTTTTTTTGCTTGTTTGTTTGGGTTTTTTTCTTACTTCTGTTGTCAGAGAGAGGAGCAAAAGCTCTACCGGGAAGCAAAAATTTGCCTCTGGCTGTGCTTTCTGGAGTAGGGATGTACATCTTTGTTTAAGAGGCAGGCTCAGATGTGCAGTTCTGCACCTGTACCACAAGAGGTCTCATCTGACCTACTGATTTTCTCTGATTTGCTTTATATAACATTTATTACCAAATGAGGAAAGCAATTATTTCTTGTTTGATTTAATTACATTGGGCAGTTAGCACTAGCATCAGAATAAGCTAAGCATAGCATACATGGCAAAACATGCACAGCGTGAGTCCATTACTGATGTCAGAGATGCTTGTTTGAAAGTAGAAATTGGCTTGCGCTGGAGTCATTAACGTTGCTCAGAAGAGCTTGCCTTCCTTTGAAGTAGGAAACCTTTTGCTGATTTCTGTGGAAATTTCACCAAATTAAAACCATTGAATTTAATGTAGTGTTTGAAATAAAAAAATATATATCCAGTGCAGATATTAAGATTAAAAAGTTTTAAAGTTTTCCTGATTTTTCAGGTAGTGGGAGGGTGATATTTCATGCAGATGCTGGTAGCTACTGATGTGCATACTGAATAAGCATTCTGTGAACTTGTAATATTTTACATGTCAACTCTTTGCTCACCTTCCAAAGCAAAGGTTGATTTTTAAAAAATTTTTATTTTTTTCTGGTGTATAGGTTTCATTTTAATCCATTAGTTTCTGCAGTCTTTTAAAAAATCTAGATAGTGCTTTCAGGGACCATAGAGCAATGCTTAGGAAAATGTCCTAAATGCAGACGTGTTCATAATCATATTTTTCTGGTAGGAACAAGAATAACCTATTAATTTGAAGTCCGTAGGGTTTCACATATTTAATTTATCACACACTTGTTCTTTTCAAACCCAGGAGTAACAGCTTTTCAGCATGATTTCATCCACTCACATTTAAACCTAAGTAGATAAACACAAATAAACCTAAATATAAAATAAGGAGGACAAAATGTCCTTTTTTAAAAATTTGAAAAAGGACTGAATAAAGCTACAAATCCATTTGTATAGTGCTTCCACAGCATGACTGGAATCATGTTGACAAGTTTAAATACAGGTTTATGGTTTTGCAGGATGGAGAAACTACTTCAAAATATCCTGGAATTGGTCAGTGTCTTTTTTCTTTAGCCATACCTTAAGGCCACAAGCTAGTAATTAATGCACATACTACTGAATCCAATACAGTAGTAATTTTAACATATGGTGCACTGTTCCTCTTTTTTTTGCAGCGCATTTCCAAAGTTCTGGAAGATGGAAAGCAGTCTGTGGAGCACCATTTCAAATCTTCATCTACAGATCTGTAATTCATTCCGTTACAAGACCACTTCTCAACCGAAAATATTTATGTATACATGTATACCCTATTTTAGAGCACTGTCTTCTCTACAGAAAGGCAGTGGTAACACCGATGGCTAACAGAGACTATGAACACCAATATTTATGGGCTCTGATAAGTTACTTGTAATACAGGTATAGGAATAACATTTGAAGAAAATACTACAGGCTGTGCCCACCAGGATATGGAAAAGAAGTTTATTGAGCCTCTGGTTATACAGGTCAAAGGGCATTGTGTGGTCCCTGGTGACAAGACTTGTTCCTGGGAAGAACGATGTATTAAAAGGCCATCTGCAGTGCTTACTGTATAATGTAAGTCAGATCCTGTTCTTTTCAAAGAGCATAGAAGTTATCATTATGTGTAGCTTGTATAGACACACTGCAGCTATCTTTAAACTACTGCTGGCAGGGTAGTCAAGGCAACAGATGGCTCAGCACAAAATAGCCACTGATAATTTACTCTGTGGCTGTAGCTGGATTTACAGTCCTCAGATCCCTCTGCTGCACCCACCAGACTGCTCAGTATCCTCAATCTTTCTCAGGGTAATGTCCATGACTCTGACACCATATGCCCGAGTTATTTTCAGAACAGCGGCTATTATGTTGAAAACACGTGCAGAAGTTTATTTACACGTGTACAAATTGATATGACATCCAGCAGTATGATAAACAAAAGCTGTGTTTTCTGCTGTTCATCAATAAAATGTTAAAAATGTATTTTATTTGCCTTGAACCTTTCTCCCTGAAATCTCTAGATATCTTTGTATATAAGAATATATTCTTACTGACAGTGAATGGGATTCTACAAGTCCAAGTTTTATGCTTTCAAAATTGATTTTCTGTGTCTTTTCAACTCATGAGGTAGAGTGGGAAGATAATGCCTTACTGGCGTGAAGCTAGACAGCACTGCAGGTCAGCATCTCAGGGTTTTTTTACAACCTGTCAGTTCTTTGTAAAGGCAAGTATGTTATCCAAATATAAAGGATGCCAAAAGGCAAATAATTTATTTCTTTCACTGATCCCTTTATGTTCCAGACACCTACATAAATTTATATTCATTAAAAAAAATATGATCATGTATAGTGTGAATGCGAGAGACTGGCCTTGTTGCCATTTATATGAATATGGGAAAGACAAAGAGGTTGAAATTATTCCTTGATGAGTGGTTGAATCAATGAAAAGACACCTTCAGTTTGTTCTAAGCCTAACTACTTCTATAAACACTTTTACGTTCAGCATGAATAATTTATTTAATGAATTTAGACTCTATTTGCAAGTTGTCAACGTGAAGCTGTTTTCTACAAAAATAATTGGTGATTGTTTTCTGTGAGAAGTTGGAAATATTTGCCATTGGGACTAATACTGTGCTGGGAAATAATTTTCACTAGAATAACCACAGACAGCAAAACAAAATGAGTCCAGTTTTAACACTAACCATGGTGTTTGTTGGCATGGATACTGATTTGTGTCATTTGCTTTTCACAGCAACTTGATAGTGCTTCTGAGGGAGCACAGAGGAAGAACGAGGCTTTTCTAGAAAAACAGCTCAGCAATAGAGTAGGTTATCTGTGAGTGGGAGAAAGTGAAAGGTTGAGGAGTGCACGTTTAACGTCTTGCTGACCTGGGGGAAGAAGAGGGTGGGTACCCAGGTTGTCCTTCAGTATTATTTGCAGATACATTGAAGAAAAATTGATATAGCAAAATAAAAAGTATTTTAAAAGAAGAGGTTTGATTCTACTGGGAACAGGTTAGAAAAGGATGATTTAGCAACTGTTTAATCTTTGTAAAGATACCTGTTAAATGTTATCTTTTGCTTATTGTATCTTGCACTTATGTTTTCATGTGAGAGTGGAATAAAAGAGTGTTACCTCAAGCTGTTATTATAAATTATAGTTAATGTACTGTGATTCTAAATAAAAAAGTACAAAGAATGAAGGAAAGGAAGAGCCCAGGAACAAATACCAGGAAGGCAAGAGCACAATGTCTAAAGGAAGTTTGGTGGTGAGTGTTTAGCTAGTGGTTCACAATTCATGTGCTTTCTGTATCAGAGTTTATTTCACTTCTCTCAGACATTCCAGATAGTTTGAACAGGAACAGTCTGGCTTTCTGGATTGCATGGTACTAAGACAATGACTGCATAGTGTGACCTTGTAATAAGTAACAGTTAGCATGGGGTAGGAAAGACTTGCTTGTACAGCTAAGATGTTATGTGCTGACCTGTAGAAAGCTGTTACACTGCAACAATGTAAGATGCATTTTAAGCCGCATGCCATGTATGTTCAGTTAGCTAGTGTCTGAAGTATAGATACAGACACCCAGGCTTTATCTCTCATGGAGTGCAACACTATGCTAGTAATAATGGTGTAGCTCCAGAAGAGCTGCTGTCTCAGTGCAGTGTAAGGTCTGGTCGTAGATGGCAAATGTTAGCATTCTGTTACATCAAGGTGTTCTTTAACTAACTTGGGTATCCAGCCTGCCCTTGTCTGTGCCATGAGTGATACTGTCCAAGTCCTTTATTATGAAATTATGACTTAATTATTCATTCTGGGGAGGAATTTAATGCTTTTAAAATTTCAATAAAAATTAGCTGGGGTGAGGTATGGAAGGTGTTCAGAGTATAAGTCGATAAGGATCAAGGGTCTGAGCAAGAAGAAGAGTTTTATTAAAGATTTTACAGACCTTAGGAATGCATTGTGTTCTTGAACTGAGAATTAATGTGTGATAGACCTGTGTATTTGTTGCAGGTACTGCTTGACATTGAAATTTTAGCTGTATCACATGCAGTTTGTAATCTTTTTTATTAGACAATGGAAATTTTGGGTGAGTAGAATGATAGAATGGTTTGGGTTTGAAGAGACCTTAAAGATCTTGTTCCAATCCCCAATGGAGGTAATGGCTGGCATGTTGGTTATTCTGTATGGTGTCCACAAGCATTTTAGGCATCATGGGATCTCTTTTCGTTTTCCTTGTTGAAATTGTTTGGTCTACCTTTTGGCTTTTTCTCTAGTTGTCACATTTGTTTCATCAAGTCTCTGACCTTTCTTTAAAGACTCATTAAGGCAGAATTCTCTATCTTGGGAGACTGCAGTCTTGTATGGGAGAGAAAGAGGATTGGATTTCTTCATAATTTCAGAAGTGTAGAATTTTAAATTAACGGTTTTCTCCCTTTCTAGCCTGTTTGTAGTTGATAGAAGGTCACAACAAACAAGTTAAATTAACTCAGTCCAGTATGTTCAACTAAAGGCAGTACAACATTGTGTAAGTAGATTTTCCTAGATATGTTACTAATGCATCACATGAACGGTACCTTAGTAGTGTAGAAGACTCTGAGAGTCTGGAATGTGTCCAATTTCATCACATTTAAATTGAAGGAACTTTGTGCCATCCTGGTCTCCGAAGAACAGAACTCTTATGAGCGACATGGTGGACTATTCTACTCCATATGAGATTTGAGATGCAGGGGCAGTTTGCTCCCACCATTACTGATACAAGGAAGCTGTAATGGAATAACAGTGGAAAATTTTCCTCAATCTGGAGGACATCAAGTAGGCCAGACTGGTGACGAGGAGTTTTTAGCACCAGTTACTATATTCTACTCAGTGTTTTCAGGCAGCAGCCGTTTTACTGTAAAAACTGGCTGAAGAGCAGTTCCTAACCTGAACTGGCAAAAAGCAATAAACCTCTGCCAAGCACTTGTTCACAGCTCTTAGAAGAGCAGGGAATGGGTAGACAGGTTAATGCTTTTGTGTCATGTTGCTGAAGTTACTGACATTGCAATGACAAAATGGATTCAGAGATTGATTTGCTGTCTTTAACCCATTTGATACTCACAGCTTTTGTTGTTTGCTTATTTTGCTGCAAGTTTCGTTGCTAGTGGCAATCATGGAGCAGACTCTTTCATTTAAAATAAGTCGAAGATACGTGCGAGGAATCCTGCAAGAAAAAAATTTGGAATGATGATGGGAAACTGCTGAGAAAGTGAAGTGGACTTAGATTATTTGACTCAGTCAGTTTGAATATGAAGTTTCTGAGCAATTCAACAATTGATGGCTGGTAAATCACATGGGACCATCTATGCCCAGAATCATGATGAGATTTTACATTGATTGCACTAATGAGCATAAATTTCTGCTTTGGACCAGGATAAATCTGTTAAGTATTTCATTGTACTTGCAAGTATATAGATTCAGAATCAAAGGTGCTCACTAGTGTCAACAGAATTGCAGCAGCGGTATTAGGTCTGGCTGATTATCAAGAGATTTTTATTTCAGCCCAAGTAAGAGCAATGGAAGCATCTTTGAAATAAGGATGTAACTTAAGTCACTGAAAGCTTGTCAAGTTCCCAAGTAGGTCTGTTCCACCCTAATCACAGGATGAGGGCACTTTTAAACAAGAAAAACTGTTAAAGGTGTCTTTTAAAATAGCAAGGTAGGACAGAAGACGATGGGGTTTTTTGTTATTAAATGTGGTTTCTGTTTAAGTCAGCTGAAGTCCAGGAGTTGCGTGTAAAGCCATCTAATCATGTAATTCTTTATGCTAACTTGCTCTTCAATTTTAAAGGATTTTAACTTGGTTATCATGAAAAGACCAAAAGACCCCTTTTTTGTTCCAGCTTCGGTGCAATGCTATTTACCAGCTGAAACATTTATCCCAGAGACTGGTTCCGTATATGCCGACATCAATGGGAATCATCTAGACCTAGGGCATTCTGTTTAAAACAACAGCATAGGTCAATTCTCCAGAGTGTAGGAAAATAAAAGGAATAACTTAGCCAAACACAGGATCCTTCTCATGTAGAAATCAAGAGAATTCCGCCAATTTAAAGCCAAATTGCTTTTTGCATCATCCCTAGTTTTAAAACCATTTATGAGGAGGGAGGAAAATGAACAATTTAAGGATCCTTTCCCTCATTAATTTTTGGAGGTGGATATGTCCATCTTGTTACATAAATCTTTTTTTCTGAGGAATATGGAAGCCTCCATGAAAAAGGCTTGCAGCCATCTCCTATTTGGATGCCTTGAAGTAGTCACTAGTATTATAGTATTTACTTATATTTCCCTCCCAGAACGAAGTTCCTACTTGCTCTTAGGCATTCAAGGCCCTTTTGAGAGGGAACATTGAGCAACATTCCAGGGGCTGCCCTTGGTTATAAGAACTTCAACATTGGCAGTATTTACTGCTATGGGGTGAGGAGGGTAGTTGTTCTTTATTGACTCAGTCTGTAATTTTCTATTCTGATTTGCTATCATGATGCAGTGTGTGCTAAAGATTAACACTGTAAACAAATAATTGCTCTGCAAACAAACGTCATGTAGGCCATGGATTTCATAAACATTAAAATGTTAGATAAATTTAATCATGGTTTTAAAGTGAGGACAGTTTGATCTGATTGGGTTTCGGATAATTACCTGTTTTCAATGTAGTTTTTTGTCTTGCGGGATAGCCGAAAACTCCACTGTCCCATAAGTGATCTTTCATGTGGCTGACCCTAGAATTAGACAGCCACTTTGAGTATCTGTGGTGTAACAAGTACAGTTTCTGTGTTAATGATTTTTTTCATGAGTATTGGTGCGTGCTGCAGCTCCACGTGCCTCATTATGCATGTGGGTGTTCAGCCTGCATTTGCTAACAGGTTAATGTGAGAGGCATGAACCATCTCTCATTCCCAGTTAACACTTCATAGGTCTTGCCATTAACTTGAATTAGTTCAGCTAATGATAGGTGGCTGTTGATGGTGTTACAATGGGTTTAAGTGGTGATTGACTCAAAAGGCTGGGGATCAGAGAGCAGTCGTTTAAGGTATCTATGCCCTAAGTTGGCTGGACAGCAGCCAGAAAAAGAGACTTATCTAGGTGAAGTATAGGAATCTGGCACTGTTGTTGTAACTAGAAAAAGTCTTTAAAAATTCCATGTTTGACAGATATTTTGAGGGAAGATTTTCCCCAGAATGTTTGCTTGTATGTTTTTATACATAAGAAAACAGCCCTGGATAGAGTTGCTTTAGATGCAGCTATTTTAGCCAGGAATATTGTATTTTATCATACAATAAAGCATGTATCCACTTGGATACCTGGATTCTAGAAATACTGAGGAATGCAAAGTCTTTACTACATTACTTACAGTTGCTTTGACACACTTGGCAATACTTCAGTAGTGCTTTGACGCATTCAATAGTACTAATGCACAATGCCTGAATTTGTAGAATCTTTCTTAACAGCTGCTTTTAGACTTCTTTCACAAGACAAGAAAACAGTACTATTGGAGAGAAGTATTGGAGAACAAAAGAGCAAAGGAAACAAACCTAAAGAAAAGATGTACATCTCTCAACTTATCAGAATTTCTGCACAGAATTTCAAAGCAAATGAAGGATGAAAAGATTAAAAATGTTTACATATATCATTGGTTACTTTTACAGATCCCAGAATTGCAAATCTAGATCTATGTAATATTGCTAAGGGGACAGTGATCATGCCAGTATAAAAATTTGTTACTAAGTTATCTCTAGGGCAGATCTGGACAAATTCAATACATTTTCAAAAGTTGTCACTAGGGGGAGATAAGTAGTTGCAATACTTTGCCCATATAATAGAAGAACTACTGATCTGTCTGCCCAGATACCGGGAAAACCAAAGTGGAACAACTGGAAGTGCAAGAATTATTAACACTGTAAATCATCCTATTCACAAGTTAGATGATCTTAGTTTACGGCAGTTAAACCCTGGGTACATTAAAACAACCTTAAGTTTATCTATGCCTGGGTGTGTTCATAGAGTAGTTCACTGCGTTTACAACTGCACCAATTCACTTATCAGTTTTAGTTGCTAATTAATTTTCCCCAAGTGTTTGTGTTATGCAAGTACCAAAGGGTGTAGAACACTGTGAACAAAACATAAAAAAAAGAAAAAAGGAAGTTACGTTTTCTGAAAAATCCTTGGTTCTGAAATGTATTTTCAGTAAGATCTCCATATAAATTGTGGAGTGCGAGGAGCTGATTTATCCATACAAGCAAATACCTCAATGCTGAAATCTGACAGAAACAGAGATATTAGCACGTTACTATTTTTTCTTTGTATACATCCTGTTGTGCATCTCATTGAAATGCACATTTTATAGAGATAGAAGAATTTAAACTCAGAGAGTTTTGGAAAAGTGTACAGATTAATTTCCTTGGTAAACAGAATTGATGTTAATACAACACCTCATTTGATTTTAGCACCGTTTATTTCTAGTATAAACAAACATTTAGCAGCAAGCATAGAAGAATGAAACGGGCAAGCATTTCAGCTGTTTGGAAGCTGGTAGCAGCAGTGAGGTTGTGAAAGAATGATTGATTGAAGTATCTATATTTGTACTAATTTCCCATAATTGAGTGACACCTCAGATTCTAACATGAGAGGAATTTGTTGCAGAATCTCTCCGTGTCTGGTTTAGACTTGAGGTATCCCTCCGTTGCAGGGCTGAGCATGTCTGTGTATCTAAATGCAGCAGATCCCATGGGAGCCATAGGCAGACAAATGGAAGCTAGAGATTTCTTGCCTGCCTACGGCCTGTCATGACTAATACATAAGTTGGGGGACACCTAATCCCCTCTACCATATTATATGTTGGCAAGATGGTGGATGGCCTTTGTTGAAGCAGGAGTTATGACTGCTTTTATTATCATAGTTCTCATAGTCAGAAAGCAGCTACTCGCCCTTATAAGGTTTTACAGTCTTCTAAAACCCCAGTTATAAAGTTGCTTTAAAAATCCACAGTGATTTTGTTCTGAAAGACTTAAAAAGTCTAAGGGCATTCTAGCATTGCAGCATGTATGGCACAGATCCAAATGATATTGCCTTTTCCATTAATTTAATGTTCAACCTGCATTTCTAGAAATAAAGCTCAGTTCCCTTGTTTTGCAATACTGTATTTTACATTTCCTATGCTTTTGTAATGACCTTGAGATGACACTTTTTTGCCTGCTACAACTTGTGTCTTCTGATGGCGTGGTTTATTTTGTGCATACACTGGGCAGATGATTATTGGAATAAACCACGAAGACTTCTACAAGTAATCTACTAGACAGCCAAGAATACAGATAATTTTTCGTTATGTGAAAATGTCTTATGGATGGATACTGAAGTGTTTCAGAATTCAGTGTGTGAACTGTTTGAAACAGGTGGGTTGCTTGGTATACTGAGTTGTAGATGAACACTTTTCTTTTAAAAACAATATTCGCCTCTTCTTTGTGACCACATGAATAGCTTGTATGAACTTTTCTTCAGCAAGGTGTTAAACTGCGATAATACACCGTGCTGGGGGTTATACACAATGTTAACAGTACAGCCTAAAGCTTCATATTCATTAAAAATAGATCTCTACAGCATGGGATTATCTGGCAATATGTATCATGATCTGGATCCAAGTGTAAACGGTCAATGTAATTTCTGACTAATTAGCTAAAGTACATGATAGTGCTTTATGTTGGCTGTATGTGGGACAAATGATATGCAATATGTTATAAGGTTTGCCAGGATGAAGTTACTACTACAAAATTTTTAACGTTTGAGTTGTTAGAATAGGTTTGCACTATGTTGTACTTCGCATCATGCAGGCATGATGCTTTTGATCTCAGTTGTCTAAAACTGTCACGCTGTGAAACAGCACAATGACCTAAAGGTGCTTGTGAGACTAGCAGGTATTATGCTTTATTTTGCTTTACCATTTTGAAAGTTGCAGTTAAGAAGGTAGTTGGAAGTATCTCAGCCAAAACATTACGAAAGTGTACAGAGAGTTCCCCGTATTATTCTCTACCTTTTGATGCCCCTGCTTTTACTTCCTACTGTGTGCTGGTGTGTTTCCCAAGTCACTGCATTTCAAAATGCTGAATTTATAGGTTACTTTGGAGTATAAGTGAAAATGATGAAGGATCCCCATATTAATGAAATTAGTTTGAAGTTTTCATAACCTAAGATTTCAGACAATTTTGGTTTCCTTTGTAAAAGGGCAATTGGTGTGAAGAAATATTACTGTTGGCTGGAGTAGAGGGGTACATAGAAGCTGACCTAAAAAACCTATGGAGAATGATGGCTGTGCAGGGGCTTGGCCTCAACCTTTTGCAGATTTTGAATCTTTGCTTAAGAAATGGAGAGGAGCAAATCTTCATATAACACAAAAGTTGACAACAGTCTTTGGTTTGACAACAACCTGTGGTTGATCAGGCTTCCAACTGGTACAGATAGCACTTAGGGCTATACAGTACTGCAGTAAAAATAAATGTTAAAAAGATGATGCATCCTGCCTACAAAGATCTCAGCAAACCCAATGCATTGGAAATAGTGATCACTAAACTATGACTCCAGCGTCAGCTGCCATTTCCTTTCTAGAGCTTTCAGTCCTAAACACAATCTGTTAGCTTAGCTTGATCAGCATATCACGTTTCCCCAGCTTCTTTATATGGAAGCCTCACCTTTTTTCCTTCTCTCTTCTCCACTTCTGGGATTGCTACCTTTTCCTTCCAGCCCTGCCAAGAACAAGATTCTCAGTGGTGAGGACCCCAGGGCAGTATTCCTGGCTAGACTCAATTCCACTTCTGACCAGCCCTGCTCAGCAATCACAACTCAAGCGAAATTTATTCTTTTGTTGCTGCCTTTTGCCTGCATATGAGCATCTGCACCAGAAGTGCTATATAGGAACAGGTATTGCAGTGGTTCTCAAGCATTAAGGTGTGCCCGTAGTACTGACAAAGCACCATTTTTACTGGCATTGTTTATACTCTGATCTGAGTAAATCAGGCAGAGTCAGTTGGAAGAAAAATGTTGCTGATGGGATGGTGCCTATGCTAGAAGCTGTGCCAGCGCACATGTGCGAGGGAGGGCTCAGACCTTTGCACTTTCTTTCACAGCTCCGTAAGCAGAAGCCTGCCATTTTCCTTGCACTTCATTGCTCTAAAAGGAGTATTTGTCATTCTTCACTTCGGTCCTTGCTTTACTTAGTTCTCTGTGGTATTTTGCAAAGATGTCGCATCAAGGTAGGTCTGGTAGTAAAATGCAGCTGCAGAGCATGGCTAGGGGTTGACCTTGCTAAAATGCACAGCACCATTTGCAGAGGAAGTTTTACAGCCTTCATCAGTCTCTGGTTGCAGATGTAATATTTTTTTCCTTTGTAAAGGCTGACATATTTTCAAAGCATGTGTTCACTCAGCACCCACTTCAGTGTATTTGAACTGGAACTATGCATGCAGAGCACCTCAGCGAATAAGTATTTAGATGCCACTCATCCAAGTCCATGATGCAGTTAGCTGAATTTTTACTTCTAGGAATAAATGAACCCTAAGCAGTAATAAATCTGCAAGTTTTTCTTGTTTTCAGGGTTTTTTTTTTTGGCAAAGATGTAATTTGTTGAGAGGATCAAAAATTTATTATGTTTATTTTTCACACTATATTCTGGGTCTTGGTTCATTGTAAAACTCTCTTTACTCACTTGTGCATTTCTTAAATGTTTTGTTCCACTGACTCCTGTAAATAATGTGGTTTTTTATTAGCAATATTATGTAGCATTAATATTTGCAGGTCTACAGATAACAATTTTAAAATACATTTCGATGTTAGTAAGTTAATTAGGAAGCTGTAGGGAATGTTGCTCAAACAGCTCGTTTCTAACAGATTCTTATGGAGAAAAAAATATTTCAGATAGCTTTCTTGAGGGGGGAGGTACTTGCATTATTATTTCCTGAAAAATGAATCATTTGGTTTTTTTGTCCAAGTCACCTTTTGCACAGCAGTTTTCACTTAGAAAATAAGCCAGCCCTGCTGTGTTCCACTTACCTTTTTTCTGTTTAATGTGTATCTCTGCATAGTGTAGCTAGCGTTACAAACCCTGAACTCTGTCATTCAAATTAAAGTAGCAACTTCTTTGTCCATAGTTGCAGTACAAATGATTTTATGTGTAGTGAAAGCATATATTTTTTAAATAACAGCTGTAGAGATGCATTTCTGAGCTGACAAATTGGCTAGCTTTGTCACTCTGTACTCAATATTTCAGTTGTATTTCCAGTGAAATTTTTTTCATAGCTTTCAAAGCAACAACAATATGAACATGACATTAGTGAATCACTAATGCTTAGGGAGGGGGGAAATATTGGTGGTGCTGCAGCATGTAAGATTAAGTGAATTGATGAATGTGTGAAAAAGCAAAAAAGTCTTTGGTACAGACTTTGGAATTTAAATCTACAGCTCAGAACTTGTGTTTCTGCAGAAATTATAGGACTAGAGCCATCTTAAAGGCCTTGTCATACCAGGATTTCCTTTAATTGCATGGGTTATTAAAGTTGATTTCCAAATGTATTTATGTGCCTTAAACATAAAAAAATATGCAAATATCACTTCTATTTCACAAATATAACTTTTAACTACAGTGCAGTCTTTCATGCACTGACAGTTGTAAGACAGGTGGTGAGACTGCAGCTTTGCTTTCTTCTCCTTTGAAAGTGCAGGGTGCCGTGCAAGGCAGTAAGTATTTTTCCAAGTCATAAAAGGCCTAGGGGTTTTTCCTTGTTGCTTAATTTTAAGGAATCCATTTTTGTCTGTATGGATACAAATGAAGTTATTGGAACGTAGCAAAAAAGAGCCATGCTGAACAATGCCTCTTTCCTGTTTGGAAATTCAGCTAAGAGGTTTTATGAGCTCCCTGCACCAATCCTGCAGCAAAGAGGAAGCAGCAAATAATGATTTCCCATCTCAATTCACCAATTTAAGCTCTAAAGAAAGATTTGATGATTAAGCTTGAAATTTTTCTCTCACAAGATTAATCCTTACTTTAGGGAGTAATTCCATTTATATCAGTAAGATTACTCACATGAGTAACCAGCTACAGGATTTGCCTGTAGTACTGTGATTGCCTAGGGGGAAGTACAAGCAATTCCGCAATTAAAATTACAGAAAGAAAAGGAGGTCTGACCTTTTTTCTTTTTTTTTTTAAAGTATATATATGCCTACTGTTTCATTGACGAGTGACAATGACTTTTGCATTCTGAGGTGTTACTAGCCCGTAGCACAAAATAGCTTTTGTTTAAAAGGAAAGAAATACTAAATGCTAAAGCTGTGAAAGGTAGAAAGTAGAAAGAGGAGGATCTCTGATTTAGGGGATTTAACTTCAAGGCACCTTAGGCTTTCCTTATGTGCATCACATTAGTGGAAAATTCCTTCATTCATTTAAGAAGATAAACAGTTGTAACTTTCACGTTTGGTTGATGTGACATCAGTGACTGGCTGGGACTGCCAGCATTCCTAAAAGGATATCGTCCTCATCTGCAGCCACTCAGGGCTGTGGGGTGGAGCCTGCAACACAAGCTGAAACATTTACAGGTGCATAAGTAGGCAGGGAAGGGCACAGGTGATGCACCTGTCTCGGGAAAGGAGAACTAGCACAGGTGTGTCATAACCTATCAGCCACCTGCCTTAGAGCATGAGCTCCTTTGATCCACAAATGCACTCTCCACCACGCTGCAGCCCGCAATTTCCAAATATTGGTCAAGAACCTCCAGAGATGAGTATCTACTATGAGAACTTTTTCCATCCACAGAATATCCCTAGTCCACAGCGACCGAGCACCTTTGAGACGACGGATTACAACACCACTCCTAATCCTTACCTCTGGCTAAATGGACCTTCCATTACCCCACCACCGTATCTCCCAGGATCCAATGCCAGTCCCTTCATTCCTCAGTCTTATGGGATGCAAAGGCAGCTCTTGCCTAACATGCACGGCTTGGGAGGAACTGACCTTGGCTGGCTTCCTCTCCCATCTCAAGAAGAACTTATGAAGTTGGTTAGACCACCTTACTCCTACTCTGCACTTATTGCCATGGCTATCCATGGAGCACCCGAAAAGAGGCTGACTCTCAGTCAGATCTACCAGTATGTGGCTGACAACTTCCCATTTTATAACAAAAGCAAAGCTGGCTGGCAGAACTCCATACGGCACAACCTGTCTCTCAATGACTGCTTCAAGAAGGTGCCTCGAGATGAAGATGATCCAGGTATAGCTCTCTCCCCCTCTTCCCCCCGCTCCCCCAATTAAGCTTGATTAATTTAAAAAAATCTCATACGTTGTAAAGAGATATAATAGCCTAGATACAGGACATATACGTAGTAGCTCTTCTGCTCTCATAGGTCTGAACTGGAAGGCAACTATGCATAGTTGAGGTCTGAATCAGTGTTGCTATTAAATCTCTGCAAGGAAAGGGATTCTTTACCGCTCTAGGTCTTCCTGAGAACTGGGCAATGTGAGGCTCAGCAAGCACAGGAGCAGTCTAACTGAGCAAATCACATTCACCATTTGGTGTAATACATATGACTTATGTCCAACTTACCTGGGAATTAATGGAAAGGGGCTAAGGCAAACTCAGATTTGTCAAAGCAATCCAGGGAGTCAACAGTAATTTTCTCAAGAGGAGAGCAGGCTGCTTTTACTTTGTTTCAAATAGCACTTTGCTTGCAATCACACCTCTGCCGTTTCCAACCCCTTGGCTGATACGCTCTCAGATTATTCCTTTAGTTATTGTTTTCTATCAATAGCTGTTAAGAACCATCGGGAACGTTTAAAAGCCATTTAATTATGGTGCCACAGAGGACCAAAAATCTGGTTCTATCTCGTTAGAAACCTATCCTACCACACTGAATCTGCAGCAGCAGTCCAGTATGGGATTTGATTACTCTCTGCTGTAAATTCAGAGGACCAGCTATATACTGAAAATCTCCTTCCCTCACCAAGAAAACGAAACAAAATGCACTCCCATTGGCTCCCCTTGTAGATTTACCTGTGTGAAGAGTCAGGGCTAAAGGATAGAGCCCAAACCTTTACACATTTTTCTGATTTCAACAGACTTCTGCTTTAGTGTGATGAGAAAATACGTGTCTCTTGCTCATGCAATTCTTCTATTTCTGTGAAATAAGAGAAACATTGTACAGCCCTAGACAACTGCTCTTTGCTGTCTGCGTGCATATTTTTAAACTAAAAATGTGCTTTTGTCCCCTTTGACAGGAAAAGGGAATTACTGGACTCTGGACCCGAACTGTGAAAAGATGTTTGACAATGGAAACTTTCGCAGGAAGAGGAAAAGGAAGTCTGATGTTGGGGCTAGCACTGCCACTCTTGTATCTGAGAAATCAGAGGATAGCACCCTGACTGGCAGCCCCAAAGCTGTAGAGCATCAGGATATCTTGGAAAACTCATCACCCGGGACTGACAGTTCACCTGAGAAAGGATCTCCACCTCCATCTTCCAGTAGCCCGTGCCTCAGTAACTTCCTCTCCAGTATGACTGCATATGTTAATGGCTCTAACTCCGTAAGCCGCTCAGTGCCTTTGGGACTCAACTCTGAACCCATTGACAAAATGGGACAGAATATGGTAGGCTTTAATTCCTACTCTCCACTCTCTAACATCCCCAGTCATGGTGTGGGAGAGTGGTCTAATTCTATACCTTCTAGCCACCTTGGCTACAGCAACTCTGCACTCAACCAGTTTAACACTCATTTTTACAGCAGTATCAGCACAAATAACACTCTGTATTCCAGGGAAGGAACGGAGGTTTAAATGAAGGATTCTAAGACACCAAAGTATAGCTATTTATGAGATTAAAAGATCTGTGGGCAGATGATTAGCGTTAGCCTGTTGTCTCTGGGACCCACACTGCATCCTACCTTCTGACAGCCACAAACTTGTTACCCATTATATTTATTCAAATCACAAACACTCGACATTCGGCAGCTCCACATAGAAATCAGGGATCTATAGCGGCAAGTGTAGTGAAGAGTTCTCCCTGAGACACTGCACTTGTATTGCTGCCAGCCATGGTCCCCTACAGACATCCTTAAGAAGTTACTTCATGCCTTAGGTGTGAAGCTTTTTCTGGCATGGTACTAATATTGCTGTGCTTTTTAAAAGTGCTAATAGAAATGTGGTTATATCTTTAAATATCCTCTCTTGCTGATATAGGCTGCCTGTACTAGACATGCTTAGCAAGTTCTTATTCGGCCAAAGCTATTCTGGGACACCGAAGGATCTATAATAAAAACTACTGTATAGTGAGGAACAACCAACACTCAAATGATGAGTGCTGTCTTTGGTTTTCTTTCATACTAGTGCATACATTGTCTAAATTTTGGTCCCCTTTCAACCCCAAGGGGAATATGGCTGTGAAACAAGCCAGTATCATCATGGACACAACAGTCATTTTGAAATGAAGGGAAGCATAACAAAATAGAATGGAATTGTCTTCTGCTGGTGCAGCTGGATCTTCATGTTTTCAATTATAATGACAGGGTCAATTGTTTTTTTTCCTTGCACATGCAATCTATTCACATAAGGAAAACAGGATCTGTCCCGAATATATATATATATATTTAATACATGTATTTTCTAAGAACAAGACACATTTATTCTGCCTTAACCTTTTACATGAATCATTTCTACTGTACTGAGTAAAGAATTTGGATGTTGGCGGGGGGGCACAGGGAAGAAGAAAGGGGAGGTAGAAAGTTTAAGTCCCTGTACTGTATTTTTTTTTTCATTTTGTATAAGTCCATGCTGTTTGTCCTTATGTAAATATTAGAAATAATGCTTATTTTTTCTAAACTCTAAACTGTAGCCTCAAACAAAATTTCAAAATATATACTAAGTTTTTTCAAACCAAGACTTGAATCAAGTTCCACATTTATGTAGAGTCATATCTCAAACTGGATAACCTGCAGCATACATAGACAAGAAGTTTAACTGATCACATATGGGCACTGACCAGACTTTTGGAATGATAGAAAACATATTAATGCATTGTAATAGATACCATTTTGTCTTGATTTTTTTTTTTTTGGTAACTCTACATGGGTATAGTTTTGTTACAGGCCTTCCCAGAAGCATTTTTAATAAAGCATTTGTATAGAAGAGTGTGTACCTGTGTGTGTGTGTACTATACTACTTGTGTCTTTAAAAGTCTCCTTAATAGTTTGACTTAAGCAATTTGCCTGTGGAAAGAGCAGTATAATAGTCACGGAAGGGCAGAGTTTGAGAATAGCATATGTCTAGGCAATCAAAATTTGCATGCCTGAGGAATATAATTGGCTGCTCTTATGCAAAATACTATCACTAAATAAAAATCATCCTTAGAGTTTCCCTGCTGGAGCTAAGTGGTGCTGATATTTTAACATTTCAGAAGCCAGACTCTATTTTTACATGCTAATTGGCCAATATGACTGCAATCTTTTCTGCATTCTCATTATTTTTTATGTTTAAACTTTTTCACCATTAAGGCTGCCCTGACTATCCATGGTTTTCTACCAACTATGCTAAGTTCTCACTTAGAAGTTGAAACCTACCTATAATGCTAACATCGTTTTTTAAGGAAAAAATAAACTGACCTTCTGGTGGTGTCCTTCTGCCATGATTTTAAGTTTTTCCGAAGTCAGGCACGTGCTGAGGTCTGAACTTACTTAACTCCCGCCCTCAGAGTTTTACAGCCCTTCCAAGGATCTCAGCCCAGTAGGTGGGCCATAACATGCCCTGCAACTCAGCAACTGGCAGCATTTGTTACAGAGCCTTGCTCATGTGCCAACTGAGAAACACAGTCAGTGCAGTTATGTCTTGGCTTCAGCAGACATATAACAAATTGCCCAGAAATATAGTTCCTGTGGAGTACGTAGTTCACAAAAGTGAGAGGAAATTGATTTCTTTAGTGTTGAAATGGAAAATGTTCCATTATGGACTTACAGAGCAAAAGTTTTGGGAAAAATAAGGTGCAAATCATGTTAAGAAGAATGATGTTGCTAAACAACAGTAGACAGTAAAAAGCAATTCCTTTTTTACTCAGCATTTTGTTTGACTCTCCTAGTTCCCAGTCCCAAATATTAAAAGGAAATCCATACAGGTATGCAAAAGGACATGAGTTTGTGCCTCCTTGCTTCCAAGATGCTGTCAACCAAATACCACTTTTGGCTTACGTGTAACGAGGAAGTGCTGCCAACATGCCAGTTCTTCACAGAGAAAGGTATGTTTTCCAGTGGGTTCCCAGGCCACAGAGATTAATTATCTCCCCTGCAACTATTCAGCTGGCTTGACACATCAGCTCAGTTGATGAAGTTGCTATTCAAGGAGGAGTGGAAAGATGATTGCATGCGATGTAATCCTATTTCTCCTCAAAACAGAACTACTTTGTAACAAAAAAAGATCAGGAGCACTCTTCTTCATCTGTATTTTTGTGTTTTTCAGTGAGAATTGGTTTTGCTAACCAGCCACGTTGATATGTTCCTGGAGCTACTGCGCATCAGTCTAGCACCTGCAGGGAAACTTGAGTACTGTTCCTGTATGAGCAGCAGTACTGCTCTGTTGAAGGTAATCCTCCTATTTGTGTATTTCACCAATATAATATGGCTTTTGGAGGGAAAAGCATACGGGTTTTAGGGGTGTTTTTTTGGCTTTTTTGTTGTTTTTAAATATGCTATTAAAGAAGCTGTTAAACTAGGACGTGTAACAAATATATTTAAAACACTGCTGATCTTTACAGACCTATAGTCTGACTTGACTTACAAACATATTTACTGACTGATGCTGCTTGACAAGAGAATCTGGGCTACAAGAACTCTGACTAGTTTTGTCTGCAAAGGTTCTTGATTGATTATTTCATTCTTAAAGTGTGTTTTGTATTGAGATGCAGCTATCTTCACATACCACTGTGGACACTGTGTTCCATGACTCTGCAATTATTTGTCCCAGGTTTAAAAGTCAACTCTTAAAGGCTGCTCCCATCTTACCACAACCACATCCAGCCCTAAAGTGGTCAGAATAAGTTACTACTTGCTTTCTTTCTGCCAGAGTAAAACTGCAAATACTAGAAGCCTTCACTGGCAGGCAGCGTGTCCTGACTAATAATAATGGGTAATGAGTTCCTACACATGTCTGAGGTATACTGCTGCTGAAACCCTGGGGCAGCTTCACTGTCTTGACATCATTAGAAGCACCTTCCCTGGGTTCTTATTCCATAGTTTCCTGGTTCCATGTCCTGGGTCTGCAGCAGTGGAGCCTGTGACTCTTCAGCCCTGGCTCTAGTACCAGGGAGGGTGTTGAATCCCAAACCATGTCAGCATTTGGGGCTTCACAGCAGAGATCTGGGTAGCCAGGGATCCCTCGTACCACAGCCTCAGGGTTGTTCCACCTAGTCATGGGATCAGTTGCAAACCCTGGAGGACTCCAATACAACGTGCTGCTTTGGCTGAGGACATGGAGCTTTCAGGATCCTTCATGCCCCAGCAGTCCTGGTAGAGCCCCATCTACAACTCATGCAATTTTGCTAAACCTCTAATGCTGTGAACAAAATGTTTTGTAATCCACAATATTCATTTACAAAAAAAACCCAAAACCCAACCAAAGGGGAAAACCCTCTAGATTTAAGCAAAATGAAGTCGCAACAAGGTAACATAAATGCGACACTCTCATCTGCCAAATCTAAACCAGTTCGTTGATCAGATAATTGCAGGCAGCTTAGGAGAAGGGTACAGAGGAGCAACATAAGGTGCAAAGTTTGCACTAATTATGAGGATACAATGGAGAGCAGTAACATCTGCTAAATCTCTTGTTACAGTCAACATGCAGGAAATGTAATTAATCTGCATGGCAATTTACTCTGTGCTTCATACTTATTTTAAGGGACAAGCTTGTTGTGGAGCTTTTTACTGGATTAGGCAAAGTAGTCAAAGATCATTCTATGCTGGTATTTACTTTATTAATGGTAATGGTTTGTCTAAATTATGAATGCAGGGTTTAATTTTCACTTTGAAGCTGCTGCCTCACTGTTCTGGCTGCATGTGAACTCTCCACCTCCCATCACCCCCTCCTGTAGTGTGGTTAGTGCCTTTCACATCCTGATAACTCTACCTCCAGAAATGCTTAAGTAACTGTTTCTTATTTTCATTCAGTCAGAGTGAACCAAGCTCGAGAAAAATGTTGCTAAGACTTGCTAACGTTAACCTAAATAGTTTGTGCTGAGTCAGTTTTGGGGTGATTATGATAAGAGACTTCAGTGTGCAGATGCATCATACTTTCTGACTGCAGGGCTGGGGGACAAAACTTTTCCTATTTCATCAGTGGCAAGTGACAGCCAGCACACACTGCCCTGTGAAACCATTTGGTAAGAGAGAGGAAAAAATTGGTGTGGCTATTACAAACCATGGTTGCTTTCTGTAAACAATAGGAGACTTCTAAATCACACACCAAAAAAAATCTAAAATGCTGCCGCCTCTTGATGCAGTGATGAATACTCATTCAGTGCTCGGTAAACAAGTAGCGATATGAATGTCTGGTTAATGTTTACCTAGTTTTCCAGATGTAGTATGACTCCCTTAGTTCTTTGATCATGTATGAAAATATATTAGAAAAAGAAACTGCAGGATGCTGTGCAAAATACCATTAAAAGAGTCTGCAAATACCTTAGGTTTCATTCATACCTGTTTTATAAAGCAAACACCTAAGACTGTAATATTCTTATAAAGCGGAAGAAGAGTAAAGCTAGACCACAAGGCTTAAAGATTTATATTTAACTGTAGGATTCTGGAATGTCCGACCTTCCCGATGATAAACTGATAAGAGCTTAAATGTTACTTCTTGTTCAAAGATGACACCAAGAGGTGTGGTGCAGGTATCCGTAAAGGAAAATCACATTCCAGTCCTGCCAGTATTTACTTCTCCAGCAAATAGCAATGGGGACTTTGCCAGATACATTCTGAATTACAATGTACTAACCTTTCTCTCATGATGGGATACATTATGAAATTCTTCACTGTTTATCAGTGTCAATAGTTTCTTTGTTGCTTCATGTGAAAACATTTCTAGGTGAGGAAAACCTACTTCTTCCCAGTAGGTTTGCCAATCTGCTACACTGCCAGTTTCTAGCACTTTAATCCTTACAACTGTTTCCAATGGATCTTGGAAACAGATGACCCAGACCTATGTCATTTTTTCCCTAAGAACCCACACCTCAGATCTGTAAAGTATAAACCAAGAGCCTGCTGTACACTTCTCATAACCTCTAGCTTTCCCTGCTTTAAGTGCCAACAACTGCAAGAATCTGTATCGCTGTAGTCCTGGAGGTATCACTGTTAAGTACACCTCAGTTGGTACTTGTCACGTGCTAGAAACCTGCAGGGCTGTCAGTAACTGGACACAAAGACACTTAAGTTTTTCTTACTTATGTTGCAGATTTAGTCGTAAGGTGGTAAGGACCTTCATCTGCCCAAACCACCCTTCCTGAGTGGACTTGCACAATATACTGTCTGCTGATATACTGTGTAAATTAATTTTCAGACTACCTCTCTAAAACTAATTTTTGCATGTCTTGTGTTGGCTAAATTGCGATACAAATTATGCTTTACCTCATCTTGGGTTTGATTCTTTTTAAATCCTAAAAGCATTCCTTTCCAAATCTCTTTGCAGCAAACTATGGTTTTAGCCTTGTGCAGCATATAATGTCGATTGCTCTTCAAGAGCAAGGCGGCAAGTCAGGCCAACTCTAGAAGTAACTAATCCTAATTTCTAACTGCGTGCTACTCATTTCCTATTTAAGTTAATTGGTTGAAAACTACTAATTGTTCCTTTGACAAAGTTCCCTGGTAAAATCTCTTGTGGTATGGTCTTGCAAAGTACAAAGAACCCCAACTCCCCTCTACTTAAACTGAAACTGGAGAGCTCAGCTTCTTGCCTGTTTAAGCCAACACTCACTGACTGCTGCATCTCACTTTGCAAAGTTCGCTACCAACGTGTGGGCATCAGAACCCCTCTTAATGCTCTTTGGCTTCAGAAAGCCTCTGCAAGTACACAGTAGTTTGCTGGATTGGGGCCTAAGGCAGTGATTAACTGACGGATTGTTTTTCCTGATTTTTCTTTTACAATAGTATTTGTATATGCCACTCTAAAATGCTTTCCCTCTCAGTGAAATTTTTGTCTGGTCAGAGACCTAAACACTGTCTTTTGTCAGAAATGACCACCAGATGTGCAAAAATTGAACCTGTTTCCTGCTAAATCCTTATGAAAATCTAGCATTGGAAATGGTACCTGGAAATCAGATACTTAATTTTCTATTTGTAGTAGCAGAAACTAAATGAGTGGAGAGCTGAAGAATCTTTACAGGTCTCTAAAGCACTTGTAGGGTGTGGGTATGTGCAGCAGAGCATATTCATAATCCTGTTCTACATTAGTAAGATCTCATTTTCAACTTCTTTTCCTCTTCCTTTTTCTGTTCTTGCTCCAGCAGTTTTACAGCCACCAGGTTTTTAGTTTACAATTTTATGTCTCCAGTTGATATTAGGCATCTGATATTCGTAGCATGCCTATGAGTCAAGCAGGCCATCTAACTGCTTTGCTTTAAATTAGTAGCATGAAAATCAACCCAGAGTTGATCTGATCTTTTATCCTTTTTTAACTAAATAAACCCCATTTTTTGAACCTATTATCATCACTGGAACAATCAACAGAAAAGCTGAATAGCATAAGTGTGAGTTAGTTTTTAAGATTAGCACATGAGTAAACATAAACATACTAGGAAAAAAACCACAACTGTTGAGGACGTGCTAAATTACACCAGCATCTTTTTGGTTCATGCCACAATCCTTACATATTTTCTGAAATTATTTGTATCTGTCTCCCATCTGTCCCTCTAATTGTTCTCAGTCTCTTACTGTTGATTTTTAAGGATGGATGACGGTTGCTAACCTGCTCCTATTAATTCAAGGCAGCAAAGCAGTTGCTAATACATTGGTGGTGCTTAGGAAACGAGTGCTTTCTATGCTGCACAATTATAAACTTTCTGCTAAAGCAGATGTACCCATGTTACTTGTAATCCTATGGAATCACATCTCTCTGACAACTATGGAAAAGGAGGTATTATAGGTATATATTCTTCTCTGAGTCAAAAAGATCAGTGTGAGCAGGTAGTGATGCAATCCTAAACTACTAGAATACCATATAACTGAGCCCCTAATCATTTGGGCCCCAATTAAAAGTTTGTGATCCATAGAATTGAATTGCCTATACTGTCCTTGCCATATCTTAATTTACCTAATGGTATTCTAGCTCCCTGGATGGGTTTCCAAATTTAGGTTTAGGAGCTATGCCTATTAACATCATTTCCTTAAAATGTAACATGGCATTGCTTTTACCTGTTAAACATCCATTTCATACCGAGTGCAACTCTAGTTCAGTGGTAGATGAAGTGGGGAGTGTGAATGATTTAATATTATCGTGGGATGTAGGATTGCCATAGTAGACTGAAAGAGATCAGGCCTGCAGTTAGTATGTCAGCACATTCACACAACAGCCACAGTCAAAAGTCATAAGGGAAAGTACAGGAGGCAGTGCAAAACCTGCTACCTAAGTTCATACAATCATAGAACCAGGAGGCTGGGAAATTCTGTATTCATGCGTTTTGCTCATAGGAAAATAAATAGCTTATGCAGTGCAAGCTGAGTGCATTTTAAATGAAAATGGTTGCCAAAAAAAATAGTGAAGTCTGCCTGCTGCAGAGTTTCTTATTGTTGGAAGCTGTCGTTCATTTCTGATAAATGTTTCAGAGGCAATCTGTAGGGAGCACCCTAGCCCAAGGATGACAGAAGCTTTCTGCACTTAATGTCTTTTGTAATTTTTTAAAAATATGCTTTCACTAAGTGACAAAGACTGCCAGCAATATGCTTTGAATGTTAGGTATGCTTTGGTTAGGTAACTGCCCCGAACTGTTACTACTGCTCTCGTGCAATCCTTTCCAGACAGAAATCTTTCCTGCTGCCTCCTAGTGACTAGTGATGATTTACAGTAACTAGTTACCCTTGCTTCTGTTCCTCTGACAGATTCCAGAAGACGAGTAAGGTAAGCAGAGCTAAACCTTGGCATGCTGATACTTTCCATGAAGAGCTGTCAGAAGCCCTGATGTAACTACGTGCCATGTCAAGAGAGTTTTCCCCCATATTTGAAATTGTGTAGGTGACCTATGGCATCAGTATATCCAGCTGGACGAGTAACATGATTTTACTCCTGCAATGCCACCAGTTGCAGAAGCAATCTCCTCAACATTGTAATGCCAAAAGTTTCATGGCAACTTTACACAGATAGTAGTTAATTATACATTGCCCAGTAAATGAACTGATGTATGCTTCCAGGCAGCACATTGAAAGAGAGGGATAACATTTGTGTCTCCAGGGAAACCTTTTTATACATTCTGCATACAGGTTTATCTAGGACTCATTTTCCTTCTTGTCAGGATGTCCCACAAAGCAATGGAGGTTACTTGGATTGCAGCACAATGAGAGATACAAAGCTGCTGAGTTTAATTCTTTTTGTTGCCTTTGCAGGGTGCAGGTTTGTTGCGGCAAAGTATCAGCAACACAGAGCCGTGAGGCAATACTGATGTGCCTTACAGCTCAGTAGCTATTTTTTATGCTGTTTGGACAACATGTTCTGACATGAGCAGCCTATTGTTTGCTAGCTCAAGACAAGAGCTTTGTTTATGCAAACGTGCATGCAAATCAGGCTACATTTATTATGTTTTCCTCCAATGAGAGTGGAGGGGAAAAAAGCCTCCACCTTTTAGCTTCAGCAATACATTTTCCTATGAATAGGGCAGCTATTAAATGATTTATGGAAAGAATGATAAGAATGCAAGAAGTTCAAAGAAGGTGGACAAAGAAGGTGGAGTGATATCTTTTTTTTTTTTTCCTTGTCAGCTGGGAACCTGGCTATTTAATGCTGATAATGCCATCATCTAATTTGACTTAAGCTATTTTGCCCATAAGACGTGTGATACAGTGATTTTACTGTATCACAAGTGGGCAGATCTCTAACTCTTATTTTATTAAAAAAAAAAAAAAAGAAAAGTTTAGCACTATTCTTGCATGGAAGAAGAAAGGAAGCAGAGTTTGGTATTTACTGAGTCTCCCTGTCTGTTGCTTTATGGGCTTTGTATGGGACAGTGTGGCTTCAGCTGCAAACGAGGGTATTCTGAGATCCTTCTCTACCCTAGGCCTGCCACAGCTGTGAAGAGCCCTATTTAGCTCAGGTCTGAGGAATTCCCCTAGATCTGCGCTTTCATTTTGGCACTGGAAACAACTGTTCCTTGGCCAGACAGGGGATGTATTTGGGAATTTGGGATTCTCAAACTTCTTTAACCCCTGAACTTGCATGATGATTTCCCTCCTGTAGTGAAGTAGGTAACATTTCCACAAAGGTGAGCTTTTTAGGGTCTTTTATTTTTTTGTTCAGATGATAGTACGTAATTTGGTAGAAAATCTTATAACTAGCAAATTCTAGAAGATGAGTTAAAAATCAATACTAATAAACCGTCCTTATCTTACTTTAAGTTAAATTGGGTAGACCTACTTTAATGACCAATAAAATGAGCATTATTTTTCATTTAACTTTATTGGGTTAATTCCTATGCACAATTCTACCGGACTGACAATATAAACATGCATGCTAAATGAGAAATATGTCTCTTTATGTGGACCAAATCACACTTGTAAAAGATGGTGAAAAAACATGTGTCCTGCACGCAAATATTGAAAACTACCCATTTCTGGGACGCTACATGATCCTTACTATTTTCCATCAAATATTTAATCTCTCTGCCTCTCTATAACAGGAAGACTTTAGAGCAAAATTTATCTGATGATACTTTTCTTGTCACCTATAGAAAACTTCACAGGTTGCTACGGGGTTAGTCTTGTGTGTTCTAAAATCCCAGGTTCTTTGATAGTAGCAGCATGCCGATTTAATTGTTTCTCTGAAAAAGGATCTCACTTTGCACTGAAAGCCATCTCCATTCATAGCACCTTGGTAGAGAGCATGCAGTTACAGCTCTAAAAGACTATTTTAATTTATATGTCATCTCGCATACAACCTCATTAGTAAACAGGTGATGTTCACTTCTGATGTGGTTTAAGCATTAAGTTTTCTTGATCCCAGATTTTTTCTAAGGAAAAATGCAAAGCTTACAAAACGTGAACATTTTTCCAGGATCACAAAATCATGTCCTGTTCTGTGTGGAAGTGGCAAATATGACCCAACTCTGGATAGTTATGGAGCAAGATACGCTTCAAATCTGGCTATATCTAATCCTGTCTCCATGGTCCTTAAGTAGGTATGTGATAGGGAAGCACGCAGAGCAGTCGTTGTTTTCCTGGTATACCGTGTGTATCCTTCAGTATTTTTAAACCACTTTGATATAAAATGGATGACATGACAACCTGTAATCTTCTCTCCACAAGCAAGGATAGGACAATCTAAGTTTGCAGGTTTGCTTGCAATATGTTATTTCTGGTTTTCAGATAGAATCTTATTTAAAATAAATACTTTAAATTTATGCAATTTTGGATGTTAGTATTTATGCAAATAAATATGCAAAGAAGCATGGCCTTATATCCCCTGGCAAGTTAGTAAGGTAACCCTTAAATGCTGAAAGCCCTCAGACTACTGTCAATCAGGACTTTTTTTTTTTCCTCCATCAAAGTGTATTTAACATTCCTAACTCTGTGCAGAAGGGGAAAAATAAGTTCATAGCTGTGGAAAAACCTGTTGATGGTAACTGATAATATGAAAAAGAAGCAGTCAAGCAGGCTGTGGATAGCATAGGCCAGATCTACTTAAACAAAAGCGAAGTTAGAAATGCAGTGATAGAAACATGAAAATTCTGGAACATGAGTGAAAGAGAAGCCATCAGTTGTGGTCAGATGAATCCTTTAATATTGCTGTTATTTCCCTGTTGCCCTGTGGGACAGATGATGACTGGAATGGCTTGTTATCCCAAATAACTGCTTGGAGAAGGAATAACATAAACAAACATAACAGAGAAAGGGCTAACCTGAACGCTGGAGTGTGAATTCAGAGCACCAATGAGCAAAAAAAAAGTCTGCAACTTGAGAATTTTCCAAGTTTTTGTTTCAGACACGAGTGACAGCAGAAGTATTTAAATACCTCCTGCAATTTGTGAACATTAATGTTACAAGGGTTTCTGCATGACTTTTAAAGTTCCTTGGGTGGTTGGGGTGTCATCATTCTTATCTATGTGAATCAACAGTAAAGTTGTCCATTGTATTACTACATTTTTACAATTTATTTATTGAGATTATTCGTCTACTAACTAGTTTGGGTTTGCAGATTATATTTGGAAAGTACAGTTTTCAGCTAAAATTTATAAAAATGTTTGGTGTTAGATTTCAGTGGACAGTTATATGTACAAACCACACAGGTCTGTGTACTGTGTGCAAAGAATTCTGCAAGTATGTACAGGCTGGATTTGAATCATATCAGGTAAAGCAGTTAAGCAAGTGCTAAACCTTAAGTATTCCTGAAGTTCTATGAAAATTAAGTTTTAAGCCCCAGTATACTGTCTCCAAGTTGTGCTTGTTGAACTCTGTTTTTCTGGTAAGGAAAAATAACCCAGAACTTAAACCAAAAACCAACAGTGGTATGTATTTTACTCTGTTTCCATTCACTATGTCACACATTCCTGTAATAAGCTGTAGGATTTGATGGCAGGAGGAGTACTTTGTGGAGCAAGGGTGAGACTGAATAGGCAGGGGCTGTGAAATAACACAGGAACTCCTTAAACTAACATTGCCACCAAGTCACAAAGTTTCATCCATGGTCTCACATAATTCCAGGCAAATTCTGTATTTAGCTAAACTGCTCTGTGGCACATTTTCATCATCTATTGCAAGAAAGAATACATAAAATTCTAAGCTGTTTCAAATTCTCAAAAGTTTTAAAAATAGGAGTGTTTGGGGGGACAAGGAGTACAATTTACACCGAATCAGGGCTCATACCTGATATCAGAACAGTTTATACTCTAGATTCACTCTGTCTTCTGGGTCTTTTGCAAGCTTTGACCATGCAATGTAGATGCACACATGGGCTGAAAAGGAATCGCTGGCACTTTGGACTTGGCAGTTATTTTTAAGAGAAGGGATAATTACATTGATAGAACAGAGAAGATGAGCCATGTACAACTTAAAAATGAAAAGCAAATATGTATGTAATTAAATACAAATAATGGAACAGCCCAGTTCTAAAGGTTGTTTATGAAACTGCATCGGGGTTGGTGAAAAGGGATGGAAGTTACTCCTGGAAGCAGGCTTTTGACAGTCGCTAGTTGTTATCTCTCAGTGTAGCTGAGGCTGCGTTACAAATTTAAGGCAGACTTGTGAACTAAAGTGAATGTATCTGCTTGTACTCCACACAGTGAAATACACTGACATCCACTTCTGTTGCCTACAGTTTCTGTAGAGTTTTGAGAGCCTGGGAACCTGTAGTAGGGTTGCCTCTGCTGCAATAATTCTGTGGATTCCAGTTCAAATGGCACTTAAATGTGTCTCCAGATGGAGATTCATTGGAGTAACTACCACACCTAATTGAAGTCACCCTCTTCAGTCAATAACATGGTTCGTTTACTTCCACAGTTGAAAAGGAAAAAAAAAAATCCTCATTCTTTAATTACTCCCTAAAAAGAAAATGCACCTGAAAACCAAACAGTATTTGCCCACAGAGTTTTTGGACGAATTTTTCTGAATTTGCCCATGCTTAAGTCACAGAAGTAATTTGTCTGATATTGTAGAGTGCACCCTACTGAAAAATCTGCCAGAAGTTCCAGTTTTTAAAGTCTATTTCATTTTGAAACCCTAAAAAAGCCACTACTCACTCTTGAAATCTCTTGTCAGTGTGTACTTTCTTGTCAGGAGAGAGAAGGCAGGAGGTATCACAAAAACATTACTTTTTTGCTCACACAATGCCCAAACAGAGAACTCTGTGTTGATAGCTCAGTGATCTTTCCTGGTTCATGCAGGTAGCTAATTGCTAGGCAGAACAACCATTCCTATGAAATCTTTCATTAGAAACTGAAAACCCCATTCTGACCACAACAGAAGAAAGAGATGCTTTATGCATGCTACTTGCCTTGCCCAAGTTTAAAAGCTTATGGAATCAATTTGAACAAATGAGTAAACAAATGCCAGTAACTGAGGGGAAGACTGAAACAGTTTTCCCCATACTGTGAAAAAACAAAGTCCATTAAATAAAGCCCAACAGTCCGGTCTTTCGCCCAGATACAAAAGCTTGTCATTAATATCTTACAAAATTATTTGTTTTTCTTTCTCTAGAATTTGCCTGGCTTGTATTGAAGGGGACTGAAGCGGGAGATGGCCTGAACCTGGCAACACAGCTCAATTAAGGTAAAGGAGTCCACAGAAGTCCATCTGCCTGGTAAAACTGAACAATTAATGTCACGCAGCACTTATGTAATTACTTGCATTGTCTTTGCAAACTTGGTGCTTTCTTTGCTTTATACTTATGTTTTAACACCTCTAGTATGTGACAGAGAAAAATTTTCTATGTATTAAATTGCAGTCTGCTATTTTCCTCTGTGTGCAGTGTGTGTTTTTCTTCCAAAGAAAGGAAAATGTTTTATAAAATTGTCTTCATTAGGCTTCCCTGTAAAATACCAGTTTCCTGCAAATTATGCATTTATTTGCATTTTGTTGATTTGAAAACTGAGGTTTGGAATGAATGGACATATCTGAGGTGAGACAGTAAGTTGGTACAACCTGCATGAATGAAGTTTGAAATTTAATGTGAGAATTAACAGGGTTTTTTTCCTATGCTCTGGGCACCCTTATAAAGGCCCAGATTGGGCTTCTCTTGCCTGTTCAATAGAGCAGCTTGGGAAAGTAGAGGAAAATCCATCATTTTTCTGCTGCTTACTGTCTAGGAAGATCAAGGGTCATCAACAAGTGTTTAACTCGATATAATAAAGAACTTAGAGGAGCGAGATTTTGTTCTGAATTTCTCAGAATTAGAAACAGAATAGTTCTGGGTCAGATTAACTTTCTATTAGCAGTACGCAATAGCGTGGTCTATATGGGCAGTAGTACATCAGGGTTTAGAAGGCATCACTGGGAGTAGCAGGATTGCAAGAGAATGATCTGCTAATATTAAAGTACTGTTTCTGCTTAACTCATGATTTTACTCAACATGAGTTGAACAGAAATGAGACTGAATGAAATTTACAGCTGTGGTCTCTAAATTTGAATCATAGAATCATAGAATCTTCATGGTTGGAAAGGACCTTTGAGATCGTCGAGTCCAACCATACACACACAAAAAAACCCCCCTACAACCCCTGCCACTAGAGCACGCCCTGAAGTGCCAAATCTACACGCTTCTTAAATACCTCTAGGGATGGTGACTCAATCACCTCCCTGGGCAGGCTGTTCCAGTGCCGGACCACTCTTTCAGTAAAGTAATTCTGAAAGAGTTAGGTGTTAGATGTTAGGAAGAGTAGTTCTTCCTAACATCTCATCTAAACCTCCCCTGCCGCAACTTCAGACCATTTCCTCTGGTCCTGTCATTATTCACCTGGGAGAAGAGGCCAACACCCACCTCTCTACAACCTCCTTTCAGGTAGTTGTAGAGGGCAATGAGGTCTCCCCTCAGCCTCCTCTTCTCCAAACGAAACATGCCCAGTTCCCTCAGCCTCTCCTCATATGGCTTGGTCTCCAGACCCCTCACCATTACATTTGACATGTAATATTAGCAGTCATTTTGTGAACTGTAAGTGTTCCAAGAAAGGCAAAGACATGCTGTGATTTGACTAACACTCTTCTGAAGGATTAACTCAATTCCAAAAGATATCACAAGAAACAATTCACTAATGCTATGGATTCTGCTTAACAGTGGGTGCATGTTCACTTACAGCACTCTTCTAAAAATTCAAAACCCATTCATTCGTTTAAGCCTTTTAACTTTATTATGAACCCAGTATCTAAATACTTTGCTGACCAACATCTAAAAGTAAGAACAATTCTCAAGGAGTCCAATTACTAAGGCTGTGCTAGAAATCTTGAAGAAATTTCAAAATTGCCATGCCCACTTCTGACAGTGGGACTCAGTTATCCCAAAACTTATCCCCTAAGGCCTGCCTGTTTATTTCTCCCATTTAAGAGTCTTTAAATTCCCTTCCCCTTTAGTAGGTACGGCACAACACCACGACAGCTGAGAGTTACAGAGAGGATAAGAAGGACATAGCATTCCTGGGTTATTATGTGCTTGGTTAAAAATTGTAACACAATGCAGTTCCCTATACTGCAATCAAAGGTACTAGTAGAAACATCATCATCCTGCTTGTCCCTAGACTCCTTATTGTATCTGTGTGATTATATCTTACAGCATGTTATTATCTACTTGGTGCAACCCCCTAAAGAAACAATAATCCCTCCTTACCTTTTCTGCAGAAAGGAGTTAACGTGCATTTCCAGTGAACAGAACTACTTAAACTGAATGGCTCTTTAAAGAATCACATCACACTTTTAATTAAAAAATATGTATATATGTTTTAATCTCATTATACAGATTTTTAGACTCAGTAGGAGCTCTCTTTTTTTTAACGTTCAGCATCTGTCATTATTTAGTTAGAAAACACTCTTATAATAGACCAGAATTTAAACAGCACTGATCATTCTGCAGTTACTTCTGATTAGTGCTGGTAAACAGGTGCACCATACACCTGCCATGGTATAACAGGCGCATTTTGCAGGACATATAGTCCTTAATTCAACATGTTTCACAAAATAATTGTAAGATAAAAGCAGAAGAGCTATGGAATAGATGAACCCTGTTAGGACATTCCTCACATGTTGGTGATGCACATTTATAAAGAGGCATTCCACTGGCTGAGTTAGTGATACAAACATAACTGCATTTGCAATTTCCCAGTGTCTATGGCATGTAGTTCATTACTGCATTAATTCTGTTACCATTAAATTTGTAGCACTTCTGTAATAGATCATTTAAGTAACAACAAGTGAAGACACTGTACATTCAAGTAAAATAACGTTTTATACCACTAGAAACATAAACAGCACATGAAACCTAAGAATCCAAGTACAAAAAGATATGATCATGCATATTAATGATCTTAGAACATAGAAAACTACAGTGAAGCATGCAAAAATAAACACTCCTTCAGTTATGCATTATTTTCATCATGAAAATCTCTTTATAAATCTGTAAAGTTGTGTTCTGAAATAATTTACTTCTGTTTAGATTATTTTTATCAGCTTAATATTGACTGAACAACCTAAAACCATTACAAAGTTAATATTTTTTGTGTTCAGTTTTACTTTTTGTTTCCTTTCTTGAAATGTATTCTTCAGAATACACGTTTGAATTGAAATTATTGAAGGTCTTAAAGCCTCTGACATTCTACTCTTAATAGTGCGCAAAGAAGCACATGATATCCCATCCCCATATTTACTGTTAATGAAAAGAAAACATGTATGGAAAGGGGTTTCATAGTGTCCAGAGATACAAACAGAAGAGCAAATCCTTGCACACCACTGCAACTGTGATACTACTGTTCGCTTTTGCAACTAAACTGAAAACAAAATTTGAAAGCCACGCAGGAATGACAGAAAACTCAACAGTGCAGTAATGATTATGATTCTTGTGCAATTTAAGGTTGAAATCTAATGCAAATATGTCTCCTAAACTTGCCTTTCCCATTTGTCTGCACATGCCTTTTTTTCCTGTAGGAAGCCAACAAAGACATTAAAATTCAAGTTTTCACTGGTTTTTTTTGAGCAGCTAAATCAACAAATTTTATGTTAAAACAGACATGTTTTTTCTATGAATAAGTTGTTCACATTTTTCCCTCAAGACTTTTGAGTATGGTTTATTTCATTTTACAGGAACTTAAGAAATTATGTAAATGGTACAAAATGCAGTTTGAGACAATGATGTGGAGAAGGATCCATGCAGCAATAGCAGCTCTCTGTGGTGATGAATTCTGAACCTGTAGAAGGCAAAACAATGGCAAAAAATATCTGTGTTAATAGCTGTTTAGATAGAGACATTTTCAGGAAAAAGACACAACACAGTAACGTATAGAATAGAGAAAACCAGAATAAGTCATTCTTGTAATGCTGTCGGAAAAGTGTCATGTTCCTTATACAGTATGCATATATGATAAGGCATTCAAATGGAAAATAATGGAAAAAATATATTATTTTAATCATTTGTTTGCATCTTGCTGAAAAATGAACTAATAATTTTTATAAAAATTTTTTTATATTATGTTAAAAAAAAACACAAGTAATATCAGTGCTATTGAAAAGTAACCTAAAGAGTTTTACCCTAATTTCATGCATGTGTAAGTCACAGGTTCCTGCTATATCCACCTAAAATAGGTAAAAGTGAGATCTGAATCAGGCCCAAACCACAATTCTTGGGGGAAAAAAAATCATAGATCTATGTTTATAATATTTAGCAATAAAATTTACAGCCTTGTTATCTGCTAGGTATGCAAAACCAAACACTTGTACAGGTGGAGTGTGCCACATGTTTATATGTAAACAAATGGCCTAATCCTGCCTTAGGGCATTGTAATGTTATAGCACACAAAGCTCCAGTGAGATAGCATTGGTTTTAGAGAAACCAGCCAGCCCAGGAGAAAGTTAATTTGTCTAAACCATCTAGAGGCAACACAAGGTGAAGTTCCAGTCAAAGCTAAAGTTCACATATATAAACAGACTGTTGACTAGGAACAGGTCAGAGCCGAGTAAAGCAGAAATCTGAGCTTGCCCAAATCTTCTACATGAGAACTCTATTTCAGGAGAGCTGCATGATGCTTGCACGGCCTGCTGCCAGTGTGTCAATCCAGAACAACATTTGCTCCATATGCCTTCCTCCAGGGTCTTCCTACTGTCGGTGACTTCTTTGTGACACTTTCCCATAGTGAGGAAAGGGTAAGGCTCTTCAAGCATGCTACTCTAATTTAGGAGATACTCTCTCTGGGATCTCCCAAACAACATAAAGAGGTGAAGTTGTAGGAGGTTCTGTGCTTTTCATACTCTTCTGAAAAGTTGTTTCAAGTCATTTATTAAATGTGGAGCATAATGTATACTGCACATAGCACTCTCAAACTGCACTTTTAAACTTTATAGATAATGCTTCCAGTTACCTTTTCCAGTCGCAGCTAGTGAGTTTGATAATGAAATTTAAATTAAATATTTACTGTCAGTCGGTCTGTTTTTCTTGATATGGCTCATCCGGTACAAAGGAAACTGAGTCAAATTAATGTTACCATTCCTGGAAAGCCAGTTTGTGAAAGCTTGACAGGCTCTCAAGAGTCTGAATTTGTCTTCACTAGAGAGAAGGCCGTCTTTCTGATATGAATTTTGAGATTGGTGGTGGTCAGGTGTCAATTTTGCTACACAGCAAGCTGTAAGGAAGTGACTTTCTGTCACTAGGGGACGGGATGACAATAGAGAACTATGAAGTCACGTCCTTTGTGCAGAGTGGATTTGCTTCCTGTGCAGATCTAAGTGGCTTATGGCCATACCCTGCATGCAGGAGGAGGCAGCTAGTAAGCTTCCTGAAGCTTGTGTCAGAAGTTTTTGTGGGGGCTGTGGAAAACTTCTGATTAAAAGCCCATATGAATGTGAAAATTAGCCCTTTGGTAGAAGTTATCAGACAGGCCAAGGTAATCTAGGCATTAAAATAATACTTCACTGCATGAGGCATCTCAAGCCTGTCTTCACTACTATAAAAAAAGAGGAGTAATTTGAGTCAATATGTACCTGAGATATGTGGTGCCCATACAAGGTACACTAGTTTACTATACAGCAAGAGACAATTTTATTCTGTGGTCAGACTTTAGGGTTTTTTTGGTTGGGTGTAGGGCAGGGGATTCTGGGCATTTTTTGCCATTTTGTTGTTTGCCTGTTTGGTTTTTTACCTGGTATGGTTGACATCCTAGATGTAGCAACATGAAGGACACACCATCTTTAGCTCTGAAAGCTTTTTTTCCTGTAGTCCCAGAAGGGACATTTACCCAAAACCCCAGGACTAAAGATAAGAAATGGGTCATGAATGGTATTTACAAATAAGTTTGTGAGGCTCATTTTCTAAGGCAGTGGCTTTACTTAAAATGAGGTCATGATGTCAGTTCCATAGTGTAAAATTAAGTCTTAAGTGAAACAAGTGCTTTTTTTTATTGTGGTTTTGTTTGTAGGATTGATTTTTCTGCTTTTGTTCAGCTTGTGTGGGGTTTGTAGATTTACTGTGTATCTGTAGCGCTGACTTCTTCAAGGCAAATCAAAACTGGCCCAATATAGTCCAAGTTTCCAAAGTATTGATGACTCCTCTCCAATTTGTTTTAGCCTGGCCAGTCTTTGGAATTCCCTTTCCTCCACCACCAGCTACAGCGAGGCATAGAGGGACAAACCTAAAGCTAAAGTCAATACAAATTTTTCTGCAACACAGAAATGACGTACATGCCAACAATTGCTAAACTGAAAGTACTTGGTTTTTTTCTAATATATTATTCAATTTAGGCAAGGCAGAAACAGGTCTGTCTCTCTCTCTGCAAATGTCTGAGTTCTGTGTGGGAATGCTGCAGACAGACATTCATTTAAAAGATAAATAAGTCACTATTTCAAGAAAAGTACAGTCTGACTTTGAACTGTTTAGACCTAAACAACAGATGTTGAGGCTGCTGCAGATCAGGCATAATAAGAAAAAGTACTAGCTGGTGACTTCCTCCTGGTCCTTCGCACTGTTATGCTTTAAATCCAAGTGTCTTGCTGCTTTTATTTTAACTCATTTCTCACAATTCTCCAGCCCTCAAAAATAGGTTATATTCTATGTTTATAATTCTACTACTGATATTATCAGTCCATAAACAAAACACAATTGTGTCCTGAACAAAGGAGATTCCCCACTTCCTATTCTGAAGATTTAAAAGTAGATTGCCACACTTCCACATTGAGGCCAACCAGATACTCAGAAGACAATTCTGCATCACAAAACTGGAACTGTAAGCAAGAACGAAGGCACCAGAGAGTCTCTCCTTTCTGTCTTTTCTACATAGGACTTTGAGGGAAACACATCCAGGGAGTTACTACAAAGAAATGTCACTTTTAATCTTTTAGCCAGATTACTACAAAATAAGCTTTTCTTCCTTCTGCCATGCATGGGAAAAACTCATGAGAGCTCAAAAATTGACTTTGCCTCAGTAATGAGTTTGGATCATTTACAGAGAGCAGTAGAGTAAGGACAATAAAGTATTAAAAATAGTAATATTTCAACAATAGGTTCTTATTCAATACACCTGTAAGCTTGCAATAGATTGTCATCAAGCCTCCAGTAAAGAATAGATATGTTATGCTCCATAGCTTAAAAAACAAAACAGAACAGAAAATTAAATAAATTAGGAATTATAGGGGAGCAAGATAATGGCGAAAAATCAGGTGATGATGTGGTGGACTGGGCTGGCAAGCAAAGGCCACAGGGTGATGCGGATAGGAGAGACCTTGTAAACAACGATACAGGACAGAAGGTGGACCACGTCAAGCATATGCACTTAATTAAGATAGTGATCGTATAAGATCCTAAGTTGTGTTACTGATATAGCTGGGAAAAGAAAATGCTTGTTATTTTTGAGGAAAATCTTGTATATGCATAGACACTGGAATTCCAAGAGTGCAGATGTTTTTTCTAGATTTAATCTGTATTTCTTGTGCAGACAGCTGTAACTATTTTCATCAGTCCTGCTAGTCTCCTATGCACTGAAGTCACTTCAAAATCAAAAGATGTGCAAATTTGTGGAAGATCTAAGCTCAGTTGCTTTTACAAACACACAAATCATATTTCTTATATTTTTAGATATCACTTCAAGTGCTGTTTACTTAGGAAATGAAATAAGTAGTTAAACCAGTAAAACCTATTTAAGCATGTGTTCATTTGTGCTGAGCGTGTGATGTAATGAAAAGCAATCCTTTTCTTAATGCATCTTCATTATTATTATTTTTAATCTCTCATTCATAGATGCTGTACACTTAGTCATTGTCTGCTAACTATTACTATTGTCTGTTAACCACTACAAATGGTAAAAATGTAGCTGGCTTTAAATTAAAACTGCTTCCTAGTTAGTGTTTATTGTACAGGAGCAAAATGTTACATATTATGATATTCTCAACAGGATCTGTAAGGCTCAGATGGAGATAGGCAGTAAATACTAAAGCGTTCTCACAAATCATGTTTTTGCATATAATCACTATATGCATTTAAAACTAAAATTTCATCTTTTCCTCTGTTAACAACCAGATGTGGTCTAGGAATTGATTCAGCCTACACAGCTTCCACTTTCAGAGTCTCCACAGGACCGTTGTTCCCGCAACTCAGATTTCCTTCATTTGGATAGTATGAATAGTTCACACCATTTTACGTCTTAAGTCTGCTTTTAAAGTATTTTTCTGCATCTGACATTATGTTATGAAGAAAGTCCCGTCCATCCCTTCTAGGCTAGATCACACTTTATATCTTTCATGGTATCCTCCCTTGCAAACCTCACTTTTCCTTTAGGATCTCTGTATTCATTTTTAATTAGTTTGTTCTCCAGTTAGTATTTCGACCACAGCCCTCTTCCCACAAGCTGATTACAGCTGCTGAGTTATCATAGAATCATAGAATTGTTAGGGTTGTAAGGGACCTTAAAGATCATCTAGTTCCAACCCCCCTGCCAAGGGCAGGGACATCTCCCACTAGATCAGGTTGCTCAGAGCCCCATCCAGCCTCGCCTTAAAAACTTCCAGGGATGCGGCTTCCACCACCTCTCTGGGCAACTCTCTGAGTTAGTTACTTTTGTTTGCATGAAGCCAAAATGTTGAGGTTGTGATAAAGAACACTGGTATAAAAGAAACTAGCGGACATTTACTTATTAAATGGACAGCATGACAATGGCAGTGTAAAGACCAAGACTTGAAGGCTATGGGAGTTGCTATGGTTTACCACAGCTTTGCAGCTGTGAGAAACTCTCCCCACACTCACAAAAAATTACCTCCTTGGAAGAGGTTCTCTTGTTCAAAGCCTACCAATCTGGTCTGTGGTTATACTGTGTTTTGTTATCAAAAGCTTAGCAATTTTTTTCTCAGTAGAAAATACAAAGATCAAGTATGAGAAACTCTGGCTAAAATGAAGAAAAGGTAACATAGGTTGTACTAAGATGAATCATTAAATTAATAAAACCTGACACAATTCATTCTAGGTTATGACAGAAAATGGCTAAAGCACTGCAAACACTGGAAAGTACACACTTTTTTACTCCTTTTTTTTTTGAGAGGGAAAGGAGAAATCTTTCATAAGTCAGCCAGCTAAACTGAATTCCCAGAAAAATCCTTTGACCATGCTAGCAAATACATATATTTCGAATGCCAAGAAACTTTAAAGTTAAAGAACAGCTAAGCTGAATTTGTCAGGAAAAAAAGTCAAGCGAAACCAGTCTAACTGCCTCCTTGACAGGGCACCATTACCATCGTAACACAAACAGCAGATTCTGACCCATAATGGGACTGCAGCAAGGCCTTGGGGACTAGGCGTAGTGTGGAAGACAGACTTCCAACTTGGCCGGATGGAAACAAGGGCGGAGAGGTAAGATCTCACCTGAAGCACTCTGTCAGTCTGTAGGCGCTGCGTTTAAGTGTTAAAGCAATGATTAGGAGAGCAGGCGGCTCCCAGCGCCGGCCGTGCGCCAGGCCAGGCCCCCCCCACAGCCGCCATCACCCTCAGCACCCCTCTCCCTTCAGCGGCCCTTCCCGCCAACGGCCGCCGCACGCCCCCGCCGGTCCCGGCCGCTTCCTGTCAGCGAGGCGAGGGGCCGCCCCGCAATCCCTCGTCCTCCCCCGGCGCCGGTTTTGGAGCAGAGACGGAGCCAGCGCTAACGCTCCGAGCCGATACTGAGGTACAGAGTCAGCCCTGCCTTTCGCCATCGGCCTTGTAATGCCCCTGGAACCTCCACCCCTGAACACACACCTTTTCCCTCAAACAATAGCGTGGTTATTTAATGTGGCGGTTCCTGGCTGGAGGGGGAAAAGGGCAAGTGGGAGAGGGGAAAAGAAAAAGGTGTTTGTGCTGCTGGCTGGGTGAAGAGTGGCACAACACTGGGCAGATTGTTCTGAATATCCCTAAACTGCACCTTCATGGCAGTTATTTCCTCACAGGTGGGGGGAAGGTTCCTCCAGGCCCTGTCCTCCCTCCCCTCACAAAATCCCTCCACTGGGAACACTACCCTGCTCCATCTCTGCAAAGCCTCAGTAGCACATATCCGCCACGCGTGTTAGGCTACAGACTTGTACTGTTTTAACATTACGCTGTTCTTACAAAATTAATCAAACATTTGAATTATTCACTGTTCACTTCTATAGAGTAAGGGCGAGCAAAACCTGAGCTTTACTCTAATGGGGCTTAAGTGGAGTTGAGTAGCGCTTTTCAGGCACAGCTACTGCTGTTAAACTCTTCTTAAAAGTGCAGCGACTGCGTTTGTCTGCTTTTTAGGTCTCCTGGTTTGAATTTAGAACGGAAACCTTGTGACAGTATTAACCAGCTTCATAGGCTGCAGAGGCAGTGCTCAAAGCTGAGAAAGCAGATATAATCGAACCCTTCCTACAGAGGAATCTCAGTGCTCTCAGTTTGCACAAGCCAGACATTTTGAAAACTTGGTGTTGGTAATCTGACTGCACCTAAGGATTTTGAAACACTGTAGATAGTAGTAAGGAAGAATGCTTGCTGCTCTGAAAAAAAAACCAACCCCAAAACAAAAAAACCCAAACAAAAGCCCCCACAATTCCTCATATTTTACAGCAATGTCACCTACAGCACTCTGGTAAGGGTAAGATTGGAAGAGAGGTCCTGTATTTCAGAATATGGGAAAAAGAATCTTAAGCCATATTTCCCCTCTCTTGCATAGTTTGCCTGTTTCAACATTAGTTGCTAGCATGCAAATAAGAGTCATTATCTCAGCTGTGTGATTAGATCTTAAGATACTACTAGAAAGGCATAAAATTTAGTACAGTACAGTCAACATTTCTCATTTTGATATAAGAAACCGAACTGACATATTTTGAAAGGCCATGTTACCACAACGTAAAGCAATTTGTTATATAGGAAGGATCGTGTCAGCGTCTGTATAAGGGCAGTGCTGCAAACCATTTTCTACTCTGACAATGAGCAGCAATTACCAGTGTGTTCCTCTGTGTCTTAAACTGACCTGAGGTATGCTATCTAACATGAATGAAGTACTCCAGCCTCCTTATTTGTTGCCAGGGCCGGTCTCTGAGCCTCTGGAAGGATGATTCTCTGGATTAAAAAAAAAAAAATAAAAAAAGGGCCTTTAAATTCCATTAAGTTTTGCTAAAACTTTGCATTGCAAATTAGGACAAGATGTTGCAGACCTGGAAGTCTGCTGTATTTCATTTCAGAAACTTAAATGAGAATATTTCAAACATTTTTGAAATGAAAAGGAGTTTCTGAGCTCCAGGCTTAGTTATTTCACAAACTCTTTTCCTTGTCTAAAGTCTTAAAGCTAAACAAGCTTAGAGAAGCTTTGAGAACTGTAACTTCTGTGGCAATCCGTAGAACTTGAAGAATTCAAATATGGCTGTATTTATCAATTTATTTTTCTCTACATCATCTCATATTCAGAGAGGCATAAAAATTGGGCCAAAAAGCAGCAATACATGTATCAAAACAATACTGTAGGATACATTTGTTTCATGTAAACAGAGATCAACTGCTATAATAGTGATTTAATCTCATTTGAGTGAGGATATGAGGGAAAGTGGAATGTGCACTCATATTGGAAGTGACATGAAAATGTTTTACGTATGTCAAGTCATACCTACCTCTTCTGCCAAACTCCTTGCGTTCAGAGACCAGGGATGTAACGTAGCTGCCATAATGCTGAATCCAGGCAGAGCAGGCTATGCATGTTCACAGTTGCTGTGAAGTAGGTTTTTGCAATTACAAAACAAGTTACAGCTGCTCAGGATGGTGAGCTTCCTTCCCTTAGGTGTAAAAGCAAGAGTCATTAAATAATATTTTGAAGAACTATTATGGAGATAATAAGGCACTGCTGTCCAACAGCACTGAAGTACATGGCAAAACTCAATGCAAGAAATTTGCTTGGTCTTGAGAGATTGCCTTGAATTTTACTGCCTTACAGCTACATCTGTCTGTGGTGGAAGAGACAGCAGACTGTAAGAAAAGCAACTGCTTCTGAGCAGGTTGTGCTCGACTTCTGAGCTGTTTGGTTCTCCTGTATGCAAGGAAATGGGGTTTTATGACATACGTAATAGCTTTTTCCTCCTAAAGTTAACAGTGAGGCATGGCTTAGATTTTTGAAGCAAGGAGACAGGATTTCTGAAGTATTTACACGTAGATGTTGTGTTTGCATTTGTTTTTGAGGGCAAATGCAGCAACATTTTCACTGTTGGTAGCCAAAAGACTTTTCAGACTTCCTGCCAGTCCTGGGGCTCTAAGCAAACTTCCAGTTCAGTGCCTTTATGTATGACAATTCACAAAATGCAAATCTGAGAGCTGCAGTTTTCATCTGTCTGTCCAGAAAAAATAGAAAATTATGGAAAATATGTAAATTTCAGGAAGTTCAAGTGTTTCGGGGCTACTTTTGGTGGTTTTTCCTCTTTTTCAGCCACTAACTCGTCTTTCCTTGCCCCAAGTGAACGTAAGTTCCAGCAATTTATTTCATCCCTTGCACCCTTTAATCCTTTCTTCCCTTCTCCTTTTCTCTCCCGTGATAAAATCAAGTATAGCCACACTTTAAAAGCAACCCAGCAAGCAGAGAACAAACTCTTGAGGCCAAAACTTGAAAACTGGGGTTTACAAGTTATGGAATAATAATAATACAGGAGCCTCTAGTCTCATGATTGTGATGGAGTAATTATTGGACAAAGAATGCAAAGGCAAAAGAAAGGCCGGGAAAACAGAAAGCTTTAATATTGTGGCTTAAAAGGAGTTTCTGTATGTAAGACTTGAGATTTGCTGTGGAATTCTTTCAGAACAAGTATTTAGTTTTAATTAGCAGGGTGGTATCTTGGTTAATGGCATTCTTTGAATTCTTCAGTGGCCTTGAAACACTGAGGCCTTATTAAGGAAAAATATAGAGAAAAAGGAGCCACGAGAGATGAACACACTTTCCCAGTTTCCCAAATTGAATGTTCCAAGCATACATATTCATGGTTTTCGACTTTAAAATGTATTGTTAATTGAAAGAACACAATGAATGTTTATGGAAATGCAGTGGCGCATTCAGGGATGTAGCCCATCTTCTCAGGTTGTGGCTACGCTGCAACCAGCATTACTCTGAGCCTTGTTAACTGCTGTGCAGCTCCTTGTACACACTCTCCAGCTGATCTAAGTATACTTTTTATGGGATTATCTTGGCTAGGACTACTTCATGCTTTTGTGAGTTTATGAAACAAATAAGTAGAAGATACTTCTAAGCCACCATGAAAGTGCTGTGCTTGGAGAGGCAACAGTGATTCACATCATCTTTTCAGCTAATTTAGCTACTTAACATTACTTGTATGACTCCAGTCTTCTTTTGGAGAATGGAGGATATTTGGTGTGAAGCAGAGATCTGCTACTACAGAGTATAAATATAGTTTTATAAGCTACACTGACTCAGGCTGGTGATCTATCTAGCTCAGTATCCTGCCTCTAACAGTCGCCATAAGTGTCCAAGGGAAAGAGTAGAAAGTCAACAGTGTCCCTAGAGATCCTAAAGGAGTCTACATTCAATATGCAAAATACTAAAAATCCTCTAATAGACCTCCGTAAAGCTGAACCAACCATGTGCTTAGCTGACTCCCAGTTCCTGGTAATGCAAATATCGATATAATTCAAAACTGCAGTCTTCTGGAATTAACAGATTAATCTGATTAAATGAATAAGAAATCATCTCAGGTTACCTCTAACAGTAACACATTTAGTATTTGCATATGGTTTGAATGAAGGTTGTCAAAGACATGCAAACTAGAGGTTGAGAAATAAAGTTGCTAAATAGATAGAGATCTTGAAATATGAAAGGTGATAGAGACTTAGTCTTTGCTGACACCCAAAATGCATTTATACATTTCTGTTTAGCTCCCCCCCTCAAGCTTTCGTAATCCCTTCAGAAAAACTTTTCAGACGGTTCATAAAGAACTTCCAGTATCACATTCCCTTAGTCCTCAGAAACAAACTTGTATCACTCATGAAATCTGGTTCTTATGTTATGTATACACTCAAAATACACACTGTAAACTGAATAAATAGCTTTCTAACAAACTGTAAGTGGTCACAGATGGCACTGTGGTCTTAAAAGGGGTCATGTCTACTCTTTTTTTCTTTTAATAGATAAATACTATATTCTATGGTTTATAATTTCAAGACAGTTCAAAAGAATTTAGTCACAGTGAATTCCAGTGAGAGATAACAGCCTAAATGCTTAAAAATACCCATTCCACACAGTTACATTTTTTCCCTCCAGTGCTATTTGTAACAATTGTGTTGTAAGTCTCTGTAAGGTATTCATGTTGGAGTCCAGCCCTAGAAACAGACTTTCAAAATCAATTTGCTTGAAAAATGCTGTGACTTTCTGTTAGGGAAAGCAGCAGAAACAGAAAATAAAAAAAAAGAGAAAATATGCATCAACAGGTTGAACCTATGTGTTTAAATCCTTGTTTAGCTTGTTTATGTCTCCCTGCCTACACATTTAAATCTAATAAGCAATCTTCCCTCCTACTGCCAACCTCATCTCCCCTATTTCCTTAAACAAAACACTGAAATGAAAAAATTACTAAAATTCAACAACGTGTTAATTGGCATCTGTATACAAACCCAATTCTTTCAATAAAAAGACTATTCCTTTTTCCTTATAACCAAATAAATCTTGTTCTTTTATATGCCTAAATGAAGCTAGTCCTGTGCTATGGCTGCGTTCTCTATTTCTGAACAAAGGCTTTAACTACTTTGCCAAATTGGGATTTTAGATCCATTAAGCATTTAAAACCCATAGCAACTGGTGAAAACAGAATACTTCTAAAATTTAATTCTTGGTCTTTAACTGAAAAATAAAACAGTACATAGCCTTATCGAAATATTCCAAATTTTTGTGGACAAAATTTGAAACATGCTTTTAGATTAAAGATACTCAGAGTTCTGAACGGAATAATTCATACCTTCACTGCTACTTTAGAAACCATTCCAATTTAAAAATTAGTCTTTTCTTTGATACCAGATTCCATTCTCATAAGCAGATATTCTCAGCACACTCCTCAAGAGAAGGGACTCTTACGACTCCTTGGTAGAACCACTACATAGGAAAAAAAAAAAACCAACCACCCACAAAACAAGAAAGTGTGCCTCTTTTATTCTTAGTAATTGTTAGAATAGACTTACAAGCGTTGGGGAGTGACTGTAAAGCAGTAGCTCAACAAAACAAAGGACCAATTACTTGATTGGCATAGCCCTCTTTCAACAAAGTATAAAACACTTTCTTACTATTACATGAATAGCTCCTGTTTTAGAGCACAAAACAAACACAACTCATTTGGACTTTCAGCAAGTTATTCCCACAAGCCTGCTTGGGAAAACTTCCCTTTGCTAACACACTGACGTTTCACTAACCTCTTCACAACATCTATTTCTCTGAGGGATTTTGTTTTGTTTTGTTTTGTTTTGTTTTGTTTTGGACAGAGCTCCTAGTTTAGCAGATCTACTTCCTGAAAGACTTTAATTAACCCAGTAATTCTACTTCCTTGTCGTGCTCATTTCTTAGGGAATGCGTGTGTTTCAGAGGCTGTTAACCCCCTCTTTGCAGTGTCTGATATATGATTTCTGGTTTCATATACAATAGTTGTGCTGTCTATTTTCAGGAGCCTATGCTTTAGGAATACTGTGCTTTCAAGAGAAAACTTCTGCAAAAAGCAGTAATTTCTTGTACCAGTTGAGACAGTAATAATACTGTGCAGGGAGTGCTGAACAATGTGCTGAATTCTTCAGCTCAAGGATAGAACATTATGATGGGAAAAGCCAGCATAGGTATATCTAATTAGACTAAATAAAAAAATAAAAATGAAAGGAACTCCTGTGGCATTTGGCTCACTAAATATGGTTGTAAGATGCAGAACAGGTACAACTGCTTTTCTCCTGAAAGTGCCAGTGTGCTTTGCTAAGAACTTTCCAGTATCTTATCTGTAAATACAGTACAGATATCTGTGAGAACTAGTAGAGTTGATGCTTTCCTTTATACTTTTGTCATTTATCTTTAATAAACATGATTCAACCTTAGAGATTTTACAGAAGTGTCTTTTTATGAGAAAGGCATAAAAAAATCTCTGAGGTTCTATGACATCAGCACTGGGACAGTCAAGATGGGTGTGGTGAAGCAGTCAGAGAAAAAGCATACAATGAGTAAATCATAATATAGAACACATAGTCGTGAGGTCCTTTTGATTTTAGGTTTTTTGTTAGTTTATAGATTCTATTTAAAGCTGTGGAATTCAAATTGAACACAAGTTTACATAACAGCTAGGCTGGATTCCTGGACTTTCTTGTCTTCCCTGAGTCAGGTCTGTTCTGGATGCTTGGCTTTTCATGTCATCTACTTTTCTTGCAGATTTTGAGAGCAAGAGTTACCAATCAGCAAGATTAAAGTGTTATTAAGTGTTGAGAAAGTAACTTTCATACGAATATGGTTTGTTATCATGCGTTTAGATGTGGTTTTAGGGGATATGGTGTAGGGGAGAACTTTGTAGAGTGGGTTGATGGTTGGACTCGATGATCCCAAGGGTCTTTTCCAACCTAAATGATTCTATGATTTGTCCAGTAGCACTTCAACTATTTTTTCCTGTTTTTTCTGGATTCAAAATCATGATTCAGCTGCTTAAAACTCTTCTTTCACATGTAATTTTTGCTTTTGGACTGGTGCATTAATAGTGCGTTAGGATTCAACAAAATCTGTTACTTGAAGATCTTAAACTTTTTTTCCCTGGACAGTTAATACCTGAATTTAACACAGAAACAGAGAGATAACCTAAACCCACTGGAATCAGTAGAATTCTTCGTAGGCTCTCACTAGTTGCAGGACTGGTCATTATACATCATTTAACGTTTCCCTGAGATTTAGCAGCAAGGGTCAAAACTTAATCCTAAATCTTCATTCTGACCAAAGGGATTATTCCTCTAATCACTGTATAGTGCTCGCCTGGTGCCTAAGTAGCATAAGACCTAGAAGTTCATAATGAAACTGTTTGTTCAAACTGCTTGGAGTGGGGGTTCAGCCTTTCAAACTGAAGTTAGCTCTATGCATATTTTTGCAAGCAATTCCCAGGTAATCTTACAGTCCACTGAGACCTAGTTTTCCAACTGTATGTTCTGTGTGGGTTTTTTGAAGGAGGACAAGCTGTAGAAGTTCCTTTATTATGGTCTGATCTTGTAGAATAATAACCTTTATTAATAAATATGCAATATTTTTATTGTCTAAGTGTTTGAAACACAAGGGTATTGCTTTTTAAAATTTTTATATATTTATTTTCATGCTTTTTATATTACCTCAAGGGTAGTATAAAGGTTATTTGTTCCTCCAGCCCTTGCTCTATGGAGCAACCTCACTTAAAAGTGGGATGTCCAAAAAAGTAAGATGGGTCCTATGATTCAGAACACTATATTGGAAAAAAAAAAAATGTCTTGAAAGATGTATGCTTTTTTGCTAATGCTTTATAAAAAAGAAAATACTAGCAATACTTATATTTTATTGATACTTTTGTTTTCTATCTTGTCAATATGTCGTGTGAGAATGCATAGAACAGAAGGCACACATTATCGTGTCTGCACCAATGCTAACATGACATGTTTTATGTCGCTATGCATTATATTAAAATAAAACAACTGACTGCTAATTCCATGCCAGTTAAAGATTTTTGGAGAGGAGGGAGCTTAGGTGAATTATGGGAATTTGTTTTCTTGTTTTAGAGGTGGTGCTTATTATTTTATTACTGCCTAAGTGACAGTGCTGTTTGATTTACGTCGGTTGTAAGCCATAGTAGCTGAAAGAGTGCCACTGATGAAAACAAATACATTTGATGTAAGTAGTAAATGCAGCCTTGTATTAGGTATTTATTGCAGTGTTAAAATTTATGAATATGGTGCATTGTGCTTTTCTCAGAGAGGAAAACACAAAGGTGGAAAGATTTGGAAATCTCTGTCATTTGATAGTAAGGGTGTAAGGAGAAGATAGAATTCTCCAAAGGGGGAAACAAGTAGGGATGGACTCACCAAAGACACTGAGTGGGTAGTCAAAACACTCCTGAGAAAAGAGCTATAATCCAATGCTGCTAGGTGAAGGCATCTATACTTTTTCCTTGTATCGGTAGCAGGCTGCATTAGGCCTTTATCAATGTGACTGAACACGCCTTTGCAAGAAAACAGGCTGTGTGGATTCTTCAGCTTTCACCTGTGTGTAAAATTGTAACATGGTTCCTGACATTTTGCCAAGCAGCAACCCTTCTTAAAATCATGTCTAGAAGGAACAATGTGTGTTTGCAGTTTCAGCTTTGAGTGGGATTGACTGCTTCTTGCACCACTCTTGGCAAATTCCAGGACGTATAGTATGGTTCTGGAGTCCTGGAACGGGAGCATAGAAATAGGCATTAGCAAGTTAAGATGCGATCTCTTGTTTAGTTAATAAAGTTCTTGCTAAGCTCCCTGTAGGAAAGGGAGAGATGCAGGGAAAGAAAGATTTCCTTACTCAGAGCTCAGTAATTAAGACAAAATTTTCAAATTTGCTTGTCTAAACTTCAAGGGTGCAGTACTAAGAAATTCTAGGAGATCAGGACACATTTGGGAAGCCAGAGGGGTCCAGGGCCTCAGGCATTAACAGAAAAGTCAGAAAATTTGAATTTTGCTCGCTGACTTCATAGATGATTTTCTTTCAGCAAGTCACTTCATGTCTCTGTTTTCTCACATTAACATGTTAGACCTGGACATTCTTTTCACTGTTTGCTGAATGTCTATCACAACACGATCCTGATATTTTTAATGGTAGTGGGCTCTACTACAATGAATAAATGAATAAATACAGAATCAGGCCCAGCCTTTGGGCACTGAAGTGTAAAGTCAGATTGTCTGGACTCCTGTGTGCACATTCTTAGGAATTAGGTTTCAGGATGAATGAATCTATTAATCTCTTGCAGCCTTTTAGACGCTACTTACCTGTGGAACTTTCCAGTATCCTCTGAGACTTGCAGGATGTTTTTGATTAAGATGAAATATTTATTTTTTAATACTTGTGCATTCAGCTTATGCTTTTGTGTGTGTGTGTGTGTGTTAAATATTGCTATGGTTATGTGGAAATGAGGAGCAGGCAGGCTGTACCATGTTGTTATTTGCTGTGAAGTGATTTAACAAATGTTTGAACAGCTGTTGCTGAGTAGATCCTGTTGATATAAGTGATGGAATCATGAGAGATGGTGTTTCAGTTGTTTACAGTGAAAAAGGATCAATCAAATAATTTTATGCTTGGGTAAAGGGCTCTATATAAATGTAACAGAGAGTTAATGTAATTTATGATAAAGTTTGTCAAATCCAGCTTTGCAGGTGTAATGAGTTTTATTAAAGATGCACATTTCTGATCTTCCAGAAAAGGTGATAGGGTTTTGGCTACTCCAGCAGACAAGACAGGAAAATTGCCTTGGAAAACAGTCAGGACAGTTGCTGAGCTTTATATTACTTGACAAAATTCTTTCAGTTTCAGAAATTAACAGTCTCTGAACCATAAATCTAGGTGGACCAACAAAGTGAGTGCCACAAAGATTGATAATTTGTAGCAGAAAAACAACATTTCTGGCACCATTTGCCATGGAAAGGTTCTGCTCTGCACTAATATAAGCTTGCCAATGCGCCTTAGTAGTAATGTGGTAGGGGAAAGAAATAATAGTCTATATACAGTAATGAAAGGTATTAAATGAACAGCTAGCATTCCTGGCATACCGCAAACTCACCAAACAGGAAAAGAAAATAAGGGTAGAATATTTTAATGTGTTTTACTCCTAAAAATGGAAACCAGATATCCAGATCCCAAAGACCCCACTTGAACTTTCGGCTTGTGGTCTGACTTCTGATAAGAACTAATTTGTAAGGACAGATTTGATAGTGGGCAGCCACTGTGACAGCAGGCAGCCAGTGATAGTGGAGTCTAGGTTTTTGGCTTGCAGCGACATGCACCAAATAAAGGCCCTGAATTTTAGCAAGGTGATGAAATTTTTTGAAAGTCTGAATGCTAATTTTGGTGCATGAGTTGATCCTCTCTGCGTATCTGATTGCCGGGACTCAAGTTTGCCAGAGAAGACTCAAAAGGTTTAGTGGTGGCAAGCATGGTGAGTTGTTTGCAAGAAATATACATTTGTGGTCAGCAAACCTGAAAATCTTGAAGGTGTGTAGGGGTAGTGGTAATGCAGTGAATCCATCCTTGTCCCGTTAGTATGTTTCTTTGTACTGCTGTTCTCACCAGGAAACGCAAGTGTAGAAAAGTCTTTTGAAATTAGTTGCTTTCTTACAGGTTTCATGGAAGGGAGAGTGGAGGTGTGATGACAGGGAGCTGCTAGTGTTTATGCTGTACTTCTTTGGATGATAAAGGAATTTAACATCTGCAGTGAAACACTTTTTTATATTTTGGGTTTTTTTTCCCCCCACTCCTTTTTGCACTACAATGTTTTGCATTGCCCTGGCCTCTGAGCCAGTTCCCCAAGCTTTTTATAAGGAAGAAAACATGTAGTGGAACATAAAAAGAACTTTCTTATATTAAGGAAAATGTCATACCGAGGTACGCTCATTGTCAGACTGATCTTACAAGAAAGCAATCCTTCCAGCAGAGTAAAGAGTGACGGAGTTGCCTTTATTGCAAGGAATGCTATGTAACAATAAAACATTCAGTAAAGTTTATATTGCTGCTACCATAACTGAGACATAACATTTAAATAAAATAGCACTGCTTTTATGAGTGCACACTGTGATATGCATTATCAACCCAAAAAAAAGAGTTTAACTCAATTTTATTTCTTCTGAAGGTTAAAAGCTGTCAGGTTGTGTACTGATAGCTGCAAGGGTATTCCAGGAAGCTGGTTACTTGAGAGTAAGATGAAGCAGTGGCTGTGGGTATAGAGGCATTTTGCTGCAGCTCCACTAGTGATATGCAATGTGTCTTCATAGCTATTCTCTTTGGAGGGCAAGCCATCAGAAATTCATGCTTTGAATTAATTGTGTTTATCTTGGAAGCCTAGAAAGAGACATAGTCAAGGTATCCCCATGCTCATTGCCATGAAGGCAAGGTCATGGTGGATGTCAAGATGGGCTTGAATACACTCAGTGAGGATGCTTGTGCTGCAAATATCTTAATGGTATCCTACTTGGCTTGCTAAAAATTGTCTATCTGTGTTCTTTTGTTCCTCTTTTTTGTAGTAAAAGTAAAGTCCAAATTGGAAACATAGTGACATTTGATCTTAGACTTCATGGCTTTCATCATTGGCATTTTCAATCTGTGTTAAAGATTTTTGTAATTTTCTTATAATGTTGCCAGTCCAACCTTATTTATTTCACCTTTTCTGTGATGACTGTATTTAAGACAAGTTGTTTTAATTAATACTTGGTCTTTTTAATGAGACACAAAACTGGTCACCTAGACAATCAGTTGAGAAATCAGTAATATGAAGGTAGGTGTTGATGATGCGCATGTCTTCATGAACTTTCATGGTAGCAATTTCAATAATTATTTCACTGATGGATAAAAGCTGGCCTGCAGATAATGAATCTACCTTCAGGAAAAGATGTGAAGTAATAGACTGAAAAAAAGGAGTTGTCTTAATTATGGTAATTTTGTTAGTTTAGACTTTAAATAATAGGAGACTTGTACTTTATATATTTACTATTTCAGTTAACCATGGACATTAAGGAAAATGAGACATCTCAGAGATACAGATTCAATCTAGCATTTCATGTAAGAAATATCTACGTCTCTCACAACCATACAGTGACTTAACCAGGGGAAGAATAATCATATTTGCAGGTAAAGCACTGAAGCCTATCTATTTAGAGTAGCAGAGGACCTGATCGATAAGTCCACTGGAGACTGTATCGTTCACTGATTCCACCTTCTGAACCAAGTGGTGTGAATCTGAGACTTATTGTACTGAATCTCCCTGGCAGGATTAGGGCAAGCTTAAGGCTATTTCCTTTAAAATCCAACTATGAACAGTTCTTTCTTTGCAGTGAAATGTCAAGTCTTTGTGAATTCAGAAAGAAGAAAGTCATAATCCTGTGTGACTCGGTATATCCAGATGTGCCAGATTATCCTGGAAATTATTGTTTTTTCTGCTCCATAGATAGTAATATTTGCTCAGCTACTTTTGTATGCATTTTCAGAAATTCTCAGAAAAGAAAGAAAAAAAGGTGGCAAAACTCTTTGCCAGTATTCTCCAAAATGCTTTTAATAACTGTTGTGAGAAGGACAATGAGAACACTGAATCTGTTGCTGAATTAAGCAGGTACTTCATTCTAGATATCTTGATTATTTGATGGTATATTAGCCAGAAACATCAGGTAAGGGAAGAAAAGAGGAAATACGGGAATTGCAGCATTTGTTACTTTCAGGTTTCAAAGATTGTATCTTTCATAAGGTTTAAAGTAAGTAAGTAGAGTAAGTAATAAGTATTAATTGGAAATTGCTGGAACAGACCCTGATTCATACATCTTTTGATTGCTGTCTAACTATCTAGATGGCACACTGTACCACCACTCCAGGTGAATATCTCAGAATCATTAATTGCTTTTATCCTCTCAACACTCCTATACAGTACAATCTAATGAACGAAGAAAGTATGTGACTTAAATGACCAAAGTCACAAAAGAAATCTAGGTTTAAGCCAGCAATTGATCAGGTACTTTGAGACCATGCTCCACCAGGAGGACATGCCATGCAGGACATGTCCTGTACTTGTAGTGCTATTGGCACCCATGCTTGCAATTAGGCTGGGTCATTTCTTTAGTAGAAATAGACCTGCACTGCTTTTGCAGTGTCTTGCCTGGAAATGTAATTCATATTGCTCTTCTTTGGAGACAAATTGGTTTGTGTCAGGCTGTTTTCATAGGCAAGACGGGAGGTATTGCGTGCTGCAAGTTGTGCAGACTTTTCCAGCTAGTTCCAACACTCTTAGCAATGAAGCCACAGCACCATGAAATACCAAACAGCTGGGGACTGCTTCCAAATACACCACTAATAGTGCCTGTGTTAATTTGGACTCACCTAGATGAGCTGCAGTTACTATAGCATGTGTGCCCTCACAAATCATTTTTAGGGAGGGAGCTGAAACTACAAGTGAGGCTTAGATGCATGATCAGCTGTGCAGAAAAGCAGTAATGAAAATTTGTGCAGTGACTGAGCAGCTGCACAGCTGTGATGGTAGCAGAGGATGTCATTAATTTAATTCTCTACCCATACTACAATCTTCAGCTACCACACCAAGACCAATCTGGCTTTTACATCTCTCTGCACCAACTGCTGCTTGATTCCCTGGCACATTCTTCCCCAAGCGAACCCTGCAGTTCCCCTCAGAAGGCTTCTCCATCACAGCCAGCTGCTATCTATCTTAGTCTCTAATCTGTGCTATAAAGCAGGCCCATTTTCCAGGCAGTGTTTACTGAAAACACAGGAGCGTGCCTGGCTCTCTTAACCATACCTCCTCCTTCCCTCCCACTCCTTGGCAGGCAGTATGGCTATGGAGGTCAGGCTGCAGGACTCTCCTGCTGCCTTTGAGAGAGCATGGAGTAAAATCACCATCCCGTAAGACCATTAACCCTGACAGCTTTACAGTTGCTTCCTCTGAGGTTCAGACAGTTCAATATGCTTACAGCTAGTCGAAGTGGTTGACAGTAAAGCAAACAGTAACATGATTGAAATCTTCATTAGAGAAAAAAATGTACACTAAAGGAAAGATTTGAGATAGGAGAACACAGTGCAAGATCAAGGCTTTCAGTGAGATCAGTAATTTAAAAATGACATTTCTAAAAAAGTAGAAAAGAGATAACGAAAAGGATCAAAAATAGTAAGGGATAATTATGAGGTTGATGTTACTAACATGGCACTGGAGAGCTAAAAAGAAGAAACTGGATCTTGCTGTAGTGCTTAGTACTAGGAAATGTTCAAACCTTTAATAAAAACATACATTTGAAATGGAAACTTCCTTATATTCGCTGCTGTAGGTTATTTATGACTAAGACCCAAATATTCTGTAGTTATGCTTGTATTTCTGTAGGGAAGTTTTGGGAAGTAGAAACCATCCGGTGCTGCCTTCAGCAGCATTTTTGTCCCTATTTCCTGACAACTGTGATCATGGCAAGATAATTAGGGACTTTGCTTGAATATAATATTTCTAGATCTCTTTGCAGCTTGTTCTGAACAAATCTACCCATTCCTATCCATCTTGACAGGTGATCTATCTTATTCTAGGGGTGAGAAGAGCTATATTCTTTGTTTTTTCCTTACTGCATAATCAGACCATCAACTTCTCTGACATGTCCCAAACAGCAACCATCATGAGCATATGTAATGCTGATTGTACTTGGACACTTTTTTTTAACTTGGGACTTGAAGGGAGTAGAAAGCAAGTGGGTTGTATGTTTTTTTTTCCTTTATAACAGCTTCCTTTCTTGCCTGGTGTTGTCACTAAAGCACCATGGGCTGTTGAAACAGTCCATGGAGCAGGGCTATATTCAGCCTGTGAAATGTAGGGTGGGCATTTATGTTTTAAGAGAGAGACATTTAGGAGCCTACCCTACTCTTGTTAAAGCCAGTGAGCATCCCTGCAAGTTAGTGGAAGCAAGATAAAATTTCAAGTCAATCTGGTACTCTACATGTTTTCCTGTGTGTCCAGAAATTTCAGTTGACTGTACTCCTGACTAGAGATCATTATAGCTGTTTGAATTTTTAGTCATATTCTAGTTATATATTTATTCAGTAATCAACACTACTTTAAAGATCACAAACTCATTCTTTGTTTTTTTAAATATTTGACATAGAGGTTAGGAGCAGTGATCTCAAATAGAGATGAAGAGCCACAGGAGGGGTCGGTCTCTCAGGCAGGAGCCATTCCATAGTCCCACATGAATGTTAAGGCTGCTTTGCTGTACAGACCTGTCTGTGGTCTGTTATTTTAATATGCTTGGGCACTAGCAGGATATTTTTGTATGTGGTAGTGTGTTTGTGTTTTCTATTCAACGTTTCTGGTAACAAATGAGGAGACAACATATTTTATGCTTAGCATTTTGTTTTCTTGTGAGTGGTTTAGCACAAGGAAGAATACTTTTTCAAAAAAACCCTTAAAATATGTCCAACTGTGGCCTGTTACAACTTTATTCCTCTGTGTTGTGTTTCTTGGGCTGCAGTATGAATACAGACTAGCGTCTTGTCTGGGTTTCAGCTCTAAACTGCCCCAGTTAGGGAATATCACAGCTTTTAGACATGACTCTGGCAACAAGGGAAAGAAAACCCACTGCCCTTCTGCATGACTAAAGGAAAAATCTGACAATATCTGTTTTGATTTGCTGTAGATGTTAACAAAAGGCTTAGAGGAAGCTGGATGACAGCCATAGTGAAAGCCGGTATGAAACTCCAGAATATGGACACTTTTAGTTGAGAGCAACTAGGATAATTAAATATTGATCAAAATTTATATCAGAAGAACTAAGAAGCCTGGCTTTATGTACTGATCTACATCTACATCTGCTGATCTACAAAGAGACATTTAGAAGCACTATTGAGAAAAAGTATTATTTTAAAATGTAATTACCTACAAAACAAGATCACCGATCTAGAAATAAACTAGTTGTACGTAACTGGAAAGCAGTTGCCAAGAAGTTTATTCCATTAATTAATTTTTATGCATTCTATATTGGAAACTTATGCAACATAGCTGAACAGTTTGTTCCTTTCTTGTCAAGAGTTATGATTATAAATGCCAAGTGCTTGGATGTGTAGTTTTTTTATCCTCCCTAGGGGGTCTTTCAGAATTAAGAACTTTTGCCAACTGTTCTTTCATTCTGTTTGAAGCATCTTTAGAAGGATGAAATAGTAACATTTCACTTCAAGAACAAAATGTCTAGAATTTATTTCACTCCTATTACTAAAATGATTGGATCTTGAACAGGATGTTGGGAGAAAACTCATTTAACATTCCTGTCAACATTGATAATGTTTACTTCTCCTGCTGGTCTATTTCTTCTTTCTCTGGTTTAAAGCATAATGAAATGATAGAATCAGAATTACATTTTTCTTTAGACAGAAGAAACTTAAAATCAGGCAGAGCAAGCTACAAACTTCTCCACACCTCTGAAAAGCAATTAACTGATTAAACAGTCGAGTATCTGGTATTTTGATTTGGCTCAGCTGAGTATTTGCCCATCAATCTTTGGAAGTCTTGGAAATTAAATTTTTTGTATTATAAATTATATCGTTTATATGCAATTTAATATGATTTTTTAATGAATTTATTATGAAAAAAGCGCCATTTTGTGGTTTGGCTTTCTGTTGCATTCAAATGCAGGGCTATCTACAGACTTACTGCACTTTTTCTAGAAGTTTATGAAATTGTTAGGAAACTCTTCATTCAAAACGAAATCTCAGGTACCTTCCCAGGAAATGAGGTTATCTTCCACTTAACACTCAGTGTTTCTCATTCAAGTGGAGCATGAACCATAAGGTTTGCCCTTGCTGTAGGATGATGAAAACACAGCAAAATGCTGACAGAGATTGAAAGCAATTTGTAAAATGGTTTGGAGACTTACAAGGCATTGGAAACGTTAAATGTTTTGTCAGTGTTTGCTCTTTAGAGATCACTACATGTTCTAAGTGCTGTGGAACACTGTTAAGTCCAGCGAGGCGGTGCTCACACACACAGCTGGCTGCTTGCTCTGTGCAGACCTGGTCAAGGTGCAATCGCAAGCTGTGCGTGGGGCTGGGCATCTGGAGTCACCAGGCCCCGCTGTGCTCTGTGCCAGTGTGGAATCCTGCTTCTGTGCCCCCGCTACTTAGTGGCAACTTCCCCTAGCTTACAAGGGGCAAGAGCTAGATTTCTTTTCTTCTCCAAAATCAGTTTTTCACTTAGGAAAAGAAACATTTACTCATTTGATTTGGGTGCACCTGAAGTAAAGTTGTATGATATGCTGATATGATTCATGTGTAGCATTTATTAGTGCAGGTAGGTAAGGAAGAATTAAAAGACTTTTCATTTAAATTTCTTTGAATAGTGCATTAGAGTGAGGATGCTCAGATCCTTTTGTATATGCATTTTATTGTACAGTTTGTGTTTTCCGCTGAGATCTGCATTGTTTCAATTTCAAGCTTTCAGATAAGCTCCAAGGAGAGAACGCAGTTATTCCAGAGGTATGAAAAAGACAGATGAATTTGCTTATATCTTTGCTGTCCAAAATGATACTTAAAAATCAAACTGTGAAAAATGCTGATGATAGACTCTCTGCTCTGTTATTCAGAGGTGAAAGATAAAAGATAAGCCTGTTGGCAACCAGAAACCTATTTCAACAGCTTGTGAAGTGTGTCACAGACAAGTCTGCAACGACATTTTGTTGTATCACTGATAAAGATCATGTAGTATTGGACTGATCTGCAAATATGCAAACACAGACTGAACTTGTGTGTGTCATTGTGCGTATATGTTCATCTAGAATTGTGAGCAACTGGAAGGACAACTGTCCAAGAATTTTGTAGTAAAGTAAGAGTAGTTTATTGCTTATTAACTGTTTTCCAATTGTTCTTTTATTTTGGCTCTGTTTTGCATTTTCAGTGCATGAAAATTATTAGCAAAAATATTTCTGACTCACCAACTCAGTAGTTAACATGACAGAGTAGCAGATAACTAACGCTTCCAGCTTCAAGGTCTAAGACTTTTTAAAGATAAGGGTACAAAAGATAGTGCAGCAATTGTGCTTGACTTCCTTTTTCACTCTTAGTGCCTTATTCTGGAACCCGTATGTAGTTACTGGCTGCTGATTAACTTATTCACTGGTTATTTGAAAGTCAGCAAACAAGGATTTTCTCTGAATCTAAAAACAATTATCAGTAATATAGGAGTGGATAGGCTGGTGATGGGAGATGCTTTCTCCATTCAAACAGTAGTTCCAGTCTCACAGAGCTCACATTTAATCCTCAATGTTTTTAAGTTACCAGCTGTTCTGCCCTCTTAGAAACACAGTGACTTTCCACATTTATCTTAACAGTACCTTGGTTGTAAATCTACTTCCTGAACTGTGTGGATGTAGGCGTTCTTGACAATGCTTCCTCTTTGGTTGGACGGAATAGACTTTCACAGCAGAGCAAAGCAGGATCATAAGGAAACAGGATAAAGCAGAGCAATAAATGATTTGCTAAGAAAATCTACCTGAAGTTTAAAAGTCTGAGAACAGCGTATTCTACTTTTTCCTTCCCTGGCACCCTTGTGAAGGGTCCTATCAACTATGCCTTTTAGTCTGTGACTGGCAGTGAAGCCTGTGCCATCATCACCAAGAACAACCAAGAATTTGGGCTAGTTTTAATTGAATATTTGTGGCGTGTAATAAAATACAGGATAATTGGGATGCTGTTTGTTGGGCAGAATTGGGTAAATCTAACAACACCCAATTAAGTGTTGTACCGGAGAGTAAGTGCTGTTGCCTGCATGTGATGCTGCTGATTTATGGGAAGAGGAACCCTGGTATGGAAGAAGCCTCTTGGGCACTGCCTCTATTGCGAGCTCAGAAGCGGGGACAGCTAATAGGGATCTGCAGCTTAAGGGAAGGAAATCTTTTCCCTGCTTTTCCAGCCTTTTGCATAGACAACACCAAACTAGGTGGGAGTGTTGATCTGCTGGAGGGTAGGAAGGCTCTACAGAGGGACCTGGACAGGCTGGATTGATGGGCCAAGGCCAATTGTATGAGGTTTAATAAGGCCAAGTGCCGGGTCCTGTGTTTCGGTCACAACAACCCCAAGCAACGCTACAGGCTTGGGGAAGAGTGGCTAGAAAGCTACCCAGCAGAAAAGGACCTGGGGGTGCTAGTGGACGGACAGCTTAACATGAGCCAGCAGTGTGCCCAGGTGGCCAAGAAGGCCAACAGCATTCTGGCTTGTATCAGGAATAGCGTGGCCAGCAGTAGGGAAGTGATCGTGCCTCTGTACTCGGCACTGGTGAGGCCTCCCCTCGAGTACTGTGTTCACTTCTGGGCCCCTCTGTACAAGAGGGACGTTGAAGTGCTGGAGCGGGTCCAGAGGAGAGCTACCAAGCTGGTGAGGGGTCTGGAGACCCAGCCATATGAGGAGAGGCTGAGGGAACTGGGCATGTTTAGTTTGGAGAAGAGGAGGCTGAGGGGAGACCTCATTGCCCTCTACAACTACCTGAAAGGAGGTTGTAGAGAGGTGGGTGTTGGCCTCTTCTCCCATGTGAATAATGACAGGACCAGAGGAAATGGTCTGAAGTTGCGGCAGGGGAGGTTTAGATTAGATGTTAGGAAGAACTACTTTACTGAAAGAGTGGTCAGGCACTGGAACAGCCTGCCCAGGGAGGTGGTTGAGTCACCATCCCTAGAGGTATTTAAGAAGCGTGTAGATTTGGCACTTCAGGGCATGCTCTAGTGGCAGGGATTGTAGGGCGTTTTTTTTGTGTGTGTATGGTTGGACTCGATGATCTCAAAGGTCCTTTCCAACCATGAAGATTCTATGATTCTATAGGTCCTTGTCTGTATCTTCAGCCCTGACATCAAATTCAACTGCTAGGTCTTCCTTCAAAAAAGATTAGTGGAACTAATAATAGCTAAATGCCCCTGTTGAAGTCAGATCTGACATGCTAAATATGTCTGTCAGAGTTTTCCTGGAAGAATGCAAATTTACAGTAAATGCAACACTAAAAGCAGAAGTATTAGTCTCTAATACATTTCTGCACAGGTCAGCAGATAAAGCAGATACATTATGCAAGCCTGACAGCAGAGATAGTCTGTCTCAGAGGCATTTTATTAATTTTCCAGGAATATAAATCAAGGTGATGTCATGTTGAATGAAAAATAAAATATTTTTGCTCTCATTTCCAGACTCTCAGTAAGCATTAAGTACAGTAAAAGGACTGTACGGGTATTAGCTTTTTGACCCAGTATTCACCAACAGTAGATCCTGCTAACAGTGGGAATAGTCTTAATGAGCAGTTTGCAAGAGAAAGATTTATGTATTTTCATTATAGGCAGATTTTGCAGGATTTTTAACCGTATGTCCTGAATGGAAGCTTTGAGCCCGTTACTAAGAAAATAGTAAGACTGATTATGGTACATGAGGAAAAATAACGCCTTAGAGAAATGGAGATGTGATTAGCTTCCAACGCTTGGTGTTGAATTTCTTCAGAATGGCATGTCATCTTGCACTTGCATGCATTTCAAGGGATTCCTTCTCCTCCTTAGGATTAAATATTTACTTTCATTCAAGGTGTTTCAGTCTGAAACCTGTCTTTCTACAGCATCTAGTATAGTGGCATCCTGTTGCATGAGTGTTACTCTCAGATTCTATACCATAGGAATTTACATTATTAACAACAATAGTAATAATAATAATAATAGTGTTTTCAGGAGCAGGGTGCCGATGACAGGGGTTCATTGCTGAGTCTGACAGAAACACACTCACAGTTGAATTGCACATACAGCTATTGATAGTACCCTAGATGAAATTTAGGTATGTATATCTGAAAGCTTTAGCTAGAATAAAAAACTGGCATTTTTTGAAAAACAATAAGTGTATGATGCTGTGGAAATGGATGTGGCAAGACAGGCTAATTGGACAGCCAGCATACTGCACAATGTGTGCATAGCGTTACCTAAATGCTGAGTCATGCTTATTATGTACCTGTTCCTTTAAGAATTTTGTAGTAAGATGAGTCACGTGCCCCTTAAAAAAAAAGTATTTGATCTTTAATAAGAGAGTTTTTAATAATCTACTACAATAAAACTGGTCTGCAAAGCTAAAATACATTCCATTGAAGAATCTTCAGTGCCACTTCACTGAAATTCCAGAGTGTGTCTGCTTTTCATGACCTGCCTTATACCTGAGCCTTCTTTAACAGAATATTCTGTTAACATCACCAACATGGGCTCAGTAAAGTAATAGGAAATTCATTTCATTTAAAATAAAAATAGTTACGGAATCTCAAGGTGAGCTTCATAAAGACCGTATTACCAGTAAGTCCTGGGAAGATGACTGCATCTGCTTTACTTGATGGGAAATTAGAAATGTAGGTCTTTCTCCTGAGACATATCACAGCACATTTGGCTTCCTGAATTTGAAGCAAACCAATACGGCAAGAGAAAATGCAGAGGATGACTGGAACAGAATCAATGACTTAGCTGAATCACTTAAACCAACATTCCTCTTTCATGTTAGAGCAAAACAGTGTTACAGCCTGAGTTATACTAAATTGCTGCTTAATAAGGCCAGAAGGAAGTAATCTCTTTTCAGCTAATTCCTGTTCAGCTTCCACAGCTATAAAACACTTATTAAAGAAAGTTTAGCAGCTGTGCTGCTCTCTGTAGCATGAAAAATCTTGATTAAGGTCACTATACTGGAGTCAATGAAGCTTAAACCTTGATATACTGGGACAAGGGGCGGGGGGGGGGGGCAAATTAGCTTTATATTCCCTAGTATCCTGCTGACCAATCCCCAGAAGACTGTTTGTTTTGGGATCTGAAAAGCAGCTTGCCAAACCTCCTGCCTATGAGATAAGCATCACATTATCTGTGCCTATCTGCAAGGTTAAGAGCAGCAAGCAAAAAAATCTGTGGTCACAGAAGAAAAGGGCAGGATAATTTAAGTAACCTTTAAGGCTGAGCTTCTGGCATTCCTGCTTTTGAGAGAGAAGAATATGTCTGTTTGGGGGAAAAGATCACCTTTAAGTTTTTTAGACTTCAGATGTTGGATTTGGGGAATATATTTCATCTACCTATTATAGTTGCCATAATAGCTCTCAGGAAAGCTGTGCCTCGCGCTATTGTTTAAATCACCACTTGAAATATACTTGAATGTAACTTCATTAAAAGTGTTAATGCAAAGTCATTAGCGATTGATGCAAATTGATTATGTTGGTGAGTCAAGTTCTACTCTGAATGACACAGCCTTGAATCTTGATTTTTATCTACAGCTTTTCTAAGCAAGAAGGCAGGTTTCTTGGAATAAATGTCTGGCATTCCTGGACCAGATTGTGTAGTCAACTACATAATATAACTCTGTGGTTAAGCAAAAATGAGTGGGAATGACACAAGTGGGGTTATACTTGTTTATACAAGTATAACTGCTGTCAGTGGATCACTGACCAGCGTGACTTCATGGTGTTCTCCATGCAGTTCATTAGCCCTGCCTGCTCCAAGTCTACCTGATCATATCATACCCACCTGATTCCACCCTGGATGTCAGAGTTGGAGAATTTTACCCTCTGTAATGTGTAAACCTTCCTGCTCTTTGGGAGAGGATATTTCTCCAGCTGTCGTGGGTTTTAGTGACTTGAAAGACTTTTCCAAGAAGCTGCAAGGAAGTAATTCAAGTGTGTGACGTTTCTGATGCTGATTGTCTTCAGCGGCTCTCTTGAGATCTAGGCTTTCCTGGGGCTGAAGCCTCTTCTGTTGGCTGAGTGGGGGAGCATGAGGCCAAGGAAGGAAGAACTGACATACTCCTAAAGTTATTCTTTCTATTTGATTTTTTTTTTTCCTTTTAGGTGTTTCTGCAAAGCAATTATAACCTGGCCTGATTGTATCATTGTACCTGCCTCAATTTAATGCATTTATGTCTAGAAGAATAATAACTAATACATTTTTCTGGATAACTTAACATTTTTTCATCTTGAAACATAAGAAATTGCCATGTATATCACCTGCTATGGTATATCTTCTGTATTTGTTAACCATTACTTTCATAGACAAATACAACTGCAAAGGCATTGCAATGAACAGGATGTAAACAAAGCTAAAATGGCATCTGCAGCATGAGCCCTGCACACATTTGTTATTTGCATGCCGATTGTTAGCATGTGCAGATTTTACTCCTGGTTTTGATTTTAATTACTTTAATTAGTATACCTTCCTTTCCATTTTTTTCTCTGTCTCCTAGAAGTATTGATTCCATTGTATATAAAGTAGTTTGAGTAGTATCGTGTGACTGAAAAGAATAAAACCTAGCACGAAGTTGGAATGCTGGCTACTACAGATATGGTGGTATTGCAGTCACAGGATTAACTGAGTTTTGGTTTCTGCATTTGTAATATTAATTTTTTTTTTATTTTGGGTAAGATGTACAGGACTTTGAATTAGATCTGAAAAGTGGGGGAAAAGCTTCATATAGAGTTCGATTTTTGCTTTTGCTCAGTTTTGTTTGTCAGTCCTCGCAACAAATTATTTAATTGCTTTTACATTTGTTTTCATTTTGTACTTATCCTGCAAAGTATTATAAAATGCATTCCCACAGGTAATGAACTGCTGTAAATGTTCTGATGAAAAGTATCTAAAATATCTTTTGATTTCTTCATTGGCAAGTGAAAACTTTTCTCATCTCTGATTATAAAATTTAAGATTAAAAAAACCCCTGAAACATCAAAATTAATCTGGAAGAGATTTCATCTGTAGTGTAAGCTTACAACCTCTTTCTGTAACTTGCACTCATCAGCTGCTATTGCAAAATATCTTAGCAAGTAAAGCATGGATAGTAGCTGGACCAAGGCCACCTGAGCAAAATGCTGATTGGGAGATTGCAGTTACAGAATGAAGAATCATGTAAAAACATTTTTTTATGGCTAATGAAGATTGGTTAATGGGTAACTGGCAAAGAACAGTTCACACCTTTGTATTGTGGTTATTTAGATGTAATTGGCTTTAGTGAAATCACATGGCTATTGTATTTTATTTGTATAACCTTGTCTGATTTACTAAAAATCACTTGAGTGTTTTTACAAGTTTGTATCTTTTTTTATTAAAGCAGAGAGACTGACTCATTGTCCTCAATCCGTCTGTACACAGACAGTCTCTGATGTGCATGCCAGCATCCATATTTAGGGAGAAGTTCAGTAAGAATTAGACTATGTGTTTCTGTCAGTGTAAATGGCAGCGAATTCAGGCCTTTGGTGTCATGCTACGCATAACAAATTTTTCTGATATATGTTCTAATTACAAATTGGACTGATGTTTCAATGTATATTCTTGGGGTTATGGTATAAAAGGTTCAAGGCACTATTGGTTTTAAATGTTGTTCAGAAGTTTGGTATTGTTGCTGATAGCAACGTCAAAGCATGGCATTATGAAAGGAAAGATGGCTTCCTCTGGACTGTCAGCCTGCTAAGTGCTTGTGCATTTTGGTTCAACCATGCATACTGAAATGCTGCAGTGTGTTCCTTGACAGCTTTTGTGGATGAGGTCTGCAGCAAAAGCAAATGCTTCCAATGGTTAGCTGGGTAACTTTTGTCCTGGCCATTCCTTTACTCTTATCTCATTTATTGGGGTTTTTTGCTGACATCTGTTTGGTGATTTACTATTTTTATGCGTAGAAGTCTGCTAGATCATCTTACTTGCGAAAGTCATCAGTAGTTAGAGATCATGACAACCTAGCAGTTCTGCAGTTGCAATTCATAAGGCATATAGTTGTATTCTCATGTATTTACTGATGCAGCTACTCTGTATTTTGGCTACAAATGAATTCCATCAAGAATGGAGTTTCCCAGCTGTATCTATCTGCATTGAAGCAAAAGCTAAAAAAGAAAGAAAAAAAATTTAAACAGATCAACCATAAAAAGATCAGGCAATTCAGTTAGGCAAGAATTTTTAAGTGCACATTATAATAATTAAAGATACAATGCTCCAAGACATAATACAGAGAGTTTAAAAACAATTTGCTCTGGTTTATTTCCTGGAAGAGAAAGCTAATATTCTAAGCTGGTTTGTCGGACCTGTGAATATCCTAATTTCACTCTTTGTCTTCCCTGACATCTCTTCCTTCTTCCCCTTCTCCAAACATGTCAGAGGACTTAAGTTATTTCCAAGGACTCCAAACAGTCTGATGTAAAATAATAACTTGTTTTTTGTTTTGTAATTTTGTTATCAGTATATTTTATAAACAAATAAGTATAGTTACGTGGTTTGCTGGAGAAACCAAGCTTAAATTATCTCACAATTATAGTCTAACATGAACAGAAGTTAATAGCCCAGATCTTTTAACCCAAACATTCACTGTTTTACACTGAGGATGAATTCTGTTGGCTAGAATGGACATAAATATGCCCTGTATGTAAAATGTATCCTCTGTGTTCACAGGATCATGAACATCTATCATGGTAGGTCATAAAATATATCACAGATAATCTTCTTTTCCTTTCTCCTTTCCATCTTCTTTCCTTGTAGTTTGCTGTCATTTATTGCTATACCACTTGTTTAATGTCTTATACAGTTAACAGAATTGAAACATTTATACTGCAAAGTACTGCCACACTGTTGCTCCCATAGAAACATATAGTAATATTAAATATGATTGATAATAGACAAGTAGAATTGGAAAGGTTAAGGGTTAAAGGGTTCTGTGTTATGAAGTAATGACATCCTCCTTCCAGAAAAAGTATTTTTCTTTTATGGTAGACTGGAAAGTTTCTGAAGAGCCTTATTTCACCTTCTATAGTCATGGGTACTTGACTGTGTGTTTTTCCAGTTAGGGGATGTACCCCAAAAATGCAGATGGAAACCCAGAAGTTAATGCATATGTTTCACTAGAAAAAGTAGCTGTAAAAAGCAGTACCTCCTTTTTGATACTTCTGTTTCTTTTCTGTCAACAGTTCATATATATTTAGATGAGAAAAACAAGTTATTACTTCAAAAAAATGTTATTCAAAGGAACGGTGTATGGAGGTGAGCCAGTCTTAGCATTTACCTGTTCATCGTGTAGTTTTCAGCTCCAGTCTGAATTTCATAATTTTGCAGATATCTGGAAGACAGAAATAAAAATTTAAAAAACTCAAATCTCCCAAGAAGCTATAGCAGTAGTAGAGCTAACATTGGTGAGAATCAGCAAAATACTGAAGCCAGGACTTCGAATATCGAAAAATTCCTTGCTTAAGACACTTAGATGGTGATTGATTTTCCAATTATCAGACTTCTATAAAACATGTTAAACTGTGCATCCAAACTCTTTAAGCATGCAGAATAATCAAATATTTGTAAAATTTTACTACTTGAGGTACACTGATATTAGCTAGTATCAGCAGCAATAGATTTACCTGCCTTATACAAGCAAAGAGAAGCTTCAGCAGTCGTAGTGACATAATTGCCTTAGGTCTTTGTCATTTTTTTGTTAGTCTAAGATCTAATTCACTGACCCTTTTCCACGGATATATTTAAACTTTTTAGGTAACAATTCAGGCAAATAATAACAGAATTTTTGTGATCTGGTATGAAGGAATTTCTTTAGCACTGACATCAGTAAACCAGGAACAATTTGTTTTCAGTGGGAAATGTGGCAAATTTAGTTTAAAGATTATTAAGGAATTGTGTTCTAATCTCTCCTAACTTTTTTCCTGTGCTAGAGATGGTAGGAACTAAAAAGAAAGAAAATTGGTATTCTAGCATTTGTATTAATCTGGGATATTTTGTTTGCAGTCATATAGATCTTAAAACATTCATGTAGGAAGAAATAACAAAATCAAATATTATTCATTATTGCAAGAGCTGCAACTGTTACTATCTTTCATTTAATAAATACTGTTCACAATAAACTTATACCTTTAGGGTGAACCTGCAGGACAGAGGAAAACTAAAAGATAACTTCAAGAATAATGAACCTAGAGATTGCACAGAAGTTCATGTAAACACCAAGCTGGACTAGTCTAGTTCTTACTAGAAAACACCTGTTTCAGGCTGGCAAATGCAGTATCTACTGGAGAGATATGAACTTAACTACCAAGCAGGCACAATAAACAAGTGCATTTTCCATATATCAGGAAATCTGTTGCCGAGGTGTCTAAAACAAGAAATTGAAATTTGTGCTTACTGTAAGTGCCATGAGACCTGAAGAGTACCTGTTAGCACTGTTCTGTTTCTGTGATGTCCCACAGATATTTTTTCAGCCCAGGCTTTTCTCTGCTACTGTACTCATGTGGGCTAAGAGGGAAGAAGCGTGAATAAAACTGGATATAGCTAAGAGACCTGCTCCCAGGTAGGCCAGAGTAAAACTAATTTACCTGGTATATTTATAATTTGCACTGAATTCATTACAGAGACTAATGAAGACATATGCATTCAAATGATTTCTCCTAGGTCTGATTTAAGAAAGCAATTTGGAAGCTAGGCTTAGAGGGGAAACAAAAAAGTAATGCCTAATTCAGTACAGTAAATTATTCTGTATTATAGAGATTTCCATGGCAATTTGTTCTTTGTAGGCTAGTATGTGCAGACCTCCCCCTTGCTTGTCATCTCCTTTGTTATACTCAACTCTTAGAATAATTTTCCATAATTCTGCAGCACAAATGATCTGGTCATCAGCCAGGTACATCCTTCTGTGGAACCTAGAGTATACAATAATAGAGACACAAGGAGGATTACATTCATCATTGTTGTCTCCACTCAGTTTCATAGATAGACCTCAGGGATTTTTTCCCTTGCAGGAGATAAAGAAACTATGTATGAATAAAAGGTTATTTGATCAGTGAAATGTTTTTAGAGTTGCCTGTACTAGATGGCTCCTTCGGTCCTGGATTGGTACCTCCACAGCTGCATGAACTGCATTTCTCTGATTTACTCTTCTTCCTTGGAAATACGGTCAAAGCTTTAAATGTGGGGATATGAGAATATAAAGGTTATGATTATCGTCTGCAGTAGTGCAGCTTTGCTGAAGAGATGTTAACAGCACTTTAAGACCCATTACCCCACCTAAACAGTGCCATCCTGCCTTCTGGGGAGGTCCCCACAGGTAGTGTGCTGTAATTCTGCTGCATGGCACAAATTAGCAGAAGTGGCAATGAATGTAAATGTGTGGAGCTCTTAGGTACACTGTTGAGCTCTAAGCAGTTTGTCAGAACAGTGCATGCAGGGTAGCTTGCTCTTAAGAGAAAAGGTTGTCCCAAGAGAGTTATTAATAACATAACCCATAAACTAGGAGTGGGGAGAAGAAAAAGTTTAAGGGCTAATTAGATCTCTGGTAGGCTGTGCACTTACACACCCTTCATATTACCTTATAACAAGATGAGCAAGTGAATGTGCTAGTGGCTATACATTTATGAAGGGGTATGTGTGGCACACGCCGAAGGAACTCCCTAATCCCCTACAGACGCTCAGCACATACTGTTGTGGATGCTATAATATAGCCATGAATGACAGGAATCAGTAGTGTTAAGCTGGTTTTGTTCTTACTGCTCTTCTGTGAAATCTAGCAACTGGATCAAGATTGCATTCTTATGTCTCAAAAGCATCCAAGCATCTGTCACACGTTGTTTGTACTTATTGCCACAAGCTGAATTTTGAAACAGAAGCCAGATGGATGGTTTCAGATCTTACTTTAATCCACACTAGGCATCCAGTCTTACAGCACAAATATGCTACTGCAAAGAAACCCAGTGCTTTAGGGGATTCTACATTATGTATAGGGTTAACAGGAAAGCAGCAGGCCTAATTTATGTGTAGTACAGGAGTTGCCAGCACAGCAGAAATATTGTTTTCTTTCAATGATTAATGTGCTCAATAAAAGTGTAGCATCTGCTGCCAGTTTTCATTAACAAATAAATGAAAAACAAACCCGCGTGGTAGGCAGTGTGTCTGGGGACAGCTTAAACAGGACTGAGCTGCTTTAGATCTCAGTTATTTTCTTTAGCACAGTGTGGAGCACTTTCTTGTTTATAGGATAAACACATGGGATTGAAGTGATCTGTGTAGCACACAGGAGTGGTTGCCAACCCATAACATTCAGCAGAATGCAAAAATTCCATAGCTGCTCCCTTGGGAGTCATAGGCTGCAATCTTCTTGCATGTTGGTTTCAGTGTAAATAACAGTTAAATCATCAGAACAGACAAGCTGCCAGTAAAACTTTGAATAAAGTATTAGTTCGTATTCCTTCCTTCATGACACAAGTTCAGCAGACTCAGAGCTCAGCCTCCGTATTGGTTCAGAAGACGTGGTATTTCACACCATGTTAATACAAGTAATGCATAAAGGTAAGACTGCAAATGTGTGGTTTTTTAGATTCCTCACAACCCAGTAGACTCTCTGAAATGCTATAGATGATAACTTTATTTTTAGCCATTGGTGTTTATTTGATCATGGTGTCTTTCTCTTCCACCTTTTGTCCTTATAACTTCATATTCACCAGTTCCACCATCTTTGACAAGGACAAGAAGGGAAGGAGGGTTGATGTACAACAGTGCCTCACACAGGGGGAGCGCACAGTGCCTACTTACAGACATTGCAGAATCCACAAAAGCAGAGAACCGTTGTGAGTATGCCATCCTCATGGAAGTTTTGATCAACAATTGCTGACTGAAGTGATTCTATAAAATTGTAAGAAGCCCATCTTTCTCAGCTCTAGTGCTGCTAAAACTGCTTTCCTTCATGGAAGTTTGAGGGTGAGGAGATCTCAGACTGGATGTGACTTGGCATCTGTGACAAGAACTTCACTGAATCAGTCTCAGGATGTGTAACAATCGGAGTATTGCTTTCAGCATTTCCAGACAGTTATTTCAGGCCCTTCTGTATATAAATTAAGTTCTTTTAAACAAATAAGCAGTGACTGTTTCCAGCAATAATGTAATGTGACTGTCGTTCAGTCACATGGAAGTCTAGCAATCTCCAGAGCCATCTGTTTGCGTATTTGCAAAATACAACTTATTAATTCATATTGCCATGAGAGAATGGCAAAAACATTTCAGTACTAAAAACAAAAGATACAAGACCATCATCACCTGAGGGAGGGAACGGGGCAGTCCCTGTAGGTTATATGATGAGGGACAAGGACAGCTTTGGGAATCTAAGTTATTTGTTCCAAACCCGATGAGTACTCTAAGCTTAATAGCAGTACAGAGAAACTAGCTGTACCTTCAACTGTACCTGTGAGCTATGCTGAAACCAAGGAAACCTTCCCTATAAATGTTATATAGGAGACCAATTCATCTGCACTGCTGTTCCCATAAAATCAGCCTCTCCCAATTATCTTCTCTGCAAAGAGCAAAGTATCTCCAGATAGAAGAAAATAAGCTTTGTGATTTCAACAATCACAAAGGCTAGCATCAAAAAACATGTACATACCAAATAAATGGGATTAGATTTACAGTTTTCCTGTACATGACTTTGGTGCTTAGTAGAAACTTGGTACTCATGTAACTTGTACGGTCACACACTGAAAAGAACTTAATGTTACTGAGAACAGAACCTAATCCTCAGCCATGATGTACTATAACTATCATCACTGTACAAATGCGATTATTTGCTAATGAACAGATATCCTTCTATACTTTTAATTGCATCTCACTTTTCAATCTTATATTCTTTCTGTGGTGATTATGTTCTCTGTCTAGCATGGGTCATCAGACTCTTCAGGTGTGTACAGTGTGTGCTATGCAGAATGATGCATTGAGCAGGTGTGGCAAAGGACAGGGCAGTTCAGGTAAAAGGAAATTGAAATGTATTTTCAAAGAGAATGTACAAATACCTTAGTGTTTGATTTCCAGGGTGGTGATTACTTGCAAACGGTAAGATAAGAACATACGGGACAAATAAGAGCAATAGCCATTTGTTATATCCTGTAGTAGATTCACCTCTGGTTTAAACTGGCGTTTGGTGGTATGAACCAGAAAACAGGGACTCTGGCAGTGTAAAGAGAAGCAAAAGCCTGAATTCCCTCTCTCTGGTGAATTCTTGGGACTGGCAAGCTATACACAGGGACACTGATCTCAGCAGCCTGTGCAGATCATACCTATGCTCAAGTTGATCCTGCTCATTTACTTGTACTTGCTTGTGCTAGAGAGCAAATCTTGGCTTGCATGTGCATTCAGATTTCAGGGAATATACTGACTGTGTTTAAACCCTGAACTCAAATGCCAGCAATGTGATCTGCAGGCTCAGGATGTGCAGTTGTCATCAGACTTTGTCCAGTTTATACTTGAGCTAGGCTAAAGAGCAAAAGGAATTTGGAGATTTTTACCTCTTTCGCTTGTATTTATAAAATCATTGTACACTTCGGTACAACTTGCAGTTCCAGCTAAAAGCTGTAAAAGTTGCTGTGTTCCAGGTCATAAATTGGGGTGAGATGGCAGTACTGTGTGATGAGGCTTGCATAATACCCACGCAATTTATATCTGACTTAAGGCTTTGCTATTAATTCCTCACTTTTATGAACACAAAATTCATATCCTGTTCTTTTTCCACTCTCTGAAGAACACCTCCTATTACATGCTATAGGCAGAAATCTCTTTCTAGACAGTATAAAATTCCTCGAAATGTAAGGCAGTGAAGCAAGTTCATCTCTGAAATGAGGTTATGCATTTCCCCATTACCCAGTGCCTCGTATCACTGGAAAATGAAATGAGTTCCTGGCCTGAACGTTCCTGCTGTTATCTAACTCTTACTGTACTTCATGTCAATTATTAACATCAGCGATGATAGAAATCTTAACACATGTTAAGAAAGAGGACTCCAACATAATTTTTGTTAATCTGTATTATTTTGCCCTATGATCTTTGTTTTGGATCCTACCTTTCTCCAATGTTCTCTCCCAATTGGAGTGTTTTGGGCTGATATATTGCTTTCAGTCTTTGGAGGACAGGGTGCAAAAGCTGTTTACTATCTCTTTCACCCTTCAGCCTTGTGTTTATGAGTTAATTTTACCCATTAATACCACAAAGACTTTAACAGAAGACAGTAGACACCATTAAATGACTTAGCTGAGCTCTTGGATCAGAACATATATACACTAAGGAAGTCACTGAATATCTGATTTGTGTGAAAAGCGTTATTTTTGTTGGCCCACTTAGAGTTTTTTCATTGAATTTCAGACCCAGTGATGCTCCTTTGATTTTTCTCAAGATAATAAATAAGGAAATGTACAACCTGCTAACTGCTAAAGAAGTAAACATTCCAGTTATGTAAAGCTTGGGCTTGGGGGTAGGAGGAGTACGGATGGATGGATGTACTTTCCAGGCACTTGGAATGGAGCATGAATAAAAGGGGCTGATTTGGCTTTACTTTACTTCCAATGCAGGTTTGAAACAGTACATGCTGACCAGGAAGTACTTAGGATTCTCCAGCTGAGAAGTCTGAATGTGTATCCAGTCCACAGGAAACACTAATCTTGGTACAGCATGTGTATTGGGGATGGAGGAAAATGTGACTAGAGACATGTCTTTCTGCTATTTCTTTTCAGAGGATACAGTTTTAAGCTTTGCCATCTGGCAAGTGTCAAAGCAGATTTCCATCTCTTTTAACCTTCTCCAGGTTTGGGTCTTGGGGAAGAGATTGAGAGCACCATAGCTTGCCTCTTGACAGCCTCGCTGTCCCAGCTGTTGTCCAACAGAGAATGGTTACACCCTGAATCTGACTCAGGAGGAGTTGGGGAGTGAAACAAGTGCAGGACTGAGCTGATGGTATGCGGGCTTCTCAAATGGATAAATGATGGTAGTATCCTGTACTGTGTAACCCCACCCCCATGTTTTTTCACTATCATAATGTAATTGCATGTGTGTAAATGGCATCATATGTGTCTTCTTTCTTTGTGTAATTGATAACTGCTTGGTACCTGGGACAATGAAATACAGAGATCAGCTAGGAAAAAAGCTACCAGAAACTTTCACAGCTGAAGTTTCCCCAGCTTCGTGAAGCCATATCAGAACATCTGTTTTAGCACTACAGGCGTGAGCTAGTGGTTTATTCTGAAGTCACAGCCTGTTACTTTTTCTTTTTTCTTTTCTCATCTAGAAAAAAGCTGCCAGGACTAATCCATAGATGTGAATGTACTCATCCTTCTCTGCAAGAAAACTGATCTCTGAATCAGAATTCTGAGAGAAGTCAGCTAAATGGCAACAAGACACTTGGTTGCATGTGTACAGGCCATACATTAAAAGAAGCAGAAGTATTAAACAGTACCAGAATGAACCCTTGATTCAGGCATGTAGAAGTGCTACTTTCATATTCCTAGGAATTATGAAATTGCAGAGCCCACTTTGATGACAGTGCAGTATAGGACAGTCATGAAAATATAGATCCTTTTTTTAGTCACTGGTGTGTTTTGTCTTTAAGCTGTATGGTGGTTCAGTCTGGAAACTCTTTGTGTTTGCTTTATTTCACATCAAAACACTTATTAAATGTATAGAAACCTTGTAAAATCAAAAGCATCTAATTGGATTGTTATTTTAAACGCAGAAGTCTTAGAACAGATTCCCCTAATAAAGGTTAGAGGCAGTGTTAGGTTCTGATACACAAAATGTGCTAGCAAACCATCTGTTGAACTCAGAATATCAGAAGAGTATATTGCATTTTCTTTTGTGTCAACTGTGCCTAGCTACTGAACTACATAGCATGCAGGAGATAAAATATCTGCTACCACTTCGTTGAACCCTTTTTCGAATTCTTCGGTATGTGGAGCTCTCTGTGTTTCAGTATGGCTTGAATTTGGTATCTAGCTTCACTGAGCTCCTCGGCCAAGGACTGAATGAAACTTACTCTGTTTAGGATGCTGTGCAATGCCAGATACCCTGGATATTGTGTTGTTTCACAGTGTGTTATTTCATGTTCAGAGGCAGAGGAAAAATTGATTGCTGGATGTGAGCATAAGGCCGATGAATGTGGTAGCTCTTCTTCCCCTGTAGCACTGCCTATCTTTACCCAAGTCACAAACACAAACACCTCATCCAGAGATGCATATATCACCAGCTCACTGGCCTCTGGGAGGGGTTTAGCGCTCACCTAAGTCCTGCCAGCACAAGTACTGCAATGTTTTGATGCTATCTGAATGTCCCCCATCAGGATTGGCTGAGCCCAGCCATAGATAATTTGCTGTAGGATCAGAACACACAGTGCTAAGCACAAATGATTTTGGAAGAATATATACATTTGGGGTGGATATCAAGTACGAGATCATGATTATATGATAAATGTTGCTGGTTATTGCCTTTTGCAATCACTGGACACTTTTCTGATGCCAGGAGCAGTTCTTTGTGTTTCAGGTCAAATGCTTTCTCAGAAACAAACCCAAAACTCACCCCCAAAAAAACCCCAATCCTGCAAAAGAAATCAGGAAGAAATTAGTTTTTATTTTGCAATGTACTACAATTGTGAGAGAGGAAGATGTTGAGAAGCAGTGGTCATAAAAGTACTGTTAGAAATTTTCTCCTTAGTACACAAGATTTATGATGCAACTAATCACATTGATTTAAAGAATAATTCCAGAAGGCATTCTCCTGGAACGAGAGAGGTTTTATTTTAGAAAATTCAACTGAAAAAAGAAATTCACATAATATGTGAATTACTATCAGTTATGCAGTGATATACCAGTATCAAAGTTCTTAGCTGACCTTGGATGGATCACTGTGAGAATTCAGCAGATCTATTAATTTAATGAGCTGAAAAGTATGCTATTAAGACATTTAGAGTATATGAGATTTCTATATAATTTTATAGTTGTGGTATCAGTTATATAGGAGCATGGGTGGATATTATCACCATTCGAAAATGGGGTACCTGAGACGTGGTCTTGTTTGTCTTGAACTGTTGCACGGTGATGGCAGAATTGGCGATTGTACCTGCAGCTCTCAGTTTATTCCTCCTCCAAGTCTTCAGAATACATGATAACTTGCCATCCCTAACTCATCATTGCTATAAAAGGCGCATGTGGTGTCGTGATGAATTTCCAATAGACTTGAAGAAGTATTAAGGCCAGTGATGTGGGGATTATTCATCTGGAATATAGTTATTATCTATCATCTGTGCTCAAGGAAGGAGAGTAAAATGGGAACAGGCAGAGAAAATTGTTACTAAAATGATCAAGGAATTGGAGGGTTTCATCATAGCATAAAAGAGAGAAACACGTTTAATTAAGTAAAAGAGAGGCAGTGTAGGGGCTAACAGATAATGTTGACACAAGAACCAAAAACTATAAGTTGGCTAAGAATAAAGCTGGAGTGGAATTTTTTTAGGTGGTCAATTAGAGCAAAGAAGTTCTGGAATAGTCTTCCAAGAGAAGTAGTGAGAGGGGAAAAATAACTTAATTTTAAGATGGAACATAATACCTTTATGAAAGGACAAAATTATGCAGTGCCATAAAAGGCAACAGCACTCAGTTACTCATGAGATCACCTTGCAGTTGGTGTTCCTATAATTCTAAATTTCTATGTACCATTTGAAGGCATGAACAGAATTATTACCACTCGCAGGTAAGAATTTCATTATCACAGACCTAGGCTGTTTCTTGCCCTAAACACAGTGCTATCACAATTTTTAACCGATTGCTCTTAGTAGGTTTTGGTTAATCAAGGACTGACATGGAGGGGTATGCTGATGTAGCTGCTACAGCATATGGGACATATATCTGCAGACTGGAGTCCCGCATAATCTGCTACTGTAGGTCATGTGGCACTACATGGACAGCAGCAAAACAGGTGAGCTAATGATACTGCCATGGCCTAGCCCTGTTTTTTGCCTTTTCTTTATAATTAGTGTTTACAACAACCTTAATTCTATGCTGTCATTAGAGCCTGCTCTTATGCTAAGGCATTATTACCTTTCCGTAAGGTGATTCTTGAAATACCATGCTGCCCTCTTGAGGTTGCGTATGTGTTTTGGGTTTGGGGTTTGTTAGCCAGTTACTGGAAAGAAAAAGATATTTTAATGAAAATCTATTTCTTATGGAAATAAGCATATTAAGCATGGGGATTTCAAAGCCATCTCCGTGTTTTGGATATTCCAAAAGGAGCTGGGCATGCAAGTCCTTGCAAATGTCATTTCTCCACCTTAACTCCTCAAAAGATCTAGAGGATCATGTGCAGAAGTGCCAATGGCTGGGAGTAGACGTAGGGTTGTTTGGTTGCAAACATTGTTCTATTTAGATTTAAACACAGGAACAATTTGCAGCAATGGGAGGAATCACATTTCTAGAACTCTGGCATAGGCGAACAGTCTTGCATGAGTTTAGTCCTGCTACTGTTAACAGCGGTAAGGCATACAGTGACTGATACATCCTCTGCTACAGAGATCTGGCTGCCTGATTGTTTCTTCCAACTGCAGTATCTCATTTGCAATGATTGCTTAAGAGAATTAAATGTGTCTATATTGGCAAAATGAGGAATGCAAGTGGTTAGAACAAGTGTTGTAAAGCACGTGCAAAGTATGAGCACAGAGGAGGAAGACAGTGTGACTCTGACAGTTTGGGGGTTTTTAACATTAAAAAAGTGAAGTTACTGGAGTGACTCTGTGTCATAGTCTCTCTTAAATGAATTGTTTAACATGAGACCAGATGGACAATGGTGGGAATACGCTTAGGTGAAGCAGGTTGCCTAATTGCTCATTTTTTATTCATTGCTCTGGGAATCAATTTATAGTACAGTGTGTTCATCAGAGACAAACAGACTGGAACAAAAGAGGAGGGAGCTGGTTAGGTCCCATGTGTTCCCATGCCACTGTAAGCCTTGGATTTGACAGGATATGAGAAGACATTTTAGCCATCTGTCTTCTCCCTTTCTGCTCCACAGTGCCTGTGCCATTCCAAGGGGTTCCTAGAGAAGATGAATGATAGCAGCTAGAAGCAGAGCTATGCTGGGAGTGTTTTCTAGTGGCAGAAAGTTTGGCAGAGCTTCTACTGCCTTGACTAGAGGCAGAGGTTTCCATTTGTCCATCTAGTTTTAGAATAATTGCTGCCTGTCCCTGAGGGTTCATTTCAAGCCTCAGCTGTGTTAACATGAGTGGGGCTCAGAGCCAGTGCAATGTTTGGTGAAGATTCTTTCAGACTGGCTGCCGTGCTTGGCAGACAACACTTGGTTGGCAATGAGGGTGGGAATGACTGGCAGTTGTAATAGCAGTGCCAAAATGAATGCTAGCCTATAAATTTCCATTCCAGCTGCTCAAACAGGAATCATGGGTCCTTGTAGTGCATCTCCAGGCTGCCTGCCTTGACTAGAAACTAGTAATTGTGCTTCACTGAGCAAATATCCATGGAATGACTAATGCCAATGAACCTCAAAACCATTCCCATTACAGAGACAAGTGTTACTAAATATAGGAGAAGTATGTATTCTTAATATCATATAAAAGGAAAGCTAATGCCCTTTTCTGGTATCTCCTAAAATTCCTGAAAAATAGGCAATGGTCCATGTATTTATTTTTTCAAGAGTAGATATAGATGCTCCTTAGCCAGTCTTTTTGTATGCAAAATTTCCAGGCCCCCAGTACTGTACTTCCTCATGCATATTTTTAAGTAGACTTTTATTCTCTCTGTAATGATTGGCACATATAATGAGTAAACCACCACTACAAATAAGAAAAAGCCAAGTAAAAAATGGCCTAGAAGAGTTTATAGTGAAAAATAAGTTCCTTTTTTACAGCTTGCCTGTTTTAAAGCCAAACATTTACATTCACTTTTAAATGATCATGCTTATTTCCAGATCCAGGATATACCTGGTAAGGTCAGCAACCATGTGAAAAAAAAGAACAAACCCAACAACCAAACCCAGAAAACCCCAAGAGATTGACAGAGTTTTATTTCAAGTATGGAATGTGTTTAGAAATAATTTGAGAAGCAGGACTGCTGACACAAAAAACTTAAGTTTCTTCTTGAAAATTAATACTATTTACTGACACCATTACTTTTCACAGACAAAACTTTTAATGTGAAGAGAACTTAACTGAGTACGATCTCTTTCCTTTCCCTCATGCAGAATAGGTACGCATTGCTTCTCACAGCAATGTGACTTCAGCAGCTTTCCTGTCTGATACAGCATGCCTCATCACTTATGTTGTTCAGAACTTCTTAGAGACCTGCAAGCTGAAAATACTGACATAGGTCCTCATGCCCTAGGATATTGGTTCATGATTATAGGAAAATAAATGGAGAAAAGATTTATGTTCAGCTGCCTCCCATCTCTCTAGTGGTGTTGCTCTCATGTTCCCTTTTTAAAGGTCTGTTTACTGGAGAGGGAAGAGGAAAGTAAATTAAGGAGCATTAGAGCTGTTAGTCCCTTTTTCTTGTTACTACTGACATCACTGTGACGGGGGAAAAATGGGACACATACTGGGCATAAAAAGGCACTCTGGGCCTGTTGCTAGTCCCACTCTATAATTTCTAACAGGACGGTCTACCCCTCTCAATTACATCTGGGCTACATCTTCACCATTGTAGACTGCAGAATTTTTAGGGTAGGATTTGACTTTGACAAAGAGGGGCTTTAGTCTGAAAGATACTCCAAAGTGTTAAATGGGTGTAGAATAAGTCTCCCAGGTGCTAAAATGCCTCCCGTAGTCCTGAAGTTCCAGGTGCACAACTTGTGTACCTGTAAGATCCAAGTAAGGGCAGATTGCTGGAATAGACACTGTCTAGTCCCACCCTGTTGCAGCCAGCCATGTTATGCTCAAGCTCCATCTTAAAGCTAGCAAGGTTTTCACCCCTGCTATGTTTACTGGAGTGCTCGGCCCCTCATTTGAATTTCAGATACTTTCTTCTAATTTCCAGCCTTACTTTGCCTAATCATTTTTTAGCCCATGTTCTCCTAGGGCTTTCATGTCATTTCCTCCTGCCTGCTGTTATCAATGGATGTGCTTCTGTTCCTTTCCACCTTTGTTTGCTAGGTTAAACAAGCAAAGATCTGTCAGCTCTGACAGTTTTCCCTAGTGGTCCTTCTCTGTTCATTGTACCCACCATGACCATGGGTATCTGGAACCATTCACAGCTATGTAGTTTTCTATTTCATCTAACTAAAATTGGTAATTGTTACATAACGGCACACAAATTAGACTCCTTGACACACTATTAGAGAGACTTCTAAAGTGTCTGCCAGATGAGAAAAAAAGCTCGAAAGGGACAATATATCACCACAGTTTATCCAAACACAGTGACCTCTAAAGCTGCTGAATTGTCAAAAAAGAGTCGTAAACTTTAAATATAATAATACCTATGATCAGAAGCAATTTCTGTAAAAACTGCCAGTTCTGACAAAAAAAGAGCAGCTGCTGGAAGGCAGTGTAGATTTTTGGTGGACTTGTTCTGCCCCTTCAGGGCTCAGCCATGCCCAGAACATCTCCAGAGTGAGCAGTATCACTCCTCTCATGCAAACCTGGTATCTACAAGAATACAGCCATGGCAACCCAGATTGCACAAGCATACCCAATGTCTGGAGTAAATATTCAGGAGTAGGAGACTTTGCCAGGTGCAATATTCTGCTCTCTGTAGTACAGATATGAAAGTTATTTTCAAAACGATAAATAGTGACACATACACAGTTCTGGGATAAATTTTAAGAATACCGTTGCAAGCACAGCCAGAATGCAGAGTGCTTTATGAGAAAATTTCTGAAAGAACTCTCAGAAATAGAATTAGGGACATGATGACAACTGGTAACAAATAGGCATTTTTAAAAATGCCTATATGCTATTTTATGTCTCAGTGACAGCTCAATTCTTCAGAAATTTCTTCCTTTGAGATAATGCATATGCACAGAGATCAATGTGTAACTTTGTAAGCCAAATGTACTCAGTGATGTTTTGCCTATGATCTCTAGAGCAGTGCTTTTCAGGTTTTCTGTGGACCCCGAGATACTCCAACTGAAAACTTGCTTAGATATCTCAGATGCAAAAACTGTTGGAGAGCTCTTGTTGAGATTCATGCACTTTTCATACTTGCTTTATTGGTTTGCAGAAGTTCATGGAAAGTGCTGTTTTAAAGTTCTTGGTTTTCCTTTCATTGTTGTCAAATTAACATTAAATAGGAGCATTGCTCATGTGGGCTTAGTTTTAATATCTGCTGTTATCCTGATGGAAGGTCTGACATGAAACCTAAGCACACACTTAGTAGGAGCTGTAAAGTATCTGTATATTTGTGTGCTACATTTCATCTATTTTATTCTGCCAACCACCATCTGTATCGTATTTCCCTAAACCAGTGTGTTACAGCCCTAACAGAGGAAAGCTCAAGCTTTTGTATGCAGTAGAAATATGCATCAGTAAACAAAAGCAGCAGCTGTGAACTCAGCATCTATAAACTGTGCTGTTTTATATATTACTCTTCTTTTAAAACTGAAATTATACGTAACATTGAACTTAATGACTAGCCTCAATTCATTTTGCCTGAAGCCATATGACCTTGAACTCCGACACTGTCTGATTTCAGGCTAAACAAGGTTGGTCTGGATTGGTACTAAACTGTGAAGAAACAGGAAATGACCTTCAGTAACAGTGCTTACCACTGGTTCAGAGAGGACGTATTCAGTAAGGACACACTTTTTCCTGAGTTGGTACTGAACAAGGTGGCAGACAAAGTGTTGTTATTAAAAATGCTGGCCAAAGTACAATTTCATCAAAACCTTACATATTTAGTCTTGTTCTAAATTATAAATAAGATATCTCTTTCTATCCTTGCATTTTTATATCCAAACTAGGAGAAATGTATCAGAATATGAAACAAATGATATGTAAAGTATTATTGTATTATTAACTAGCAACAAGTTCGTTCTGTCTCAGAATTTGAGGAGTGTAAACAAAAAGATATTTTACCTTGACAGAGCCAAATACTTTTTTTGCTGAAATCTTTATATAGAGATCCTATGAGAGCAAAATTCTCGTTTTCAGGAAAAGTTCCTCTAAAAGCACACATCTGCAAAGATGTATGCAGCTGAAAAGAAAATGTAATGTGATTTCAGCAGATTATCTGGGCTTGTCACATGTTTTGGCGGTCTTATTGGTAGAAGAACTGTCCATAGACATTGTAGGCTTAAAAGCAGCCAGTATGCAATACATTACTAGATTTCTTATGCAGCTGTTTTTATGGCTTTAAGATAAGATACTATATACTGCTATAGTAATCCTTAGATAAGTATAATTAATAATAGTAAGTTACACAAATTGTCATCTCAGATTCTGGTTTTTGGCAATGGAGCATTTTGTTTTACATGGTTTCATTCTGCTACTATATACTCGTTGCTTCTGAAGTGGCACAACTCTAACCCTTTCAGATACCCAGATACAGAGTTAAGTTCTGTTGTTTTGTACATAGACCTGGAACCCCTACTTTTCAGACAGCTGAGACGAAAATGATAAAAGATTATGTACATAGCAATTAGAAATTATTGTATATTCTCCCTTCAGCTGTCATGGGCATCTTCCTAGTGAAGTAATGAAGGAAATTCCTGAGGACTTTAACCACAAGTAAAAGGTAGGAAGAACCAAAAGACTTGCACAATCCAAAAAAGTCTGTCTTAGAAAGAAGTTTCTGTCTTTGGAGGTAATTGGAGAAGTTCTTGAGAAGGTCTTGAATAGAGACCTTGCCCTATGGCTTCTTACTCATTCCTGCCACACTGACGCATGAGAGTAGTTGTGAATTTCCGTATAATACATATTCTGTACATATATAATACTGAGAAATTTGAAGTGTTACTTTACTCTGAAGATTTACTACAAATCTTACTTCCTTGTTAGTCAGATCTTCATGTTGTGTATATTCAGTTATAACATCTTACTTTAAATGAAGAAAAAGGATTAAAGAAACATTGCTTTAAACATTAGTCCCACTGACCTAACTCAGCTAAGAACTGGGGAGCTGGATTCAGTTTCCATCGCATTAGCTGCATTTCTTATGAGGTTCTAGATGGTGACATGTACGCAGAGACCCTCTCATCAGCACAGAGGTGATGGAATCACTGCAGCCTGCAAATCTCTCCTGGTGTTGGTAGGATAAGAAAGAACTCATTTAAACTGACAGTCCACAAGACTGGAAATTAAAGGGAAAAAAGTGTGTGTGATATGATCATAGTAACAATTTAAGCACTTTAAAGACACTGATTGAAGTAGAAAACGTGTTGAGTGTAAAAAGAGTACGAACAAACCCGATGCCTTTTCAGAATCTTGAAGAATGGCAGTATACAGATTGCATACTTTTTTTCTCTTTCCTTCTAATTGACTCTTGATACAATTTTCCCCCTGTGATTATGAGTCAGCCTGGGCTCAAGTGTCCTGGAGGACATGTAGCGGTCTTTAACTAAACAATATAGATGGACATCTAACCATAATTTTAAGCAAGCATTTGAAGTCATATAGATAATCCACCGTACAATTTGGCATATTCATTATTTGGACAAAATGGAACCTATTTTCATTAAGATCAGATTATCAGTTAAGTGCTTTCTGCAGTATAAAGTTGTTCAAGCTTCGTTGTAAGTAAGATTTAGAGTTTTAAATTCAGGAAAATGGTTTGACATCACGAGGGATTTCTCTTTAAACATATGTTTCAAATATTAGATCATGGTGAAACAGCATCTTTATGTGACCTTCCGAAGGTCATGATGAAGAAAAGGTTTAGGTTGTTTTGGTAACAAATATATCACCAACAATGGCAAAAAAGGACAGGCTGAACTTATAAACATTACATCAGACGTGTTGCTGGAGATAACATGTTTGCTAAACTTCTCAAAATGAGCTGATACCACAAGTCATCTCATTGTGATCAGCACTAGGACTGTTTCCTGCTAAGACTGGCTAGCAGACTGGTATATTATTGCTTGCCCAAAATATTGAACTTATGAAGTGAAACTATCTTTATTTTGTGTAAATAAGTACAAGCGTTCTCTCCTGGAAGGACAAAAAGGTTGCTAGCAAATGCAAATCGTGATAAATACCAGTATGCTAATGATAAAGACATTTGAAGTTAATCTATTTTTAAGGAAATCTTATTATTAGATTGATAAGTGCAAAATTTATACCTTTCAGTCTTTTCAAACAACATAATGTGTATATATGTTGAATTCAGAAAAGTTGAGCTTTGATGTTTAAGAGGTTCTCTTATCATGCTACAGGTTGTGTTTTAAATTTCGGAAGTTCAAAAAGCACTAGAGTTAGTGTTCTGTGAAATAGGATAGAAATTTGTTCAGGTTTTGCTGTGTGCTGTTCATTGGCTTCTCAGAGACCACTTCATGTTCTGGAAGTTTCCAAAAGCTAAGGAGAATGGTGCAGTGTCCTCTTAATTAGGAGAGCAGGGATAAAAAGAAAGTGGAGAAATAAATGCGTAAAACTAGGTCAGAGCACTTGCCTGCATTTACAGAAGGAAGTAACTTGAATTGGTAATGGTATTTTTGTAAAAATTTGTAAGTATTAAAGATCTTCAGGCTGATTTTCAGGGGACCGTAAAGCCAGTTTGTATGACCTGGTATGGACCAATGATGAGCCTGTGGGAACTAACATAACTTGGCAAATCAAACAGCAATCATTGTGCAAAAGTTGTTTCAGTTGCTGAACAGAAAAGGATGAGTATTTTGGACGAAGTATCCCTATTCCTTGCTTTTGACAGAGATAGTAGCACACAGCTTAAACGCTCTTATTTGCTTTATCTCGGTTTTAGTAGAGTTGCATGGCAGCCTTCTACACTAGAGCAGTTGAGCTTCTCAAGCACAGATTCACTGAGGGGCTCCCAGATGACACGCTGTGCTGCTGCAGAGCCCAAGTTTGACGATGGCTCTGGTAGCAGAGAGAAACTCACAGAAAATCAGCACCGGCTTGTGGATAATTATTAGACGGCAACTAATGCAAGTCAAATTGAACAAATCTTTCTATTTTTTATTTATACTCTATGCTGCAGACTGTTGGGATCCTGAACCATCTTTGGATCATCGTATCTGGCACTGAAAACCTACTGAGGAAGTAAAGACTAGTTTACTTTGCTGAGAAGCAAGATAAAATTAGCTTTGTTCTCTGTGCCCTGTGGCCAGATTCTATCCACGACCTCAGACATCCCTATGTTAACACAAGTAACACTTTCAATGTTCCTTTCCCTTGGTTTTGTTTCATAACTTGGAGACTTTCTTAGCAAAAGAAAATGTCGTTTGTTGTCTAACAAGCAAAAAACATATTTCACATAATTCAGATGTACAGTGGTGCTACTGAGGAAAATTACAAGCTAGACATGAAATTTAGCACTGCTTCTGCTGAAATTTATGTCCTATCTGTAATGCAATGCACAGCAGCTCTATGCAGTAGTAGCAGAACTGTTTCTACTTTGCAGCAAAGCAAATTAACACTTTGCATGAAGGCTCAGGTTGAAATAGTTGATGGCTTGTGTGCAGAAGCTATTCTGTTATGGGATTAGGCAACGCTATAGTATATAAGTGGAAATCTAAACACATATTCATATTTCACATTTCAATTGGGACATTTTGGAAACCATTTGTTTTTAGGATCGGCACTATTAACATTTCTTATGTTACAAGAGAACGCCAGCTATGCAGAGAGCAGATGATCTTTTTGAGCAACATATGCTGAATATGTTAAATATTTTAATTAATTTTAAGTAAAGAAATAGGTCATGTTATTTATCTGCAACATAAAAATTCCAATAAGCTTGAAAGAAAATTAAGGTTATGTCCAATTTTCTATTACCTAATCTTTGCTACTTATCACATTTGTTTGTTTGTCTCAGGGCTCCAAATTTAACAAATATTTCAGTTAAATATCTTTGAAAGAGAGTTGAGCTAAAACCAAGATAAATATTTTTGTATACTACAGAACAGAACTCCTGAGTCGTTTTGGCAATGTCAGTGGTAATCAGGGAATTTTCAAATTAACTTTAAAGTGTTGTAAGCAAAACCTTGCCTTCCCTAGGACTTCATGAGTCAGGTTTGATTTCTGTATCTATTTCTGCTTGTGAAGAATCATTAAAGAAAAGATATTTGCCAAAATTACTTAGAAGGAACATGGGCTAACTTCAGAAGGTTGAATTTTGCACTTAAATCCATTTATGTGGTTCTCTGACTTTAAATTGGAGGAGAGCAGAAGTTAGTCATGGCCTGTTGTTATGTATTCTGAATATGTTGAACAGTTATATTTTTGTCTCCGATTGTCATGAGATGGTGACAAATGGAAGTATGTGCTGTATGTATGCAATCACAGCCAACTAAAGTCTGCCTGCAGTTACTTCTCTTCAAAGAAACAAATGGATTAATACAGAAGAAAAACTTTGCCTCATGTTCTCTTACTTCCTAGTTGCTAGAAAGGGTTCATTTAAAAAAGTAACTAGTTTCAATTCTGTTGCCTTATAACAATTATCTGCAGCATTATGTTGACAAATCTTGTTTGGCAAAAAGTGTCAATTTGTCAAGAAAGTTGTTTGGCATAATGGAAATAGGACACTTTTTTCCCTCAGGAGTACATTTTCCATATTTATGGGATTTATGTACTTGCAGTGAAATGACACCACAATGGTCTTCCATGTTTCTAAACATCAAACAATTATTTGAATTCCTTTGTCTATGTACAAAGTAGCATTTTCCCCTCAAAAAGCCATTTCCCTATTAAAAGAATAGGAAAATAGCACCATCATTTTTTCCCCCTGCAACTAAGAATAATTACTGAGCAGAAATCTAGGCATATTGTCCTGGGTTTATAGCCAAACTCTATTGTATATTATTCTGAGCCACATGTTAGCAGAACGGACTACACAGCCATAAATCCATTTAAAGTTGTTCCATATTGATAGTGCATATATATGACAATTAAGATTGCACTTATCTGGCTGCTGATATGATTGGAAATCTTTTCTTCTTCCATTTCAGAATTCAAAGAAATTATGCAGTAGTCTTGCAGTAATTCCACTGGGTACAAAGGCTTAATTATTTCAGACACAAACAAATAAAATACTTGTGCACTGTCATATTGAAAAAAAAAAACATTGTTCGCCCTGCAAAAGGGACAGTCGTCTTCTCCTAAGGTTCCTCCAGTTGACTATTTGTCTAAAAATGAGTAAAAATGTTTATAAAGGCAGTTGTATGTTACTTCCAAAGGCACCAGTGTTCAATGTCCATGTTGTTCTCACGGTGCACACGTTTTATTAGTTGCTTACTTACAGATACAAATGCTAGCTTGAATTAGTCCTTACAAGTGTCCATTTCCTTTATTTAATTAAACTTTATGTTCAGAAAAGATACAGCATTTACATTTCAAATCCTATCATACTACTTAATCCATTTTTCTGGTGCTAGATTTGCATTTAATTCAGGATTTGAATTAGGCTCGACTTCATTGTTCCAAGTAATAGAGTTTATTAGGATGGATATACACAATATTGCACATAATGAAAATGTGAAGAACAGAAAGCTAAATTGCAAAGCCAACAATGGAGCAAAAAAGACTAGCAATTTTGGGTGACTCCATTTTGGAAGGACAATGTGTTTCCAAGGCCTAGTTTTCAAAAAGCGTCACTAGTGCTGAGAAGATCTGTCATAATTTCATACTAATCAGACTAAGTCTGAAAAACACACCCTGTGCATTTACAGAACCGGTGTCAAACTCCTTGACTAATTGAAAAGAAAATTTAAATCTTCCATCCTCAGAAATGTTATGGCTTTCTTTTCATATTTCCTACACTAAAGTAAGACAAACTGTCCTAAAACTTAAGTTCAGTACTTTAAGGAAGCACCTCTCACATTATTACAACTCTAATAAATCTTAGGAGACTGCCTTCTCAATTGCTTACATGTATGAGAGATTTTTGCTATTTGGTGTTAAAAATAGGCTTCGTAAAGTAGGAAGAGGAAGAAAAAATCTTTTAAAATTATCTAGAAATTGATTCCTTTGTTTAGCATAAAATGAGACTAAAAAATGAAACGAGTGCGCTTTTAAGGTATTCTTAAACAAGAGGATGTATTTTAAGAAAAATCAAATAACCAGCAAATGTGGATCAGTATTTTTGTAAATAAAAATTAACTTCTTATTTCTAGGTACATGGCTTAAGATTGAAACCAATTTCCAGCTACCTGTCTTATGCATCACTAAAATGTAAAAGTAAGTAAAAACAACTTAATTACATACATATCTTCATGCACTAGATAACATTTATTAGCTAGAGCACAAAATGCCCATAACTCTTCCTTAAAAATAAATGTTTACTAGTCATTTCTTACTCTGTCCCCCCAATGCCACAGTGGCTTTGCTAAATCCCAGAATTACAAGTAGTAATAAAACTATTTTCTTGCCTCCCCCCTTCCCATCCTTCCCATTATTATCTAGTAGATTTAAAGCACTAATTAGACTAAAATATCTTAAGATTACTTTGCATTAGGAATAGTCACCCTTGAAAATTATTTGTATGAAATAATTGGACTAAATTAATCACTTGAAAATAACTTCCCTGACTTGTACTCTAACCTTGTATCCACAATTCTTGTTGAAATAACTTTCCCATAGATTCAGCCAGTAAACCATATTGAAACGCCATATGATCACCTGTGTCACCGCATGATGCTATCCCAAGAAACAGGGCTTTCTCAAAGTGAGCTTAGTGGATCTCTGCTCTGGGATTTATACAATGCAATAAAAAATGACAAAAAACACAAATGCAAATATATTTTAAATTATAATATTAGCATTGTCAACACGAAAGACTTTATTTACTGCACAGAAAAGAAAATACTCAGAATAGTGTAATTTGTTTCGGGGAATGCGCAAAAAAGTTTCAACAACTAACACACAGTGTTTCTTTGCAAAATAGCCCTTTGCATGATGCTGAAGCTGAAATGGTTTTTGCCCACTGGTATCTACATTCTTGTAAAAGAAGGTCATTAGCGTCTATTGTGACTGCTCCTTTTGGATTACCTGTCTTTGTCTTTACACAAGTCAAACAATAAATAAGGGTTGTCTGTTAATATAGTTTAGAGGTTAAACTGTTATTTATTGTCACATTTTATGGAGAGATCCTGTAGAGACTGTTATTGACCTTCTCTGCCTACAAAATGAGAGTCATGTATTTATCCCAGGCAATCCATTTACAAGGAAAAAGAAATTATAGTCTTCCTGAAGAGGTACAGGCATGCACGCAGAAACTCAGGTACAGCAATAAATCCTGACGTGGAACAGTTGCCGAGTTGAAGTGCGTCACAAATTCACATCATGTTATGTCTCTGAGCATATTAGATGAGGAAGTAGTTGAGAAACAACAGATTTCCTCCTGCAATTTTTGAAGTCTTCTTTTAAACGTTGTCTGTGATTTGGATAGAGTTGAGCATGAGAAAAGTATATAGCACATTTTCATTCCTTTGAGTTTACATAGTAAAGACAGCTATAAAAGTAATGAAAAAAATTAACATTCTCTTTCATGTAGAAACAGTTGAAGAAAAATCAATGCAACGGCCACCCACTTACTGTGCCTTAATCACATTAACAGTATGCCCTTACATTGGTTTGTGACAGTACTTCTGCAACATACCTGCAATCAGAACCTCAGAAATAGGTCCGCAAGGATTTCTATAACCTTGAAACCATGAAAGTAGTTCCTGACTGCATATAGTACAGAAGCTTCTTGTTATAGAATGAAAAGAAACTCCTTAGCTGAACATCCTAAATTGTGAGGATGTCAGAAACCCACACTAGGCCTCACATAATGCTAAAAATGGAGGGGAGAGAAAGAAAGAGAAGACCTCATAAAAATATAATTTTCTTTTGTATAAAGCAGTCACAGTCTTCTGCTTCCTCACACAATCTGTCTTTCAAGCCCAGGCCTCACCAAATTCTGACCATTTAAAAAGCTTTAAGATCCACTTCCTTCCTCAGCCCTTCCAGACTGCCTAGTTGTCACTTCACCTGTTACCACACCACAGTATTACAGACAGAAGTAAATGAACCATTATGCCTCTTTGAAGAAAAAGAAATGATACCCATCCAAAACATGGCCTTCTTTCCTAGCCTGACTTGTCAAAGTGTGTGATAAAATGCTCCGAGGAGCAAAGAAGTCTTACAGGCAGCTGGATAACTACTGGTAGTATAGCTCTACATACCAGAAAAATCAGAGTAGGGAAGGGAGTGCTGTGCATCCAAGTATGAGCTAGGTTAGAAGTGGTGGCAAAAACCTGTCTAACATTGCTTCTGCATTTTGTCTTTGCAAAGGATTACACAACTGCATCCTTCCCTTGTTGTCCAGAATTAAACAATCTGCAGGACACTGGTTGGCTGCACAGACTAACAGAGGTAAGAGGACAGTTGTTTTACTTATTGCATCTTCCTTGTTTCAAAAATAAAAGGCTTAGAAAGATTAAAATATTTTAAACGCTTGAAGAACCAAGGTCATGGTTCATTTCCCAACTGATATCTGGGCAAGTACCTTTGAAGTCTGCTGTGTTTAACTGCTGGAGAAGCACTCTGATTAGTGTAACATACTCATTTATGCTTCAGAGTAAACTCTGAATTCTCAAATTCATCAAATACAACACATAGAGCAGTAAGTGCTTATCCAATCCTTTCTTACAAATATCTTTACAAAAAGTACATGAAAAACAGCCAGGAAACATCATATGGAAAGGAAGACATTGTAGCATAAAAAAAACCCCCAACCACGTTTTCCAAAAACAACTGAAGTTTTCAGGATGATGTTTATCTGGAAAAAAATATTGCTGAGAGTAGGCTAGATCTGACTGTACCAGCCACAACACTGGAGATAATGTAAAGTAAGAAAAATGTGAGATAAGACTTCAGTTCCTCAACAGCATTTTAATGGTATGCACCTCCTAACAACCTTCTTCTACCTAAAAGTTTGTTGAGTTCAATTGTGTTGCCCTTCTTGAAGCATGTACTCTAATTTGGAAAGAATGTCCACACATTGGCAAGGTTTCAGTAGTCAGGTATTCTTGAGACAAAACATACCAAATCTAGTACTGATATTTTGTTTGCAAGTGGCTTGTTATAAAATATACCTTGCTTTTCATTGTTACAACTGCCTTCTTGGACAATCTCTCATTTTAATGACTGAAGTTTTTCTTTTTCCCCTCTTAATCTTGGAAAAGACAAAAATCTCCAAAGGATTTCTTTCAATGATAACACATTGCTTCAGATTTGTGCTTACTCTTGTCTTTAGACTCCTCAAAGCAGAATCTGCTGAATATCTCCTAATTTTGTTTTTGTTTAACATACAAAGGATTTGTTATTTCCTTGCGTCTCCACACACCTTCCAGTGCCCCCCACAAATTTCTTGACAGTTCATCCTTTATACATATACACTTCTATTTCTCTCTGAAGCATACAAGCATTTGTGAATAGGTAAATTCCATCTTATTTTTCAAAAGTATATCTTAATTTAGTCAAACTGCAAGTCCTGTATACCTGACAAAATGTTGACTGAGGAATAAAATTCGCAAAATGCGTATAATGAAAGTGATTGCCCTCATCTAAAGGTGACAAAAGATTCGATATTTTTATGAGGTGGATGTGGTTCTACATTTCATGTTAAATGGATGAGTTGTACAATAACCTTTTTTTTAGTGTAAAATGGTTGGTGAGGGACATTTAGCGAAACAGTGCCCCTTGCTGGGAGTTTTGTGTTATTGTTCCTGATTATACTGGTTTTGAAAGCTCATGTGGAAATCAGTTTCTCATTTTAATGAGTTCATTCCCGGAGTTTATATTAAGCACATTATTGCTAACAATAAGCACCGCCTTGCTTATACCACTGAATTATTTTAGTACTGGCTATAGAAAGATGTGGATAAGGTTGGGAATGAAAGGAAATAATGTTTTCAGTGACGTTTTGATATCCCCCATCTATTCCTATCTAACACAAGCAGACGTGATAGATCTGTCAAAGTGTACATCTGTAAAAGTGATTATCAAATGGCAGTATGGGCTTCTGCCCTGACTGTGCCACAGGAATCCAGGCTGCTTGTCTCACCAGCTCCCAAACGAGACCAGTTTATGCCTGCCAACTTGAGATTCAAGAGATACAGTGAGTTCTTCTCAGCTTGCAAATCATGAACGTTAAAGACACTACAGTACAAATGTTTTCTCGAAATAATTCATCCTATCAGTGATGCACAAGCTGGCACAGAATCCAGTTTACACTCTGGTTTTGGAGGGGACAAAAGGTAGGAAAAATCGATGTTAATGAACAAAGAGCTAACGTGATTCTAAATTTCAGCAAGGAGCAATTCGTATGATCTTTATATAATTCTTGCTTTAAAGGAGGTTTCATTTTGTCTTAGGTAGCTTGGATGCAGTGATGTAAAGAGGTTTAAAAAGTGTAATAATTAACTTCTGCTGTCACCAAAGACAATACTCGCCTCTCATTCTTTCTTTCTTTCTTTATTGAGGACACAGAGGGAATAATCACTATTGTAAGCATGCTTGAAAAAAGCAGAATACTGCAATAAATGGCTGGCCTTTCTCACGTAGGAACTTAGTCCCGAAAAAATATAATTTCTTCCCTGAAAAATTTTAAATCCATAAATCAAATTAACCCCTTTTCTTTCCTGTGTGAGTCATAGTGAGCCAGACTGCCATGCTTACTGTTTCTGGCCCAAAATCTCATTGCTTGCCTAGCTCTCCACAACGTAGCATTAGAGTGAATAGTTTTAGAGGCAGTCAAATTAACATCTTGACAATTCAGTCCAAAGGGCTTTCATTTACTGGTCATGTCATTAAGGTTTAGACAAATGAATAGGAACAATAGAATTGCTAATTGTTAGTGCATCATACGTCCTGGCACATGTATTCCTGAGTAACGTGCATCATATTTTATGTATCCCCTCCATACAAAATGAAAACTGTATTTTTCAAACCCAGCAAGATCATTTGAAATATGACCTGAAGACTCATTTGTTCTGCTGTCCGTATTATATCCATATCATAGTTAAATATGGATTTTTTTCCTCAAATACATTTTATTATTCAGTTATTTCTAATATAGCTCAGCCTTGGCCTCAAATACAGAGTTCCATTTTATCGGCGGGTTACTGCTACTACTGCCGTTTTTCAGACTGATTCCTTCTGAAAACTATTAAATGGGTTGTTACTAAGCATATTAACCAGGTTATCGTTCACATTATGAGCTGTTTGCACTGTCCAAAATTTTTAGCCATCTGAGAGGTGTACAGAGCAGATTTAAAGTGACTGTCTGTCACTTGTCCAGCTATTGTATCCTGTAGTCACTGTTAGTAGTGGCAGATTTGCTGGGCTCGCAAGCTCTGCAGAGAGACGAGGTGAGAAGGCATCCGTGACTCATGCTCTTACTTACAGTCGAGCTTCACCTTGAAGTACATTGGTAGGTGGAAGTTTAAATTTCTTCTGCATCAGCTGTAATATTTTATTTGCTCATTTTCAGGTTGCCTATTTGCAGCCAAGTAAAATCCAATTTAGCGATCTTTTTAAACCAAGATTTGAACTTATGTATTCCAAGATCTTTAGAGCTGCACTACACAGAATGCTAAAGATGCTTCATTGCTGCCAATTCTGCTTCCCAGCAGCAAGAAAAGAGGGATTTAATCAGATGAGAGTGCCTGGGCAAAGTGGTAAATCATGCAACACTTTCCCACAGTGCGCAATGCCAGTCTGATTAGGCACAGCAGATTCTACATCCAAAGCATTTAAAAGACCTAACAGACATATATCTTAGCGCATCAGCAGTTGCCAACAAATCCTTGCTGATGTGATCAAAGTGTTAATGAACAATGGCAGGAAAGTTGCTTCTTGCAGCTTTTCCAAAAAGTGACCAAGGCCATGCTACTTCTGCAGTGATGTTCACTTGCTGGTAGACCTTGTGTCAGAGACACTTTTAAGAAGGAAGCAATAAAACAACCTTAAGTGAATCATCTTTGTGAAGTAAATTGACCTCCTTATTTTGGAATGACTACATACTTATAGTTGTGAATATTTTTATGGCATTTTTAGTATTTTTTTCCACAGGTACAGTTTTCAAAACCAAATGTATAACAGTTAGAAGACAGACTTCTTGAGAGTAAAACTAACAAGTACCTAATATAACGTTGAGTATCAGAGAACCGATGAATTTTTTCTTCACCAAAGATTGATTTGCAAGAGGGGCTAGGATTTGCTCTGATGAGATATGTTGATTGAAGTGTCAGCGTGGGATTTTAGACTTCAAAATTCCTCTCTTTACTGTTTTTTATAATTTTCTTAAACATTTACATTGAAAGTTCTTGTTAGAGGAAAAAGCTATAAAAAGCAAACACTGAAGCAATATAACCTAGGTGCTACAAAAACCTTGGGCAGTAAAATGTCTTATTTTTTCTCCAGAAAATAAATGCTGTCATGTCTTTGTGGAGGCCTGTTTCTTCCTTTAAATAACAAGGTGGAGCAGGAGAGCATGTGGCTAGTGAAAGGAGATTAAAAGGTGATGAGCTCAGAGCAGTGACACTGAAATGATCCTAACATTTAGTGACCAGTTATTGGTATCAGCCATACCAAGGTAGCTAAGACCACAACTTAAGGCATAAAAATCACTGTCTAAATTACTAAGGGATATATATCTAAGCAGAGCCCTTTTATGCTGTGATACTTATGCTTCCTAGTTTCTTTTTTGATTTTAGACACACACACAGATTTTAAGTGTTCAGTTGCTGAAAAGACACAATACTTAAGCACAATACTAAGAGGCCAAACTTTTTGTTGTATTCAAATCTTCACTAACGCAAAGCTAAAAAGAAAAATCTTGTACTTCTGTTTGAATACCATTCTTGCACTCTCACGGATTTAGTTCCAGTTCTTCCACTCTTCAGCAGAGCCTGGATTCTGAGGCAGCTCCTTAGGGTCCCTCTAGGTCTCACTTTCTGTAAAAGCAAAGCCAGGCTGGAATCTGGGTCCTGCTCTGGGTCCACTTTGAGATAGCAACTAGTTTCCATAACTTTTCAAGTCAAGAGATTTTGTGGGTTCTTGGACCATTTCCTAATTCAACCTCTGGCTTCTTTGGCCTCTCTCTCACCTGTGCAAGATAGGTTTGTTAAAAGTATAGCTGGGCTTGGGTCATCTTAGTTATCCTGTGGCAAAAGATGATGTTAATTGCCTCACTGCTGCGTAATGTTTGCTTGGCTGTTACATCACCTACTTCTTGTGAAAAAGGTGTTTGTGGGAATCTGCTCTGTGCTATCTCTCTTCTCCCCGAGACACAGAAAGGACACAAGTTAGAAGAGCAAGATCTCTATTAAGTCATATTCAATCACTATCTTAGTGTGATTCCATTTAGAAAATAAAAATACAAACACGCACCCTAGAATCTCTAATCTCACCTTCTGAAGAGAGGAAAGTTGCTGGGCAGGAAATGAAGGAATGTCACAACGAATGAAGGAAATGAATGTCACCATCTTGATTTCTCAAGTTTGTGGAAAAAAGTCTGGTCTAATTGGGACAAATTCAAAACCACAACCAAAAAAAAAAGTGAAACAGTGTTTATGTCAGAATAATGAAAACATTTACTTCTGATACTTTAAAGATGGAGAGTTGAGATTGGCTTTTGAAGTTCAGATTCCCAGGTGTTGATTCAATTTTGTGAACAGTTTATATTCGACTCTGCACTTTTTAACAGAATAAGTAGGAGGAAAGTTTATAAAAATATTCTTGATCAGCTGTCCTGATTACTGAAAAGAGAGGTGGCTGACTCTTTTACAGCATTTGTAACTTGCTATAATTATTTTCAGTCTACTGTGATGTTTTAATAACAAACCTGCTATCAGTAAATGTGCTTATGTTTTATGTACTACTAAATATCGGTCCCACTGTACATAGCCTGCCTGCCAGTAACTGGTTGTGGGGAAAGGTAGCACAGAGTTCCTCAGAAATATATTTCAGGGCAGCTTTGCAGATGCAGGATGCAGAGCATGCAGCATGGAGTACCTTGCAGAATACACCCATGAAAGAATTGCTTGGGAAACCCAAAATGAGACTAGACACAGAACTGGCAAAATGTATAAAAAGGCACGATGGCACTGTCAGAGAGCTGGAAAATCTAATCTGAGGCACACTAGCCTCTGCAGTTCTGTAACAAAACCCTGCAGAGTCATTACAATCATGAACAAGGAGCCTGACCAGCAGTGAGCTATTTATTTTGTAGCTGCTTATTTTTTAAATAATCTCCATTGCAAGAGTTTAAATTCACAAGAAAGTATCTTTGTGCAATACTAATTCAAATGAAAATTACAGGAGGGATTATGTGAATAAAATATTGAAATAAGTTTGATCAGAAAAAGTAAATATTTATGGGGTAAAGCACTTTTCAATTTCATAGGTTACTTAATTATTTGGAGTTACCTCTAACAATTGTCATCAACAAAAAACCTGCAATATTATGTATAAATTGGCAATTAATGTCAGAATATTCTTACCGTTTCTGTTTTACTTAATTTCAGTATATCTCATTTAACTTCAGAAGGAAATTAATAGTGATTTACATGTCCCAGAGGTATCAAAAGAGATATTAAGTAGTATTAGGCATAAAAAAAATAATCCTGGTTTATTTTCATTCCTTCTGTGGACTGTGCAGAATAATAATGTGAATGGATTAGGAAATTGGTGTAATACCTGTCAAGTACTGTTACGTGTGAATGTTTGTGAACTCTCAAGTGTTAAACTAACTGTTTTATATTAACTACCTCAAGTGCTTGAGGAAGAAAGGAACAAAAATAACCTATTGTCAAATTGGCTTGTAAAGATTCACTTTCAATTGGCCACTTCTATTTTCTTGGTGCATGTGGAGCCTAATCCAGTGCTTTGTAAACATGGTTCTGGCTGAGCCCACAGTTCGTTGCTGCAAGGATCTTTCTGCATCTTCAGTGAGAGCCAAGCAGAAAAGAGGGTTACTTTAGACATCTAATTTCAGTCAACAGCAGAGTGCAAGAATCTGCAAATGTTTTGTGACATGCTCTCTGCAAGGCAGAATGACTAACCCCATCCAAGCATGGCATTGGAAGACATTGCTGCTACCGCTGATGGTTGTAACCAAGTAAGCTAATTTCGGAAAGCGAGTCCTGTCTGGATGTCTAGCAAACACAGCACCCTTTTATTTAAATATTATATCACATTTCCAGAAGGTATACTTATGATGTGAAGGGAGAAGGCCTCACAGGACTTTATGAAGGTTCAGGAAAAGACTTGTCTCCTGCTGAGGGCTAACTAAAGCATCTGCCTGGTCTGGAATAGGATATTTTGATGCAAGCATTCGGACAATATGCAGTTCTGCAGAGGACCTAGACATTCTGGATTTTAGAGTATCTGTGATGAGGGTAGAAGGTACAGTGTGTAGGTATTAATTAGTTCTGGATTCATTGAAACCCAAGAAAAAGCTTTTATTGATCCTTTTATTGATGTCAGCTGTGTGGTGACTGCAGTAGTCTCCAGCAGAGTTTACTGGGTCGCCACACAGCTGACATAGTTACAGAAAGCAAAGAGGCAGTTGGTCTGTCAGACATGCCATAACTTGTACCCAAAGATGGCTGGAGTCTGTTTCTTACCCTCCTGGAATAATACACAGGTCCAGCGTGCACAGGGAAAGAAAGAGGAGTGCTCTGAAAGGATGCCTGGATTCACAGGACAAGTATATTGTCAGCTGTTAATAACTCTTGATGGCCTTATTCCACATTCCACTTTGTTAAATTTATATGTGGTATTTTGTGTTCATACAATTTGCAAGTGTTAGGACTGACTTCCTTTATTTAGAGCTAAAGCCAGCTCCTGCATTATTTGTGGGAACTGTGGGAGCGCCTACCATTTCTTTGTGCTGTGATGCCCTTCAAGTGTGTGCCTGTATCATGCATCAATCTGGTAACCAAATTCCACGGATCCTTTGTATGATTTATCTAGCTTCCAAACTTCTTCAGAAATGAGCATAATTAAAAAGGATTGTGAAACATTTCTGTGGTTAAATGTCAGTGCTAATATATCAGAATGCAGAGAAATGAGTATTATATATAACTATAGGAATTTTGCTGCATTTAAATGTGCCTGATTTGTCATAAAATAATTTCTCTGTGGTGCCAAAGAAATATAGTGTCATAAGAGATTTCAACCATTTAGAGTTTAAGGGAGAAATTACCAACTCTCAGACTGGTTCCAGAAACTGTCTTCCAAATTCTCGTTTTTGTCTTTTTGAGGGGTTTAGGGTTGTTTTTTCTCTCCTTATACAGTTTGATGATGGTACATTTAAAATTATTTTTATTAGAGAAAGAATGAAAGCAATGGTATTTATGTAAAAATTAATCTGAACAGGACAGACCCTGAAAAGAAGCATAATTTTAGCATTAATTTCTATTGAATTTCTTAGCTATAAACCAAGTGTGGGGAAGCAACAGGGAGAAGGACCACACTTCCCATTTTGGGAAACATGATCAATAATTATGCAAAGAGATCTGTAACTGTTCACTTTACATTTTAGTTTGTGTAGGAACCTCAAGAGAAACCTTAACTTTGACCTGCAGAAGCATTTGTTAAACACTATCTGCCTGTTAATGCTCATCAGTGGAGTCTGAAATACTGGGAGGATGATGTTATCATAACTTAATTGGCCTGTGAGCCAGACAGACTTCTGAGATCTTAATGAGTCTATTTATCCTTTGCAGGGAGTTGAAGCTTGATTAGACTTTTAAAGATCTCTTTTGTGTCTTACTTCAACTGTTTTTCGTGTTGACATCCTTGTAAAACTAAACAATAAAATGGCATACTCGATTGCTGGTGATAGATCCAGCAGACAAAAATAAGTTTTTCATCTTCGCTCCCATCTGGACCTGGCAGGCCTTATATGTTGTGTGTGAAGTTCACTCAGTTGGCACCTGCAGCTCAGTAACACTAATCATGCAGCAGCACAGTCTCTCTCTTCCTCATTGAGCCCAGGTGCCAAACACAAGACAGAGGCCATTGCTGTCCTTTCTTTTCCACACTCCCTCCTCTGCAAAGTGATGTACATGCAGGTATGGCCCCCATCGCATGTGCTTCAGCTTGCAGAGTTTCGGAGAGCACGTCAGAAAAAAGGTATATTACATTGCCTTCTCCTCTTGTCCCATATCTAGTTCCTCTCTCTCTCACTGAAAATACTTTTAACAGAAATATTGACTTTTATTTCTCTTAATAGTTCTATTTTTGTGCTCCGTTTTGCATATTTGTTCTCAAGCTAACATTCACATTCATACCTGTCCTAACTTATTTAACACAACGTGGCCATTGTCACACTGTGAGAAATCCAAGACAGGACATGCAAATACAGGGAGATGAGGTCTTAGTCTTTGATGCTAAGTAGTTGCCACTAAATAATCACAGCTAATAACTTGTTAACTTATGTCATAGTTATTTCAGAGCAATCGTGTTCATATTTGAAGGACTGCTAAACTTCAGTTGAAATAACTGATTTGACACATTCTCTCTTCTGATAAAAGAATCCGAACAAAATTCTAGTAATTCAGTTTACTTATTTGTTTCAGAAGATAATGCAACTTCGACCGTGTCTGCGTGTACAATATGGCAGCTTATCCAGGTAAACACATGATTTTTGTGCAGGCCCAGACAGGATATGTAAATATGAGATTTTCCACAAGATAAAGGCAAAAGCTTGGAGTCAAGGACGAGCTACTTACAGTTTGGTAGAGTCAGCAGTCCTCTAAACTTGATGCTATTTCCTGAGTTCAATAAAGAAAACAACCTGGAGGACAGATTTACTTTTTTTTTTTTTAACACTGTAAACACAGCGTGACATTTCTGTGTGACATGACAACACCTGGAAGAGTTATTCATCAAAAACTAACTTCAGTACGGGGAGGTCCTGTTCTCTCAACTGCCACCGTAATCAACAGAAAGGAAGAGGCTTCTTTCAGGTTATTTGAATAAGCCTGAATTGCCCACTGCGGATGGGACTGTGAGGGATAATCACTCTGACAGCAGAGAGAGAGCCTGGTGTGAGTAGCTTTTGTGAGCGTCTTCTTTCCTCTTGCTACATCCCTTCCCCCTAGGATTACAATATCACTGGGTGGGAAGCTAATACAATATGCTATTAAGGCATATTCATTATCTGACATATCACATACTTGTCATTTTCACATTTGGACTAAATCACCAACCTTTTCAGCCAAGCATATTGCTGCTGTCAATTTATTTTTGCCTAATGCATTTCAATTGTGGGAAGGAGGGCCGGAGTGGCTTCCCTTTTGTTGCTCTGTACTTCTCCTATTGCAATTTTCAGAGATTGTAATACTGCGAGTGCATTATGTGGAATTTGTGATACAGTTGTATTTATACAGCACAAACATCATGGCAAAAAATAAGTCTGTTGTTTTTTTTTTTATTCCAGACAGCCTATTTGTGAAAAGCTTTAGTTACAGGGAAATGCCCCCGTCAAACGGCTGAGACAGGAATTGTTTCAGGATCTTTTGTTGTGGCTGAATGCATCAACATTTAATGAGTTAATAAAAAAGAAGTCTTCTGATAAAGCAACAAAAGTAATCAAGCCTGTAATTTCAAAATAATAATAGAATTTCTTTCAGCAGATTGATTCTTTTGTTCTTTTTAATTCTCATTTCTATACCTCTAATGCTTATAGGATATTTCATGTAGGAGTGTATGCAAGTTGGCAAATGAAAAATAATGTAGGTAATTAAAATAGAAACGGCTAATAGAAGCTGTAATATCTACATTGTCTCTAACCATTACAGTTTATAGTATTAAATAAATTAAGTGAAGAAGGGATAATTTGCAGTGTAGCAAATGATAAACCTGACTTACTTATATTAGTGTGCTCCCTCATCTCTCTCTGCAGTATTTCAGGCAGTCTGCTGGTATTGCTGTGAAAATCTAGGAAGATAAAACAGCAGTATGATAAGGTAGCTGTAAAAACTGAGCTATTAAGCAATGCCATCTCAAGCAAAAGGGCTCAGCATTTTCCAAAAGGCAATCTGGAATCACTGGGTTCTTAGGATCTGGAGACAGTTTCACAATTCCTTGTTTTATAAACTTACTTTCCCCATGCAGATGAGAAAGATCTTACTGAATGGGCATTTTGTATATGAAAGGCTGTAGAGAAGTATATGTGAGTGTATAAAAGAACTAGAAGCAAATACAGTTAGTTCTATAGCTCTAGATAGCCGCACGCTAATGAGTAAATGTTCACAGTGGCTATGAAGTCCTGTATCATTTCAGTGGTTTTATTAGGAACAGGAAAAATATATGGTAACATCAGAAATCACTTTTGTTGTGAAATCACAAAAGCAGGAGGAATTCCTGAATGCTTCTTGAAAATCTTCCACCCCACTCCTAGATGTATCTGAATTTCTCTTTTAAAAGCCGTGCAAGAGTAGTTGTGCTTCCAAATTCCATTGGCTCAGACTTTGCACGTCAAGCAAGACTTGCTCTCCTGAGTAGTTCTCCCTTTCCATGATATATGGACCATGAAGAAAGCAAAAATATTTGTGAATCTCCCAAAGTTCCACTAAGCATAACATTTATGATTAATTGCCCAAACTATCCCACCAGAATTTATACTTACTCTTTTTACTATATTTATTTTTTACCTAATGGATATTTACTGTTTATCTCTTCAAAAATCAACTACCTAATCATCTGACTTTACTAAAAAACTGAATGGCACAAATGTTATATATGAAAGAGCTCCAGGAAATATGCCTTTATTTTTACATAAAAGTTATTCATCCCAAGTAAGCAGTTTCAACAGATGATTCTGTCTTATTAGCATTATACATGCACTTGTCTTCAATCACTGATTATTCACGTCTTTAGCATCCCATATAATTAATTTAAATACGACATTTAGGAACTACTGAAAAGCTATAGTTTAAAACCTATTGCCACATAAAAGAACTTTCCAGATTACCAAGTGGAGACCTTCCAGCATATCTGCAAAACATAAGCTTATGCTGTTTATTGTTTAAAGATACTTTTCAGAAAAATATTTCAGAGCAACAGGAAGCCCCTTGTAGATTTGATGTTACAATTTAAACTGTCCGTGCAAACAAACAGAAGACAAGAACATCTTGAGATAGTAAAACCTGATGTGCTGTCAGCTTGAAAAACACAGCACTGGCCAGAAAAATGTCTCCTGGTCAAGCAAAGAAAGAAATGGGCCTCTATATAGTGATGTCCATCTTCCACGCAGATGCCACTGTGTATTTTCTTAGTTCTGTGCCCACTGTAGGGAAGGGATTAAAGCAGGTGCTTAGATAGACATCCTCACATATTGCCTTCTATAATCTGCTGCTCTTCAGGGTCTCCTTAAATGGAAATTAATATCTAAAATGGAAGGCAACGATATGTGCCTCTCAGTCTGATAATGGTATGCATAGAGCAATCAGCAAACTTAAGTATGCAGACAAGCACTTACTAAATTAAATGATGGATTTTACAGGGTCTGAACCCTTGTTTTTTTAAAAATGTATGCATTTCATATAGTCAGTTCCTTAGAGCAACACAGACTTAATTACATTACTGCTGTGAAATGCTGTAATGGTTTTCATTCTGAAGGCAGAACACTGGTGTTTTTAATGTTTTCTTAATCAAGTACTATTAAAACATTCTCAGAAAAAGTGTATTATATAATTTCTTGAAGTTTTCTGTCTGAAAACTCCTCAAGCAGCAGAGCTTCACAACCCAATATATACTGTGTCACAAATATATATTTAACTCAAGGTTTACACCTCCTGGTTCATCAGCGTGTATTCAGGTGAGTCAGTTCACTTAGCAGTCTTCTACCTGTTGCTCTTTGCCTCAACTACTTGGGTTGTAAACTTTTCAAGACAAAGTCTGGCTTTTGCTTTACTGTTTTGTATCATGATTGGGTCACGCTTCTTTTGGCCTTCAGCATTTTCCAGTTTTCATCTGTGAAAATCCTACATGGGCTCTTAAAGCTTATGAAATACCTTATTTCATCAGAAAGAACTGTCGTATTGTGAGGTTGCGTGATTTTTTGTGTGTGTTGGTTTGGTTTCTGACTTTCCTTGCAATCTGGATTAACATTTTTTATACTCAGGCAATGGTAAAAAAGCAGTCCCTCTTTTGTTAGAGCTTTTTATGTGAAAATTTAATAACATGCATTGAAATTTCAAACTCTCCTATTAGATCCGCTAGGAAATTTTAATGAAAGCTAAAGCTTTCGAAGGAACAGCAAATGGCAGTTCTGTAAAGTGATACGCAGTGTTGTAATTGCCTTCAGTGCTTGCTGATTCACATCATAATCCTAAATTCATGACCTGAAATATATTTCTAGTCTCCCTGATCTTTTTTCCTCCTTAGAGAACGGGTTTGGTAGTCATTCTCTCTTTATCTGAGATTCGTAGAGGTGGCTGAATGGCTTCACCTTCCGTAACCGCATGTGTCTCAGAGAGGCTCCAGGGAGACAGCTGTTTGATGTGCTGGAAGTAGCACATGCAGACAGATCAGCCCCTGATTAAAAAGAGTTAACAATCAACTTCAACTGCTCCTATCTTTGCACATAAACCTGTAGGTTCATTTCAGGTAAAGCTGAAACTGCAGCTTGTAAACTGACTTGCTGATAGGAAATTGTTAGCAACACTTATGAGAGCACTCCTCACATAGAGGTGTAAATTAATAATTATTAATTTAAATTTTCCATTTTGAAATGTCACCTTATAAAAAAATCCAGAAAGTTTTTCAGTTCCAAGTAAATTTGATTGTAGAAATTAAATAGTTCTTAGTCTCTTTTTTTTTTTTAATCATTCTTAAAAGAAAATGCCTTGTACAGTCCATCTCCTACACTGTTGGTCATCTTGCTTGTTAGGATCTCAAATTATTGAAGATTATTTTTAGAAAGGCCTTGCATTTAAGAACCAACTTGTCCAATTAGTTCTGACAACTCAGTTTATTGTACATATTTTGAATCTGATTTTTCTGGTGGTTACAATATTCTGTTTTTCCTTCTACAGTTAGTTCACAGGAGGATTTAAGTATGATGTGAGAGATTGTTTATAGGATGGGAAGAAAATGTAGAAAGTAAACTTAAATAAAATATTTGAATAGAGGTCAATGTGGCCTCCCATGTCTCGAAAAACTCCCCATTACTCAATAGTTTACTTCTCTTGAGGTCAGCTAGATCTTTCCCTCCCCCTGCTACCAGGCTGGGGTATCAGCAGTCGTGCAGTGCAGCAGGTGCCTGTTCACCTTCGGTACAGCTTCCTCTGCTAACCCCGGTCCTGGCAGCCATTTCAGCATTCTCCTTTCTACGGTATTGAAGAAAATAACTTCCGCTTCTACTAAAACAACTGTTTTCAGGAACTTGCTAGGCTACTGTTTTACTTTTTTGTACAGATATTTTATATTCACTTTTCTATATTCTTTTATATATAGGGGAAATATAAAAACACCTTGTTGTGTATTTCCTTTTTACACACCTACACTCTGGTATTCTGCCAGCAAAATCACCAGCTTCTGCAAACCACGGGGGACTTTTTGCTTAGAGGCGTACAGAAAGGGCACAGTACTGGGCTCCTTGCAAGAGCTTATAAACTGAAAGACTCTAGTATAGGAATTAGTGTGCATGTGAAGTGTTTCCTGCTCTGTGTTTCTCATCTTCAGAAAGCCCCACAATCTGAGCAGCGTACCGTGTTTTCTCTTTGAATCACAGTTTAATTGTGCCTTAACAGAAAATGCTATTCTGAGTTGTGATTCAGCTTCACCTGCAGGCACAAAGCAATACATTTAGAATGCTTTATTTTAAAGAAGTAGTTTTGCGAAAGCACGCCCCTGAAAGAGAGTGGAAGAGTAAGTAAATGGCAGGCAGGTGATTTCTCTGTCCTCTACTGCACATCCTGTGAGGTCCCGGTAACCCTCCTCCACTGGTGCTGAACAGCGAGTTCAAAATCCAGGTGAACACTGAGCAGCAGGAAAAGTGGTTGCAGAAAATTAAATAAAAGTGCTGAGAGCCATTCCCTTGCGTGGTGTCCCTGGCCTTAAGCACTACGGGGCGCACACTGGGGAAGTGATGATGAACAGTGCCCGACTCCAGGTCATTATTTAGCAGTTTGTGTTGATTTCAACTCAAGTCAGGTATGTGCACCTAAGGGCAGCGATCGCTGCTGGAGTCTAAATTGATAGATCTGTAGAGCAGAGTACCTTTTTTGTCTTCCTTGAATTTAGGCTCATTATCTTTACTCATCAGAAATTACTCTTACTCCATGTGAATTTAAATTGATGACAAAAAGGAACCAACTGCTTATAAATGAGTTGCAGCAACATGCAATAAGCGCTCCACAGGCAGGGCCTCAAAGGCCGAGAGGAAATGTCCGTTTGCCACTCCCCCGTTGACACCTCAGTCCTCTCCTCTTTGTTCCTTCTTCAGCTCTTGCAACATATGTGGTAACCTTTTACCTCCCACTCTTAAAATCATGACTCCTACAGGGCTCTTGCAGCCTGACAACCTTTCGTGTGCTGGGAGAGGGACACATCGCAGGGCTTTCCTTGCTGAGCAAAGCAGAGGGCCATGAAGCCGGGGGTCAGTGCCTCACAGGGCCGAACTGGAGCCACCAGCTCATCCTGCTGGGAGGAAGCCATGGTGCAGGCCGGCTCTGGTAATGGCAGGCTGCTCGCCTCTGGTGGGAAGGGCTGCATTGCTGCCTGCCTGCATACCCCACCAGCACCTCTGGGGTGCTGGGCCTCAGCCAGGCTGCGGTTCCCTCAAGGAGAGCCCTGCTTGCGTTCATGGCAGCAGGGGAGGAGCAGCAAGATCCCCCTGTGGTACCTGCTGTTTGGCGAGTTGGCTGGGGCATAGGGGCAGCCGGACGGCCTGGCCATGCCACCAGCCCAGCCATGCCACCAGCCCGGTCTGCAGGAGCAGCTGGGCCATCCCCATGCTGTCACCATGGCCTGACCCACCTATGGGGCAGCTGCTATCGCTGTGTTTCAGCCCTTGGACTGCCCATTGTGGCACCCCTCCTGCACGACTGCTTGTCCAGAGCAGCCCCTGGTTCAAGGGAACCCTCAAGCCTTGGGAGGCTCCCTTCTGGCAGGCTCCATGGTGGCCCGTGTGACATGGGAGCGGGTGGCCTTCTGAGAGGGTCCCAGCTGCGGGCCCCCAGAGGGATTGGCGCTCACCGCCAGACATTTTGGGGGAGTAGGAGAGGGCCACGTGCCCATCTAGCTGCTCTTTAGCCAAGAGCAGGGTCTTTTTTGTTTTATTGCACCCTTTCTGAACACATACAGTACCAGGGGGAAATGAACCCTACTTTTTTTCTTTTTTCCCCTTTTCAGCGTTGAAACAGCTTTGCAGTGAGGTCATACACACATCATACACCTCAGCTTGCCCGAGCATGTCCTGATGTGCAAGGAGAGCAGAGCGGAGAGAATGGGGGAAGAGCAAGCCCAGGGATCTGGTATTTAACCTCAGCTCTGCTGCTGACCAGCAGCCATTCGGCACCTGGCCCTTTTCTGTGTGTGCTTTAGATTCTCCTTCCATAAACTGATGCTAGAAACTGAGTGCAATGCCTTTTTAGATCTTTTATAAGGTTTTCTATTAAAAAAAAATACAGTATTTTGTTTGAGGAATTCTTCATCACTATTACAAATATGTTTATTCACTATTACTAGTTCCATGTTTAACTCCTAAAAAAATTCTGAAGTGCTGTCTCTCAAAGAAAGTAAAATAAATAAAATCCAAGACTTAAACAAAAAAGATTATTTCCTCAGGAAGAAATAAAACTATTCAACCCCTAGACCCTACTTTCAAATAACACTCATGAAAACAATCCTAGCGTTATTTGAAAGTAGAGTCTAGGGCCATTATATTTATCAAATGTTATTATATATTTGATATGAGATATATACATATATATATATATAACTCCATAATAATTTGGGGGTTGTCCTTTTAGGATCTTTGGCCCTGGCTGGTGACCTCAATGCAAAGCCACTGTCTGGAGGGAAGAGAGACTTGGACAAAGAATCTACGTTAAATGTATGTTCCGTTTTTTTGTCATACTTCTCGAATGTGTTGAGGTGTTCTACACAGTGAGCATTATTTATGAACCACCCAGAGGTTTTCCAGATTTTATTTTTATAATTTTGGAATTATAAATAGGGAGCTGATAACTAGGCCAGAAAACATATTATGTGCAATTTTCTTTAATATTTTTCCTAAAAGAAAAAAAAATCCTAAAAAAGAGTAGTATAAATTTAAAAATTCAGATTATACTTAATTTCAAACAGTTTCTAGTCTTAATTGTCTCCAGACTTTTGATTGGTTTTTCTTAAATGTTAAAGGGAGGGAATATGATCTTCAAAATAAGCAAAATTATGTTGATTGTAAAATAATTACCTATACAGACATAAATGTTCCTGAGCAGGTATTAACAGATTCATTAATAGTCAGTGCTAATATTAATTTCTTTTATGCATGTTAACGTCACAATAGCTCCATCTTGTGGTTGACTAAATATTACTTGACGATTAATTTTCATTTAGATTTTATAGGAAAAGTAAGGTTGAAAACAAAAATGAAAAAAATGATGGTGAGGAAAGGAAATTTTAGATATGATTAATTTAGTTGCAGTTGGTTTTTTTTACAATAAATAAAAAGGAACAGAAAAAATATAAAAATAAAGCCTGAGTGTTTAGTAGTTGTCTTCAATAGTTGCAATTTGCCACATCTAAGTAAATAATTATAAAAGTGTAGAAGTTTTAGTTAAAATGTTATTCTAGAAAATCAATTAAAACATACATAAAGATTATGATTAGCTGTTTTACTGAGTTTATCAATCCTGTGTACTCTGCCAGTTATGTTTTGTTTCTCTTTCATCCAGGTGTTCAAAAATGCTGCTGCTGATCGGCAGTTTGACCTTGAAGCTGCCATTAAAAATGTTGAGAAAATGTCCAATGAGCTGAAGAAACTAAACGGTAATTCTGAGTTCATCATCCTAATAAACGTGAAGCTGTTTAAGACATTCTGTTAAGAAGTGGGCAGTTGTGAATGGCTCGTGTTTTCTATGTCATACAACTGGTTTTTAATCTAATGAAACAATACAGTTCTTTTGTTGTGAAAAAATAGTGAAACAGTAGTTACAGAGAAATAGAATCATGTTAGCTCACCATGGCAAAAATCTGCTAGGTAGCCAAAGTCGGTCCTTTGCAGGAAGAGTAATAATAGTCTCCTAATAGAAATATTACAGTGTGCAAATACCGAACTTCATTTAACCATCTGGATGTAAACAAAACAAGGCAACCCTTTTTGGAAAAGCTGATAGTTGAAGACTTCCAAAAGTGCCGTATATAAATTGCCATCCACTTAGCATCTACCATGCACTGAATACTATGACGATGCCTTGCCCTTTGTCTTCCAGTGGAAAGCCAGCTACTGCTTTGTGACCTTATTTTGAATTTCAACCATCCTATGAAGGCCAAAGATTTAAGAGAAGCTGAAGAAAAAACTTGGAGTTTGACAGATTAAGTAGTAACATCCATTTTCATGCATCGTATTTTATTAATACTGCTTCCGTTTGAACTGTAACATCATAGCATGATTTCCTGCAGTTAAGCTATTTTTATTTTAAACTGAAAATGTGGAGCGGAAAAATGCTATATGTAGGTTATTGATTTTGAGAGGGTTTTTTTAACCCAAATTTCTCAAATTAAGCCCACTAGGGCTGGAAAGACTGATAACATTAACTAGAAAGGTCAGGAAAATGGGCATGAAGTTTTTCATGTGTGGTTGTCTCCTTTTAAACAAAGACATATTGGAACAGTAACAAAAAAATTTTAAATTATGTCAAGTCATTGCTCTTTCATCTCAGTTATGCTCTGGAAAATGGGATAAGAAACTGTCGGTAAAGGAGGAACTGCAACTTGTCATTTGATCTTCCTTCCTCATTCTAAAAATGTTGCTGAGGAAGGGGCCAAAGAGCAGATTACTTATGGAAAACCAAAAGTACTTTCATTCTAGTTTCTGTAGTGACTTTCTAACGCGCCTCGCTAGAAAAGAAAGAAAGAGTGAGTGGTCTCAATACTCTGTCCTGAAATCTTCTTGGCCCAAAATTTGAGTAGCCAATATTTTCCTGTGGTTCATTACATTTAATAGTCAATCACACTTTACTTGTGGACATGTTTGAATGTTGAGTTGTGTTTTCCTTCATATGCAAAATATACTTATCTGAATAATCAAATCAAAATTTACTGTGCTGAAAAAAATATGGAATGTTGTCATTTGTTATGCTGGTTTGTATTTTATTGCTGTTTCACTAATCAGATGATTTAAAACAAATAAAGCACAATTCCATAGGAGGTATTTCTGGGTTGTCAGGCTTTTCAAGGCAGCGCAATGGAATTACAAGCTCCAGCTCGCAGGTGATACAGGGAACGTTGCTCTTCATTTTAGCATTTTTTTTAAAAACATACATTTTAACTGACTTTCCTTTCACAAGATTAGTAGTGAGCTCTTAAAAAATATTGGGCTAGAAACTGGTTTTGTCAGCTGAATAATTTTTAAAATTTTATTTTTCTTTTTTCTTTTGACTCATACTTGCATGGAAATGCAATTTGCTAACTTTTAGCTCCTGGCTAAATATATTAGAAAGGAAGATAATATTTACAAAACATATATATCTAAAGTAAAACTGTTCTGATTATCTTATCTGAGAAGCTATACAGATTCCATCAAGATAGTTCTCTGCTTTGAATTTTGGTTCAAATGTTTCAAGTGGTATACACACAAATGGCTTTGAAGGAGAAAGAGTGTGACAAAATCTAACATAATTATCAAACCAAGACCTTGTCAGAAAACAAAAGTTAATAGAAAACCAAGGCAAAGAGTTCAGTAAATCCCAGTTAGCAAAGAAGAGGGGAAAAATTCTTGATATAGTATGCTTCACTGGTCCTCAGTTGCAACTTATATTTTAGAACTAAGAAAGTTACTGTTTTTCTTGGAAAAAATACAGTAAAAACAGAACGCAGTTGTATAAGAGGAACCAAGTTGAGCCTGATTATGTCTGTCTGCTTTCTAACAGATTTAGCTGTGTTCTACCAATTAAGAATCACATGATGATAATCTTGTTGATGTGTCTCCTATAAAAAAGTAGTTGCTTAATTGAGAGTGAGAAAGATACAGCTGAAGAGCGTTCTGTGTTACCGGTGAACAGCTTGTTTCTGAGTGAGGTTGGAGGATCCCAGGAGATACATAATTCCAGTTTTGGGCTAAGACATGCCATCAGTGCCTCATCAGTGGTATGGCAGAGACAACATAATATCTGTAGACATTTTATTTTTCTAGAAAGCTGTGAACAAAGACAGTTTCAGCTGAATAACACAGACACAGATCTTGCCAGGCAGCTGCATATCCAGGGTTGGGGTTTTTTTGGTGTCACTGAAACCGAGGTGTCTTCAGGATCCAGGCTGGAGTCCCAGTCTTCTCATAGAAGTGGCCATAGTTAGATTTACTGGGAAGTGTATTGTGGGGAAAAAATAGGCTTTCATTGTCTTTTGTCTGCTCCTCAACTTTGACAAGGTTTGGGTCTGCTCTGTATCACTTCAAATAACATAATGGCTGCTGCAGTTCTGGTCTGAAAAACTTTTTTTTTTTTCCCCTCCTATGAAAGCAGAGACTCATATTGGTATTTATTTATGGGTCCTTTAATTTGGTGCGGAAATCATTTCAATAAGATACATGTGTTGGAAGATAAAAAATTCTCATGTACTGTATGATTAGTGGACAGTAACAAAGACATTGTAGGAAAATGAGATTTATAGACTACTGCATTTAAGGCATAATTTAAAAATAACATTGTCCATTTTCCTTAAAATTAAAAGGATTTTTAATTACTTCATTTTAGTTTGCTGAAAAAGGAAATACCCTGAAGTTTACAAACTTCACTAGGCTTCAGTACTGTACGTGATCTTCATTAAGGTCTCATTTAAATATGTCCTGCAGCATACTTCAATATGCACTGGTTTCTTGAACCTCTGTCTTTTCCATCAATGAGAAGAAGAGGTGTTCTTTGGAAGTAATCAATGATATCTGCTACAGAAGAAAAATCCTGTGGGACGGAAAAAATGAGAAGGCTATGGCAAAAATGTCAGAATTATTAGTAATTAGTAAGACCAAAAGTTTTTCTTTAAACTCTAAATATTTAGCAGTCTTATAAGGTCTGGTAAATACTATCAGATCAGCTGTTTGCATTCGTGCCATAAACTGTAGCTATGTGTACAACCTACTGCAATGTTGTAGAATTAATTTATGTGGTCTTAGCCCGTTTAATACATGATGTTGTCATTCTACTTGACATAATGATCGCACTTGAAAGTTCAAGAAGTTGACTGATACATTCAGAGATTTCTGACTCGATCAGAACTGCAGTACGTAAATCCAGTGCAGGACTGCTGGACGTAAGTAAACCAGCAGCCTGGGAGCAAAGCAGTAAGGTTGGCACACACAGATCTGCACTCAACTGTGTATTTCCCTTATCTGGCATCTTAGTGGTAAACAAACATTCCCTAATGAGGCATATGGATTTCTCATAGCTGTATTCTAAGGCTATCCCTTCATTCCCTGAGTGCAAACAGGGTAATCTGATTTTACTTCCAGCAGTAACATATTCTATCAGGAATAACTCTAAGACAATAAGCGGAATTCCACTGGAGCAAAACAGCTGCCAGGGTAAGTAGCCTGACACAGGAATGAGACAGGAGATACCTTAAGATGAAGGGAAGTAGCGTGAAAAACACATAGTACCTCTTTTCCTTTTAAGCCGGTTCCTAACAAATATATGTGATTTTCCTCCTGGTAACGAATCTGGATGTTGTATACTTTATCTCTGTACAACACCATCAGTACATACGGATGAGTAGCAGTTTTTCTTGAGCTGTCTCTTACCAAGAAGGTTCCATCCTGAAAGGTGAAAAAATGAAAGATGACAAATAAACGTCACTTCTGGGTTTGATCATCATAACAACCTTAACTAGAGCACCTATGCTTTTAAGTGTTTTTTCTTTCTCTTTCCTCCTGGTAAGAGAAACTACATTACTAAATAATTTAGGTCATTTCTTAAATGTTTTGTTGTTCCATTTGCTACTTAAAACTTCCCCATCTGATACAAATGCAGATTTTTAGGGAGGGAGGGATGGTGTTCTATGAGGGAGTTTCCATTAAAGGAGGGTGTAAAATATTGAAGGCCAAACCTCATATCACTTTAACCACAAGAGAAGTTCATTTCTGGTAAGTGCCAATCAAGAGTCCTATGTGATGCATTTACAGACAGCCTAAAACAATGATAGTGTCTGTGAAATTTTGGTAAAGGTTTTCTCTCTCTGCTTTTCTTCATTTCAGATCTGTTTTAACAAGTCTTCCATTGAAACACCCTTTCTTAAAGGCATTGAATGGGATCTCATAAGCTGGACCTAGTACAAGTCATTGAAATGCTGTATGTGTCACCTTCAGCTCATTGCACGTGCTGTGAAGCACCATAAACAGATTTCCCACAGTGACGGGATACAATTTGGTTTATCTCCGCACACACAGTTCAGCCTGGATTTCATCTCTTTGAATCTGTACTTCATTCTCTTGGTAAATACGGCCTAGAAAAAGGTGGGATTCACCTCATCTAATTCAAGTCATCTAAAAATTGGAATTTGCAACAAATTCCTCACTGGTGACTGAGAACTATTTCTAGAGATCAAGTCACTTCTTCCAAGGGAGGTGAGGCGAAACCGCTTTCTGGAGACACAGGATTTGTTTTCTTGGACTATGGAAAACAAGAGCCTTCATGGCTGGTTTAGACTACATGTGTAACTTCTATGTGGGTAAAGATATTCAAGGTGAATCCCTCACTCTAAGTGTCTATATACTGGGGCTATCACCTTACCAGGTTATTTACCTTCACTCTTCCCATATGACTGCCAGGCCGTCTAGCCAGACCATTAAGGAGATGGTGAGATTCACCAGCGATTTAAAGAGTACCTTGTTTATTTTTCGAAGAGCTGCTTCTGCTTCTGGCCGGCTTACATAAGCAACATACCATTCCTCATTCAGCGAGTCCTGTGGGTTGTGAGGGAGGATAAAGGAGAAAGTCAGCTGCCAATGAATTAGCTTGTGATGTTAACAACATAGAAATAAGTAGAGAGAAGTTTGAATGTGAAGGATATTTGGGTCTATGTGCAAAATCTCTGAAGGTATGAGCTTCAGGGATCATACTAGTATATATTACTGTATGGTAAGTGGCACTAAATGATTTTAAAATTACTTGCTCACTGTGATAAACTTGAAAATATCACAGACCTAGCTATAGTATGTCTGTAAGTAAGGTAGGAAAATGGATATTTCCAAATATTTTCAGTGAAAGGTAGATTTTAAGTGACATTTGCTCTTTTGTCTGCTGGGACACTAGCATCCTTTGCCTTCATTTCTCTATTTTGGTTTCAGTTTGTGGTTTGTTGTTTTTTTTTTTTTTTAAATTATTTTATTTTTTCTTTTTTAACTATCATCTGAGACAATAATGCAGACTTTCTGTGATCATACCACGTATGGTTGCCCAGCAGTGTTATCACTGAGAGTGGTTTGCTCTCAACTTGTCGTATTTAAAGAAATGTGAAACAAAAATGCACTGAAAGGCTATGAATTCTTTACTCACCAAAGTTTTATGGAAGAAGAACTGAATATGTAATGCTAGTTGAAGGCAATTGTGCAAAACAAGTAATCCAGCAAACAAGTATTTCTCTTACTTTGTGTTAACTGGGTTTTTGATGTTGTTTTTCTTGGTGAGGACAAAAGAAGGCACTAAAGTTTGACACAGAAAAAGAAACTGAAAGCACCTACTGACATCCCGGCAGTGGCTACTGACGAGAAAAACAACTTTGAAGAACGGTCTCTCTTGAAATCAGAACTTTTGCTGTGTTTAGCAGTTATGGTTAATACTTGTAATGTTTTTGTACCTCATCTTCCTCCATGTTTGCTTGGTGAACGGTCTGTCTGCTAGGAATTGGCAACGGGGGTCTTATATCAGCTGCACCTCTTGAAGGAGATCTGCTGTTGTTGCCTTCAAAGAGATTAAAGTAGAAAAAATGTTAAACCCAGGAAAGTAACTTCATCTGTGGAGTGCATACGTGGTGTGGAATCTTGATTTTGTGAGACATGAAGAATTTATATCACTCTGATACTGAGATATTTTGAATTGATTTGAAATCAGATTTAGGCCACTTTATGAGAGCCAGGTTCTTTACATAAATTCATCCTCGGTGCACAGGGACTTTAACTGAACTCTTGCAGTTCAGGTTTCCTTAATATCAGGTGAACTTGAAACAGAGGTTACATCTTTTTAGCTTCTGTACCACAATTACTCCGTTGAGAGCACCTCTGGTTTCTTTAGAGACAGAGGTAATGTTGTCTCTGCATTCCTTGCCTTCTCAGCATGTAGAAACTAAAAAATGTCACTGTAAGACATTGGCAGCTGTTACCCTATGCAAAAAATTATTTGCAAAGCAATTATTTCTAAGCTTCCTTTGTTTTTTACCTGTTATTACAAGATAAATATGCAGCATATTTCACATGGGAAGAGTTTTCTCCCTTTTTCAAGAGCATTGGTGTACCACAGAGACTTGGCAGGTAGCGCTGCTCAGCTCTCAATAGTGTTAGCTATATTGAAAAAGCTGCTTATATGAAGTTTTGTCAGTGGTTTAACTAGGCAGGAAGCACAAACTTCATGGGAGAAAACATCTTGCTCCAACCTAAGCAAGTTACAGGACATGCCTTTCAGGAATTTGATGGTTTTCTGTTCACAGTACAACCAGAAACATCCATTTAAAAAAACCCAAGGATTATATTAACTGCACTGAAACACCTTTCAACTTTCAGTCATTTTTTTTACAAAAAACACAGGAATGCAGCATACAAACCTGGATGTAAGCGTGGTGGTAGTGAGCCGCTCGAAGACAGGTTTCTACAACTGCTTAAAAAAAGAAAAAAGTAGTCAATATAAATACATATAAATACATTACTATACAACATTTCTGTGCTCTAAAGAATTGATCTGGACTTTGTGCCTATTTTATAGAATGTAAGAACCTCTCATAGAATCACAGAATCATAGAATCTTCATGGTTGGAAAGGACCTTCGAGATCATTGAGTCCAACCATACACAAAAGAAAAAAAAAAAACACACCGCCAAAAAAACCCCCTAGAATCTCTATCACTGGAGCACGCCCTGAAGTGCCAAATCTACACGTTTCTTAAATACCTCTAGGGATGGTGACTCAATCACCTCCCTGGGCAGGCTGTTCCAGTGCCCGACCACTCTTTCAGTAAAGTAGTTCTTCCTAACATCTAATCTAAACCTCCCCTGCCGCAACTTCAGACCATTTCCTCTGGTCCTGTCATTATTCACCTGGGAGAAGAGGCCAACACCCACCTCTCTACAACCTCCTTTCAGGTAGTTGTAGAGGGCAATGAGGTCTCCCCTCAGCCTCCTCTTCTCCAAACGAAACATGCCCAGTTCCCTCAGCCTCTCCTCATATGGCTGGGTCTCCAGACCCCTCACCAGCTTGGTAGCTCTCCTCTGGACCCGCTCCAGCACTTCAACGTCCCTCTTGTACAGAGGGGCCCAGAAGTGAACACAGTACTCGAGGGGAGGCCTCACCAGTGCCGAGTACAGAGGCACAATCACTTCCCTACTGCTGGCCACGCTATTCCTGATACAAGCCAGAGGTCTCAAGACCTATGAAGGATGAAGATAGCCTTCTCTTTCTTTTTATTTTTCTTTCCTTCTTTTTATGTAAGTGAATCCACCATTAAGTTTACTTGAAGCTCAGTATCTGGGAATAAGATAGAGGGAACCAGTAATGGACCAGCAAGACTTATTTATCAGGATCAATGCAGAAACTGCTTCAGCTTGTTGAGTTTTCACAGGGAATGACTATTCCCCTACAGCAGGAAGCACAAGCAACAGCTTGCTAGATGTTTCTTTCTGTGAGGTTCCACTTTTAGAGTCATTTTTCTTGTGGCTTCTTTAACATTGTTGATGAAAATGCAGTTTCTCATCATCAATGTTGCAACTATGGTTGTGGAGCTACTGGAAAGCGTCCAGTGAAGGGCCACTAACATAATAAAGGACTGGAACATCTCACATATGAAAAAAGGCTGAGGGAGCTGGGACTGTTTAGCCTGGAAAAGAGAAATCTCAGGAGGGATCTTATTAATACATATAAATCCCTGAAGGGAGAGCCAGGCTCTTTTCCATGGTGCCCAGTAACAGGACCAGAGGCAGTGGGTACAAACTGACACATAGGAAGTTCCCTCTGAACATCAGGAAACACTTTTTTACTGAGAGGGTGGCTAAGCACTGGAGCAGGTCACTGAGAAAGGTTGTGGAGTCTCCGTTCTTGGAGATATTCAAAAGCCGTCTGGATGTGGTGCTGGGCAGCCTGCTCTAGGTGACCCTGCTTGAGCAGGGGGGCTGGACCAGGTGATGCCCAGAGGTCCCTGACAACATCAACCCTTCTGTGATTCTGTGGGCTGTGAGCTGACAGTGGCACTTCCACGTGCTTATGCTTAGTTTACGTTCCTTCCTGTGTTCATTTTTCTGCTTTTTGTTAGAAAATCTGTAATTTCCTTTTATGGCCTGATCCCAGAACTTCTTAAAATGAAAAGTCCCGATCTTCTTCTTTATTTATTCACCTAATTGGGAACAAACTGCCTGCAGGGTTTTCCTTTACAGCTCATATTTCTCTTCAGCTTAAATGAACTACAAAAAGCTCTAGGATGAGTATGTTAATTCTGTTTGCACAACACAAAGACCCTATCATGACTTGTGATTCATGGGAGAGAAATCAGCCAAACAGGGGCCGCTGCTATAGCAAAATTTGGCAACGCTGTTTCAATATAAGCTGAAGTGTTCATCATAGGAATACTTCATATTTGCATATGACCTTGTTGTTGCTAATGCAATAGTTGTTCTACTGGTGCGTCAGCAGTTCCAGAGGACGGTGGTAAATGGGAGGCATTCATCAAAGAGCCATTAAAAAAATACAGAGATTAGAAAATGTTCTTCAGACTTAGACTAAAGGAGCCCACACTGACTCATCAAAGGCTAAGTCTGTTGCACACTACATCAGAAATCAAAATTTAATTAAGGGCTCTTCCATCTAGCAAATGAAGACGTAACAATCTAATATCTGGAAGCTAAAGCTAGAAGAACTCACAGTTGAAGAAGGTTCACAATTTTAAATAGGAATTATTAACCATTAGAGTAAAGTTTAGTAAAAGGGTGGTGAAATTCTTTCAGATTCAACCCTAGACAGCTAAGATTGTGGACTTTTTTTTAGTTTTGAAGCAATTAGTAGTTGCAGCTTTAGCACTTGGGCTTCTCGGGTGTGCAGAATCCTTTTAAAGAAGGACCTCTTTGACCTATGTCCTGCATAGTTTTGTAGATGATGATCCCTCCCCAAAAGGGCTTGTCATTCTTATGGATTCTGCAGGCAATGGGTGAGGTGTCTCATGAATGGAAGAATTGTACCATGTAGGCCCTAAAATGCTTCCTTGACATAAATCTGAGAGATTTGAATTTTTTCTTCCTTGCCTGATGTACACTATCTGCTTCACTTCAATTATATTAAGAATTCTCCTTGATAGTAGGAAGAACACAAATTAGGGTGTAGTGGACATAGCCTGAAAAATAACGGACTACTTAAAGTAGTTACCTTATGTTTGCCTGAGAAGCCTGTAGCCAAATAATATACTATTATTTGCTAAATTGCAGAGAGATTGAGATTCAAAAGGAATGAAACAATGGGTGAAACAAACCTTTCTGCAGCAGGCATACTGTTGGATCCTGGCTTAGGTGGAGGCTTGACAGATTTGGAAGGGAATGTGTTGGAGCTGTATGGGGGCAAAGATATCTGTGGCACTGGTCTTTGGTGTGCAGCTGTGGAGAGGAAGAGAAGGAAACTTAAAACTTATGTGAGACATTCTTAAATGAGGTAGAATGAAGAAATGCTGTCCCATTACTGCTGTTTAATTAGATAAACATAATGGAATAAGCTGTTCTACAGAAAGTGCTTGATATGTTAGTTATAGTTTGTAAACTCATATGGTCATCTGACAACTTATAATAAGTATTAAAATTAAAAATAAACTGGAGGGGGCATAAGCAACATTTACATTTTCTAAGTTCTGTTTTGGATAAGCCACAATTCAGATACATTAACTGCAGCAGAGCTGAAGGTGGTACGTTCCCATGTGTTCTCTGTTACATTGCTTCTAAATAGCGTATTTGAGGTTACCTTTTTCAGCTTCATTGCTTTGTGAGATTTCTCCCATATTATCATAAACAGCAGCACAAAATAAAACATTTTCGTTCTCCAGTGTCCTCAAATCTCAACTACTGGTAAAAGGGGAACAGATTAACTGTGCTCTGCACATCTTAAATAGCCCTGTTCATTATGGAGTCTCAGAGGCAGCGGTAATTTGTAGAGACTTGGCCAAATGTTCTGCTTCTGTTATGGCATTACTTTACCAACTTACTTAATTTTAGGAAGCAGGATTCTGAAGTAATCTATAAATACTATTGTTACATGAAACAAGTTCTGCCTCTGCTCTTTAGAATGAATAAGATTACACAGAAGACTAGTACCAGCACGGTTTGACTGAATATTTTGTTGGAAAGTGGGAGCATATGAGGTTTGCATGCCTAGGTGTTTGATGCTGTGTGCAGATCACGAATCTCTACAATGGAATGTGTTTCAAAATAAGAAATTCTGCTGTGTTGTAACTGGCTGACTGAAGGAAGCTGTTAGCTATTGATTTCCTGTGTTTTGCAGCTTTGATATATAAATCTGCATGAGTTACTTTGTAAGCATTCTACAGCCTGTCAAGGTATCACCTGACTTTTTGAAATTGCTCTGAAGAAACAACTTAGGGAAAGTTTTAAAAATCACTGTAGAAATACTTACTGTCTTCTTCTTCCTGGGGAGCCAAAAGAAAGTAAATATTAGCAACATGTTATAGCACAGTTCTTAGGAATATTTTACAAAACAAAAACCTGGAAGTTGGTGAATTCTGAGTATACAAGGACTCTAATTTCTATACTGTCACTATCATCTAAAATGCTGGAGTTTCTATCTTCATGCAACACCAAATAACTTTTAGTTCTTGCGTTAAGGTGCAGCTATTATTTACAAATAAGCTGTGAGGTACATTTCCCATAATGGATCTTGTCCCAGAGTAGTCAGAAACTCTCAGCAGATGTAAACTTTCCTCATTCTCGCAGAAAGTGTAGGCTCCCACAGTGAAATCCTTAGGTCAGCTTAAGCTGAAAAAAACCCCCAAAACCTAGTGTAAGCAAAATCACTTCTCCCATGTCACAAAAAAAATAAATCTGGCTTTATTCTTCCTGTTATCTGACATGAGATACTCACAGAATAAACTGAGCTTGCATTAGAAGAAGTGTTTAAAAAGAAGCCCTCTGCTATGAAAGATCCATGAGTATTCATTATAACTGATAAAAGAAACGAGTTTACCTTTTCCAGAATTATTATTTTATACAGGGACTTCATTTTGTTATAGTCCCTATATCTTTAATGTTTGCTTTGAGACGATACTTACTTCATTTTTTTTGTGTGGTGGCCAACTCTGCCTGAAATGAAACAGAGAAAACAAAACATGATTCATAGGGGGAATATTATTCATTCGCTTTGTGTGCATTAGGCCATATTTTCAACTAAGACATGAAGCTATAGTAAGTTTTACAGACCCAATGAATGCAGAAACACATTTTTCCTCATAAAAATATCTAAGATTCTCATTTTCAGCCATTATCTAAAATGTTATGCTTGTCCTTAGCCCATCTTGATTCTATCAACAAGGAAAATGTCTGATGAATTGATCATAAGATTAAAGCTTAAAACAAGTTTTTACAATGATGAAACATTAGACTTCAAGTCTTGAACTTGTTTCTAGTACTTAGTAACATTGCTGGAGCACATGATAAGCCTTCTAGTCATTGTTTCGCTAATAAATTATTCTGGCTGATCAGCAGATCTCAATTACTTTCTTATTTTGTTTTCCAGTCAGTCACACTGTTCAGCCCACAAGTTATCTAGAAAATGCTAGAGGATGATCTGGTTCTGCTAGAGAATGCTGTTTGCTATTGTTAAGGAGTTTTGCAGGCGAGTGAAATCAATGGTAGGAAAGTAAAGCTTTCTTTTTCTAACATGCTAAAAAGAATAGCAATAGGACTCATGACGGAATGTTCCTTAGAGCAAGGGCTCGATCTGGTGGAAAAAACATGGATCATATACTTCTGTGTGCAGCTCGGAAGTGAGTCATGCCGGACATAATGGCTGTTTGAGATACGACTGGAGAGAGCTTCTTTTGCATTCACACTTTTCTGTAGCTTACAGCACATGCCATGCATATTCATAAAGCAAAACTTTGATATCCGCAGACACTGCTGTCATGCAGTAGCAGTAAATTATACTATCCTGTGTTGCTTATCCATATTTTTGTGAAATTTAATTTATCCATTATTAAATTTGAATTAAATGAAGACTTACTTTACAGGGGTTTGCTTCCTTAGAGGAGGTGGATTGCCTCTTTCATATCTGTCACTTGGTGGGACAGGAGGTTTTGGCATCATTGCTAGCTGTTCCCCCAGGGACCTAAAGCAGGAGCAAGATGATGAAATAAAGGCAAAAAGCTGCTTACTAAGAAATAACTGGGTAACACTGGTATCGAGAGTCTCATTTCCAGACGTAAAACTCTTACCTTAGCTGTGAAGTCAGAGGCTGTAAAACAACAAGGAATAGTTAAGAGAATGTGTAAGTGTATCAAAATAGGGAAAAAACATCAATAAGCACCAAACAAAATAGGCCTTACCTTTTCAGGAAAGCCTGGCTTCCTCCCTGAAAATAGTAAAAGCTTACATTTAGAAAAAATTACGTTTAAGATAGTTAATTAAACTTTCTATGAAACAAACAAATCTTGAATATGATTGAAAGTGAATTTTGCTGATTGAAGCACCCAGCTTTCTGAGATGTAAGCCAGAAAACTACTTTAGCTTTGCAAGAGATCGCAAAATTGCAATATCTCCTATCAAAGGAAAATTTAAAATTTTTCAACATTGCATGTTTTAGAATAATATTTTCTATGGTTCAGCTTTGAATTACTGGATACTTTTATACAATTATATACCAGATGAAAGTGATTAGATAATAAAAAAAACCAAACAGAGAGTATCTCTCTAAGATTCTTTGAAAATATTGTTTTTCAGGTCTGAAACAAATGCAATTTTTTTCATGTTTTTTCAGTTCTCAGCATTCTTTCAAGTCTGTATGACAAATGACATATAGTAGTGTATGCAGAGTTTCGTTAGCTTTGTATGCAAAAGTTATTTCCTCTTTTAGCCTGCTAAGTATTTCCTTGTTCATTCTCTTAAGTATCACATCAAGCTTTTATTGCACAGGGATCTCATAACAACTTTCTGTTTAGCTAGTCCTGAGCTAAGGTTGCTACTTCCTAGATACCATTTCTCTCACTTATAAGTTCTGATCACATTATTTATTCATAAACAGATCACGTTGTATGCGATTGGATGACAGTACGTTTGGTTAAGCCTTGTTCTTTTGCATGAATGATATTCAAACTGATAATTTTGAATAATTAAAAAAAGCCGATTGATACTAGCTTAAGCAAATACCGACCTGACACTGGGCTTTCTCTTTCAAATGGTGGAGCAAGGCGATCCAGTGGGGGTTTCGTGCTTCTGTCTATAGAAGGAGCTGGGGCTAAACACAAAAGCTGTGTAAGATGATTTGCTGCTGTAAGTCAATATATCTTTATTTTGCATAGCTAGGAACTGGTGTTACTTAAAATAACAAGTGAGGCTTCTGTATAAAGAGTAGAAGAGAGTGGAAGTGAGGAGATACAGGCAAAAGTGAAGTGCTCTGTAGCCTGTGCAAAAAGCTTTGCAAAGAGAAAACCAGCTCTACTTACGTTTCAAAGGCTTGATATTTCTGTCTCTACTCAAGTCATTGTTGCTTGGTGGAGGAGGAAAAGCTGGCAGCTAAAACAAATATTTTACATGTGGTTAAAGTGCGTCTTCACCTTTCTGTTTTAATTTTAGTATATTAACCCCACCACACCACATGTGCCAATGTTTGTCTCTGGTACAGCACAATTAATAGGTCTCTGCTCAACACAGGAACAATAGGCGCCATTAACACTCCTGAAGAATGACCTACATACACGGGGTTTTGTTAGATGCAGAGTTGCCTCCAATGTGTTTTGTATCACAAGGAATACTCTAGTGGGATGTTATCTTTGGGGAGGGTATCAGTATTGTCAAAGGAAAGAAACAGGACCTTCAAAAATGCAGTTTTATCTTTGCCCCTTCAATGCAGCTGGTGTTAGTTCTGAAAACTGGTACTAAAATTAGCGGGTGTAAATTTGGAGTTGAGAAATTTGTATTAAGTCTGTGCTACTGACTGTTGCTGACTGAGGCATGGGGAGAAAGGACTGTTCTTTGTTACTGGGAGAGCTGAGGTCAAACAGCATTGTGTTTGCATATAAACCTAGATTTCTCCAGAAAAATGCCTTCCAACATTTATACTTATTCCAAAAAAAAAAGAGAGCAGCAATTTATGACAGCAGTCTTGAGAGCTCATGATACCCAAGAGTCCTGTGTGTTTTATTTACATGAACTATGGCACTGGATTAGACCAAAAGTCCCTCTATCACATCCTAAAATTACCTTTGCTTGTGTACTTGGGAGGTCTAACATACATCTGTTCTGGCATACAGTGAACCTATAGTGCCAGTTATAAACAGCACAATAACTTTTGGTTTTTAAGTATTCACAGGACCAAAAAAAGGGAAAGGAAAAAAGAATCTGTTTCATTGGGGCTCTCATTATACAGTCACTTACAGTTTTATGTGATCTTACTTCAATTGGACAATTGCTAAAAGTATAGCTTGGAAAGACTTAGCCTTTTTTTCATTTTACAAGTATCACAACAGTAACAAAGAGGGATCTATTACAAATCTATAATTAATATGGGAGAGGCATTCACAAGTGGATACAAATTTCCAGTGTAAGAAACAGCCAAACACTGTGAAATAATTTAATCTATTTGTCCCATGAAATTTAATTGTTCCGTGAAAAAATGGCCACCCTGTAATAGAGTTCAAATCTATCTTGGTGGCTGAAATTCTTCCTCTACTATCTGAATAAAAATGGCATTGCACTTTGACTTCCAAGAAGGTACCAGGAAAGGATCTAGGTGAAATATTAAGAAAGAAACATACAGAAGCACATCTTCCCCCAAATGAGGCTGGTACTGGGGACGGGCCAGGTCGTTGGGGTGGTACTGGAGGCTGATGTGATGATCTACTTGTTGGAGGTCTGTCTGAAGAAAACAAAAACACCAAACTAAACAACTACACAGAGAGTTTGGTTATTTTAGTTTCATTAGATCTTTATGAAAAAAACCCCTTGCAATAACCTGCATACTTAAGTTACATCATAAAGACATTGTTTTCGTATATAATGGACGGTTGCTCTATGATCAATGTTGTTTTGGGAGTTACAGGCTTGTCTGTCCCTTTGGTGGTGAGGTGACTCCATCTGCTCATCTGTTGGCCCATGCTATTTATTTTCATTCCCTGCAGCTCAGTGACTGTGTGAAACACCAGCCAGTCGAAATGGCAGTTTTGTACTCCTGTATCTGACTCCACAACCACAGGCTGCTGAAGAATTAGACATAAAAAAATGACAGGCAGAGGAAGCTGATCTCTTTCTTTTCCCAGTTTTCACTGTTTTTTTGCCCCTGTTGTGACAACTTTCTCTGATCAAGGTTGCACTACTAAAGCTAATACAGTTTGTGCATACATTTAACTTCATGCAGATTCAAACCAAAGGCCAAATAATGCACACGTCTTTAATCTAACAGAGTTTGTCTGAAGTAGAAAATGTAGCTTCAAAAGGCACAAAGCCACCAACGTGCAGTAAGTCTGTCAGTAAATCTTGTTCACGAACTACGCTGTTGACTTCCAGGAAAAACCTATATTCCATTACCAGCCACCTAAGATGTGGCTGATAATGTGTGAAAATATAATTTACAAATTATTAATAACACTTAATTTTTAGTAATTACCTATATAATCTGTGTTGTTTGCAAGTGACTTGGCAGGAAATATGACGTTGTGGTGTGCTTCATCATTATTGGATGGAGGCGGCTCATAGCCATCACTGTCATGTTCTGCTTCCTCAGGTTCTTCTGTTGGTGATTCATAGTCAGCCTCATCTTCCTTTTCCTGATCATCATCTGGGCTTTCGTAGTCATCATCTTCATCCTGGCAAATGTACATAAAGGATGGATGCTGTAACGGGATACTAAACACTGCACTACAATTTCCTTGTGGCCTTTTATTGTGGTATTTTTCACTCAGGAGGATATTGAGTTTTTACAACGAGTTTGAATGAAAAAAATTCTCTGTTGAAATAAAATGGGGAAAGGAGGCAACATTTTATTAATGCATACAGCACTCAACAGCTTACGAAAGGAAATGAGTCTCATTTTATAGCAGTAACTGCAGTGGAAGGTCAAGATAAGGCGATAGCTTATTGAAATGCACAGTGCCTTTGTTTTAGGTAACAGACAGGGCACCAGCAAACAATTCAACACTTCCTAGAAAAGCATTGGAGCAGCAGTTGATGCCTGTTGATATTCGGTCTTACTTAATAGCATTACTCTGCAGCCTGCAACTCAACTATTTTAAAACAGTTCAGAAAAAAATGAGGTTTTTGATACGGGTCTTGGTGCCCTCTGGACAAAACCAGCTTCATACAACATGCAGGCTCTAGTAAGAGCCCAGTGAGAATAGGGTAGTGTTCATTGCACACATCTCCTGTGCAATCTGCCCAGGCTTACAAGAAAAAGCCTCTTCAATTTGTCATTGGTGTCATGGCTGAAAGTTCCAGACTAGCTCTGTGTTGACATACAGCCCAGGTGCAGTAAGTCTGTCACTAAAACTACAGGTGGTTATTTTTACCTTTTGCGCTCCTAAAATAGCTGCAAATCTCCTGCAAACTTAGTAGCAAGTGGTTTTTAAAAATTCCTCTCCATTTTTTGTAAAAAAACATTGGTACTGGTCAGTGTAAGAGCTTGTCATAAACCCGGACTGGGCATCAGTCAGCTTATTCATTCAGCTAGCTGAGTTGTGTACGCCTCGTGCAATGATGTTTACCAATGCACTTTCTTTGCTGAAAGGCAGAAGGAACTCTTGCAGTCTAGTTGGCTTCAAAAAATAAGATTCTTCAGCAAATCAACTCTAGAAAATAAAATGGCAAGAATTTGCCATTGAATAACATAGCAACCTTTCCTTTCCTAGCCACCTCTTTTAAGAGCTGGAAATAGGTATATAAAATTCAGCTAAGGCTCTGTGGCCTGGTCGTAGGCTGTGAACTTCTGCTTGAGCCAGTGGTACCGGACTGCCGTTCTGAAGCTCTGCCTTGCCTTACTGGAGGAGACCCTTTTCTCGGTGAAGAGATTTGTATGCAGCTGCTCCAGTCATTCATAGTCCTGCTTCTCTTTCTCCTCATCCTAACCCCTCCTGCCATTGCTCACTCCAGCCGTGTTGTCCAAAGTAGGTAACGCAAGAAACGATAGATCTTACACAAGAGGTAATCCATTCAACCAGTAGGTTTTGTTAATCCTGATACTCACAAATGAAGACCAGCCACCGTCTTCTTGACCATATCCTGTGTAAAGAAGCATAACCACAGGCTTTTTAGCATGTACAACTTTAAACTGGCAAGATGTAACTTGACAAAAAAGGACACAACAAATCCCAGATCAGTTCTGAACAATTCTATGTCACAGGAACAAGGTAGGTCTTTCAAAGGCAGGCAGTCACGAAATGTACTACGGATAACATTCTGATTCAAAACTAAGTACAGCTATCCTTCTATGATACGAGATGTGTGCTGTCACTTCAAGTTTGTCCTATGCTTCCAGTTTTAAATATAATTTGAAGTACAGTGCTTTCAGAATGAGCACAGACTTCTTATCTCTTTGTTTAATACTATTTTAGCTTTCATATCAAAAGGTTTTTTAATTTCAGTAGGACTGGGGGAACATGGAAGCTTTCAGAAATGTTAAGTGCTCATGGCCTATTAAGAAAATAATCGAAATAAAAATTCAGAACATGGCAGACATCTAGAAGCTTGGCTCTCTAATACAGGGTGCTGCTAGGTGTAGGACCAGGGCTCAGAGAGGTTGGAACAGAAATATATAAGCACTGATACTATGTATTGGGTTAAAGAAAGGTAGTTTGGGGATTCTCACCTAAATGTCTCTGCTTTTGCCTTTCTTCACCATCTTTTCTGTTTTGAAAATATTTTTTCTTACTTGTTCTCGTGCAACTGATCTTTATTCTTTTTGCAATTTCTTCGTGCTCTCATCTTTTCCTGTTGTTGCTTTGGATTCTCCCCCCATTCTCCCCCCATTTACTCTGCCCTGCAAGGATTAACTTAATATTTTAATATTTTTAAACGGTTTTTGTTGTTAGAGACTATCTGCCAATACACACTTACCTGGATTTTCAGGACATTTTTGTGTTTGGGCCCTATAACAAAGATACAAATAAATAAATTCCTTCCATTTGCAATTCTTAAATGTTTGAAGCATACTAAAATCTATTGCAAATAAAGGTAGTGGTTAGCTTTAACAATAGAATGAAGTTGCCCAAAATGCCAAAACCCCACTTCGTATTTCACATACAGGGTCCTAAATGTAAGTTAAACCGTCTTGAAAAAAATTCAAGTCAGTGAGGTCGAGTGTTTAGAAACAAGGGGACTCAGTAAATAAATTTACCAGGGGCCCCTGTCCTGAAAATAGAAACTTTATTTACAAGTTCCATTCAAGCTGATAAAAGTTCATAAATATCTGTAGGGCTGATAAGTATTTTTATGGCTTTCAATTCTAGTTTTGAACTCGAGTTAATGCGAAGGTGTAAAATCATGTTATCGGATGATGAAAAAGCATGTGTAGTAAACATTCCAGGTGAGGCTGGACGGGGCTCTGAGCAACCTGATCTGGTTGAAGATGTCCCTGCCCATTGCAGGGGAGTTGGACGAGATGGCCTTTAAAGGTCCCTTCCAACCCAGACTATTCTAGGATTCTATGTTTCCATTTTCATTGTATATGTATATGCATATAAATTGTTCTTTTTTCATGCATTTTCATGCAAGATTCTTGCAATTTTTGCTCTTTTTCTATTGCAGGAATATTATATTCAATGGTAAGTCATAAAGTATTAAAAAGTGTAACAATGTATAGGTCTGTGAAATACATTAATAATGACTTATTAATGCAATAATATGTGTCTGGGCTTTATACCATTCCTAAAGATTAATTTACTCGGGTGGAAAACTGTATGAAATTTGTATGTTACTTGGTTCCAGACATGGCAGAAGTACCTAGGCTGTTCATGGGCTCAGGCTTTGTTATTCTTAACAGATGACACTAACAAAACAGCATTTTATTTTATATAATTTCCAGGCTATCCCTCTGACCCAGGTATTATTGATCAAATGAAAAACAGTGCAGAAAATATATCTGAAAGCTTTGAAAAAGAAAGCTGAATTGTTTTACTTACCATTTTGGAAAGAAAGATAGCCTGCCTTCATTTCTGTTGATTTCTTGACTTAATTTACTTACAATTCTATTTAAAAGAAACAAAAAAAATAGTTAAGAAAACCTTCTTGAAACTTGTCAGTTGTTTTCTTAGCTGCTTTCACTCAATATTTGCTAAATTAAATCTGGTAATTCATAACTGCTATTTACTATGTGGTAAGAATGTTGAATTTATCATCTCATTACAAAGTTGCACTATAGCATATCCAATTGAAAACTAGTCTGTTTTTACATAGATAAAACCCCATATTGTTGGATCAAGTTTAAAAATAAACATTAAACCCAGCAAGTCTTAGAAACTTTGAGTGTGGCAGACATCACACACTAGAACACTGCTTTAAATAACGGTGATTGCATTTGTATTATTTTGCATGGAAAAAGCAGATAGTGCTTCAGGAAACAGCTTCTACCAAGTTTACGGTTGCAAAAGCAGGGATTAAATGTACCCTGTGTCTACTCTGTTCTTTTTTGTCTCTCTCTTTCTGCAACCAAGATACACCTAATCCATAATCCCTCCTATAAAGAAGGTGAAAGGGTTGATATAGTTCCATGTTCTAGCACACTTGCAGGGCAGGGCAGAAATATTCATGGAACATATGAAGACTATAGCTGTATGTCTAGAGAGATTTTTCCAAGTTGAAGTGTTTCGTCATCACTCGTGAGCAGGTGTACTGTGAATAACAAGCAATGAAACACAGCCTTGAGTGAAATTTCGGTCAGGAGCATACATTTATGCTGCTAGTACTGCTGGCATCCACAGCCTGGGACTGAGAGGTTTTGTATTGACACCCTGAGAACAACTGTGAGTTTACAGGACAGTCAGTACTGAGATTAACAGAACTAAGTCCACTGAGAGCAACAGAATTCTGCTCTGCTAGTAATGAAGATTGCCTCTATGATTATTTTGCTTCAAATAAAGTTTTTATTTCAAAGAAAGCTTCTGACAAGTCATGCCCTGACTCTTAATTTTCAATATTTCTTTTTGAGGGAAGTCCCACTGAGAAAGTCCGGTGACAACCAAAGCAAATTGGCTACATACATCTGGTTAAAAAGAACACATTTTACTTCTAGCTTATATTCTTTAGGCCTATCAGAGACAGTAATTGTGGAAATAAAAGTAGTATGAAAAGAATCAGGAACTCAAAATGTCTGTTTATCTCAGATTCTAAATTCTGTAAAATCTTAACTTTATTGTTTGTTAGTACAGAATTCTTTTCCATACTTCTTAGATCTGGTCAATCAACTTTTATATCAGCATTGTAAAATCTTTGTTTATTGCCAGGCAGTTACCACTTGATTTTGTTTTTCTGCTTCTTTCATGTCTTTTTCTGCTACTCAGCAATAATAATCCCCTAGTTTTTTCCAAACAACCTCATTCATGTCTAACTGCTTTTCTGGGCTGGGACTTAAGGAAAACAAGCTTTCAAGCAATTCAATATTAAAAAAAAAGCTACCAAAAACATACTATTTCTTTTTGGATCCTGAACCATGGTAAAAATCTTTCTCTATTTTGACTATCCCTTCTCTTACCCTTGCTACTTTCCTAATACCTACCTTACTGTCATTCAGATTGAAAGATAAATTCAAGGCATAGGCTTGCTGTGTTTTGTTATGGAAAATGCTATGGGGACATATTGGGCTGCCAGCAAGTATCAGAGAACAAGCAATTTCAGATCAGTATAATTGTGCTGTCTGAAAAGGATGAAGATGTACTCAAGCATCCAAATACGTAAATAGAAAGACAGAGGAAGAATAATTTTTGGGTTTTTCTTTTTTAAGAGAGTACTTTGCAATTTTCTGATTTGAAGCAAATATTGTCATACTTGTCCCTTTTGAAATAAACACATGCACAAATGTTAATAATTTAAGAAGGATTACAGCTGTCTAAATCTGACATCATTTCCCAAGCAAATTGTATAAAGCAAGAAAAATGCCAAGTTATAGACATAGGACTCCTCTTGCTCTTCTTTCCCATGCAATCAAGAAATTTCCTTGTGCTGCAGGTGATAAGGAAGCTGCCGTGTGAATAATAAATTCAATGATGTGAACCATCAGGAAACATTCCGGGGTGAGCAGCACACTGCATACACCAGTGCTTTGGTTGAGAAGTGGATTGCAGAACTTGCGTTTGGTTTATTCTCTCTTGTCAAAGAGGTAGAGGAAGGATCTTTCATAATATTGTGTTTATTTTCAGCTAAAGAAAGAAAATTAAGATCACTGGTTTTAGAGCTAATAATTCTTTAGTTCAGGCTTCCGTGGGTATGAATGAGACATGAGTGTTTGGAAGCTTTCTGGACTAAACCTGGGCAGGATTATTAGAAGAAAGCAAAGTTTAGAATGGTAAGACTTTACAAGGAACATTATTAGAGAAGACTGGTGCACGGAGCAGCTGAGTCTGTAGCCATGTGAGGAAGGAAGTACCAAAACCACACTGCTCTGTGAGTTGTGGGAGTGGATGATAGGAGAGGATAAGGCAACAGCACTTGCAGAAAATGTTACTCAGACTTCTCTTTCTCTTTCTACCTCCTCCACCAGACGCTTAGCTTAAAACTGGCAGGAAGTTGAAAATAAAAAAAACCCCACCAAACAGCCAGCCCAGTACTCCAAAACTGGCTTTTGTTCGCTTAACTGCAGATATTGTTGTTGTGAGTAGAATCCATTCCATCTGTATTGGGATAAAGGACTTAAGATAGGTCAGAGAGATGGAAAGCAAAGTCCTGTATGGCCAGGAAATTGCATATTGAACACTGTCAAGATCACAGTTTGTGATGAAGTCTTTGTTTTGGCCTTTGAGAAAAGGCTGTTGGCCAGATGCAATACTGTTATGTTGGCTTCAAAACTCACCAAATATCAGTTATGTTCTAAACCTTTCAATAGCCTTTAGCATCCCATCTGAGAGAGCATGTGTGCACACACATTCACTTCTGCCTAAGGGATACCTTTTTAAAGAGAAGAGCACCCTAGATATTCTTAATTTTTTGGTTTGCGCTTTGATTCTCCTGAAAGTAGAACAACTTTCAGACTGGGCCATGTCTGTAGGCTCTGAATGTATCCCATTCAGAACTCAGCACACTCCCCATGTTTGATCTGGCAGATGCAATTATGTACTTTAGTGCAATGATGTTTTTTTTCTATTGGAATATTGGAAATTTTCACAAGTGCTATGGGATATGCCATAAACTTTCAGACCTAGGTTGAAAATTTCAAATCTCAGGTTTGCCAGCAAGGTGCCACTGAGGATAGCCAAAGGGACCAACAGCTTGTATTAGTATCTTGGCTTACTGAAAACTTGGAAATGTTTTCTCTCAAGATAGTAAACAATAAGAGTGGCAAAGACTAACTTCAGTGTTTAGATCATGGTTTAGGTATTGACCAACCACTAACATTTTGTATGAGATCTTCGCTTTTTCTTGTTTAGTAATTCTAACCACACTAAGTAAGGCACATTCAGTTGAATGTGCTTTAAAATATTTTGCAAGATTCATGTTTGTTATCCACAAGTAAAAATCTTTATGACTTTCTGTCACTGCCAGTAGTGATGATGAGCATTAAGAAAACTCCATGTGTCCCTTAAGTTGTGCATTTGCCTTTTGTTTCATTAGATTTATACCAAAATGTTAATTACACCCTCATGATTAGGTCTGAGTTTCATTTAGTGCTTAAGACAGGTATTCAATCTCTGCTCTGTGTAAAATGTACCATATCCCTTCCCCGTTTCACCACTGTACCACTTCTTACTCTTTCAGGATGCAGTGTGTTTGTGAAACTTCAGGTGTGTATGTTAACCTAGCAGTATTAGTATTAAATTAAATAGTTCTTTCATAAGATATAGTAAGTACATGAGTAATACGAATGAGTTCAACAAAAAACATAACACTACAGTTTTTAACAGTTTTTCATATTGTTATAAAAATGCTGAGTGTTAAGCATAGTGTATGTTTGAAGAAAACAGGCTGCAACTGAGCGAAGCTATTAAGAACTGAACAAATTGTCAGGTCAGCCGTGATGCTCTCTCTTACTTAGGATGACACCTACATTCATGATAACTCAATCACAATGCCACAATTATTTATTTTAATTTCTCAGTGGGCAGAGGGAGAAATGTATGTGTTAGGTGTTCCTACCAATAGATTACTTGGCCCAAATGTTGCTGCTCCTTAAAGGTCCGTGGCAATGTGATAATGTTGGGATAATGGCTGAATGTGTCCTGGGCCATAGATTTCCACTCTATCTGTGAACAAGTGAAGTAGGGAAAACTCATTGTGGTCTGGAACCTGGAGACTGGGCTCTACCACATCTAATCATGCAGTATCAAGTCTTCAAAGATCCTTCATCAGTTTCATAGCAGATATATGTAGGTCACTGGAACATACAGGCATATAACTTTTCACAGAATGGCAACTATGCTTAAATTCCTAAGATATGGTTAGTATTCTTAAAAGCAAAATTTCCCCAAGTGATTTAAAGCTGATACTCCGTATCTTCAAATAGAAATGTATATATTCAAGTAGAAATACTATGTGGTGGCATTTTCTATTTAGCTTGAAGAAATGCCTAAAGCTCAGCATGTGCCGTTTGAACTGGAGCCTTAAACCAGTCCAAGAATCTTTCTTCACTCCCTCTTCCCTGTGCCCAGCCAGAGCAGTCCAACTACAACACAGAACTGGCAAAGACCAAGTGGCTTTTTCCACCTCCCTCTTGTCTAAAGGAAAGGGTGAAACTGAAGTAGAGTTACCTGTACTCTGCCTTTTGCTTTGGGACCTTGTGCCTGAGATACAATTTTGATTCTACTGTGCATGTAAGAGGGAATGAAAGAAAGGCTTCTATGTTAAATCAAAATATAGCATTAAGCAAAGCTAATTTTCTAAACTTCTCCCTAAGATTGCTGTAATAGCAACATAAGTGCAAGAGGTCTCAGGGTTTCAAAGAGTGACAGCATCATCAATGCAAATATTCTGAATGAAAGTAAAAACTTCGTATTTATCAGAGAAGCCTCAAATGGAATAATAGTTTCAAATTTACAGGTTTATTTAAAGGCCTAGATACTACAAGGAAAGGAAAGCACATGGGTTTCCAATTGTCTAATGCTCTGTTAGGCACAGCTTTACACATAACTCACAGATGAGGACAACTTTTGGTTTTGATTCTCTCAAGTACTCCATAAAAAACTCAGTCTTATTAAATCTTCGTTTGCCATCCTCCACGAGATATAATGCCCCAATAGACATGGAGGATAGATTTCCCTAACCATGCCAGTGATGATCACCTTGGGTACAAGAGCTCAGTATTTCTGGCAGGCATATGAGAAAGTTAGGTTGTGACTGCAAACAAGACTGGGAATCCCTACGGAGGTAAAAGGACCGTGGAGTTTGTTATGGTCCCTGGAGACGTCTGTGTATGGCCTATGCACATGCAGGTGCAGGGAATCCTGTGCAGACTTAGTGTCCATTAACCCTTTTGCCTGCAAAAGGGTTGCCAGAATAAAATTTGCAGGACTGTCTGCATGCATCAGCCACTTTTATATGGTACCCTTAAATATATGTAAAATTTTTAGCAAAGTTTTCAATAACGAGTTCAGCCCTTTTAATGGAGAGTTTTGAAAATTTTAGGGAGTAATTTTCAAAATAGTGTATTTCAAATAGGTATTTAAAAATAAGCCAAAAGAAGATTCATGAAGATGTGCAACTGTAACATGGCTGATAGAGATTAACTTTTGAAATAATAATTCTGTTAATAATAACAGAAGATTGAGGCAGGTTTATTAGTTTTAGGAAATAGCCTATCATACTTTGTAATGACAACTGTTACCTACTTAGACGCTTAAAGATTCTTGTAAAAGTCACAGAATCATCCCCACGTAATGACACAGTTATATTCAAAACCTGGTAAGTAGATTTGCTCAAATGTATATATTTAGTAAAACCACATACCCAGCTCAGGAGGTCTGTATGGATGTAAACTGTGGTTTGCAAACCTTGTATAGCTGCAAGTGCTGAGTTCTGTTCTTAGCACATGTAGGTCAGCATAACCCTGCTAAAGGTACTGGAGAACAAGCTCTCTTGTATGTGTACTTTTTATTCATTTCACTGGCCAGTGCTGTAAGTGTGATGCTTGCTATTTATATTAAGCATCTTTACAGAATATGCTCAGATTTTAGCACTGTTGTTAAGTATCAGGTATGATACTACAATATGGTAATGTGTATTTCAAGTTGCAGAAGAACTAACTCTCCCTACTGGGTGAGGTTTGCATTATGATATAAAAGTAAGGCATGAATGTGTTCTAGTAAAAGTCAACAGCAAGCACTTTCTGTTTTGGTGAGAGTGTGGAGATTCTAAAGTAATGAAAATAATGTTTTAAATGGCAACAAGTTCTCTTTCCTGTTAGAACTCTAAATTCTTGTTTTAAAGAGTGGCATTACATGGAGGACCCCACATCACACTAACCTTTTTCCATGTATATTCATAATATTCCAGGGATATTTTTCCGTGTTTTTAAGTATAGAGAAAGCTGGGAACAAGGGCATTAGTTCCAGAACTTTCATTCAGATTGATTAATTTACTTATTTAGTCTGTCCAGTTGTGCACCAAGCTTCACTCTTCTTTTAAAGCTCTTGATTTTGAGTTCTCTTCTTGTTGAGAAGCCCAAAAGATCTGCCTAGAAAAGGCTGTTCACTTTCTGCTAGAGTGTTACAAGCTAAGTGGACTGTGAAAATCGAATTTTCAGAACATTTTTGAGATACCAATAGATTAGACGAGGAGATAGAAGCAACTCCACATTGTTAGATTTCATTTTAACTATTCACCTATGACATTAATATCTCTTGTATGTGTGTGTTTATCAGACCTTCCACCGACCACTTTTGGCTCACAAATTTGAAAGGAAATCACCAAAAGTTCTCGTAAGTTAAAAAAAGAAGAACACAAGGCAATTTTGCCAAATGACTGTTAAAGAGGGACAAATTATCACAGAATTATAAGCAATGTGTTTTAGAGTATGGTGAGTTTTTCACGGAAAATCTGGTGTAACTCTGGTCCTTCAGCCTCAGTAAACTAGTTAAATCTTGCTTGTAATTGACAGCAAGTTAAAAAATGCTGAAATATCAGGGAATCTTTTTTTTTATAGCATCTAGGGCCCCTTATTATGACCATTATACATTATACAGGACCAATCCTTATTAGTGGGAAATTTATTGTATGAAAATATCGATATGATCTTAAGAAATGTCATGTCTGAGGCTTTCAAGTTCAAGTCCTTGCATATCTGATCCAAAGAGCAGTATCTTCCTGCCCTTGCATCTAGCCACCAGTTTACCCATGAGTGCACGAATGTGACAGACCACGCAGGTATTTCACAATTTTTCAGTATTCTTAGCTTCACCAAAACATGTTACTCATGCTCTGACGCATCAGAAAAGGCGAAGCAGACTCTATCTCCCATAGCAATATCAAGACGTGTATAGAGGGAGTGAGTACGGAACTGGGAAATGAGCAACAAAGATATTTAACACTGAATCAAATGTTCCAGACTGATTTATCTTTAGCGCCTACCTAAAGGAAAAGCACATGATGAAAAGCTCTTGAACTCCTCAACTGTTGTGTGCATACCTGACTCTTTTTAAAATTTGAGTTAAAGTCAACAGTTAAACAGCGAAGAGTTAAATCATATTTCGAAGGTAATACTCGCAAAAAAGTTTAACCTTTGTGTAGCTGCTGTTAGTCAAAGAATTTATGGACGAGTTCTTTTGAACATCTCCCTGACATTTTTTTTTTGTATTGCATCATTGTGCTTGAGCAGTCATGACAACACTCCTATTATTTTGGAACATTCTTCTTTTTCTCTCAGTACAGTGCAATAAACACGTCTCTAACTAATCACTTCCAAATCCTTTGCCCAACATTTCCTATAAGTTTTCACTGCAGACCAGCTAAGAGTATTTTTAGTGTTAAATTCGTTTGGCTTTACTTACGGCACTCTGAGTTTGGGAAATTTCTGAATATCATTTTCAGACATGTTCTGAAAAGGAAACACACGGTATATATCACAAAATTGTCCATGGGAACACCCTGTGACTTACAGAAGTGTGCATATTCAAAAATATGGCATGAAGTTTCAACTGAGAGGAACATAAAGTGCATAGAAAAGCAATGCAGGATAACAGCCTGCCCACCCCATGGCTCATGAGATAAGTGAACCCATTTTAACAGAAAATACTCCATACTTTTTTGGTTTTGCTGGATGTTTTTTACTTTCTGTTGCTGACAGTTGTATTAAACTAGCTAGGAGGGTAATAAACACCATGTGTATTTTTTAACATACAATGGATTTCAACTAAATAATCGCATCTAACTTCAAAGAGAAGTATTTCTGTAGCTAGAATGTTTTAATGATAGCCTGTTAAAAAGATCTGTAAGGAGAAGTAAAATCTTAAACCAGGTATTACCAGATGAGAGTTGGGTAAATTTGTTTGTTTACCAGCAGATGAGACATTCTTACAGTATTAATCTAAAGTTAATGGGACTATGTACGAAGATAAAGTCAAGTAATTTGCTTTTCTGATTTGGGTTCTAACCCAGTTCTTTATTGATGTTATATTGTCACATTGACTTACAGACAAGGTTAACGTCCATCCCCGCTCTGCTTCTCAAAAGAACTGTAAATAAGATAATGCTTTTCATTTGTACATTGCCATCACCTAGCATACAGGAAGACATATCCTTTATGTATTTATTATTAAAGAAGTCTTGAGATACTATAATTCATCTCAGTGGACAGTGTCAAACAATTAATAGAGAGCTACATCCTGGTAACATCCTATGCTACTGTTTACGGGTGTGAGCTCAACAGAACGTGCATGTTCTGCTTGAAATCATCATCAGTGGTATTATTCCTGACAATTTTGGAATTCTGCATCTCACAGTAAATATAAAAGGACAGGATATTTCAAATGTTTTTTTAAACACTCGTAGTTTTAAGGCAATGTGCAATGAAATGCCCTTTGTAAAGGGCTGTTCCTGGTAGGGAAGGCAAACTTCTACCATGGATTCTGATTTTATGCTATTTTGCTTCACATCTTTTTACTAGAGCTAAAAAATATGCTATTTAAGTGACTTTCAGAAGCTAGATATATTGAACTCCTTCATGTCTGCATAGTGAATTCAAGTAAAGTTGTGCATGACTGAAAAGTTTCAGGGTAAAACTGTAAATTTTAAAATAGAGCACCATTTGCTGGAGTTTTGTCTAAAAACCTTATCTGTAACATCACAGTCTGTGTAAAATCAGATGTTCTAGTGGACATGTAGCTGGAAAACTTCTTGGACTTAAGACTAGCCTTGGCAGCCTAACAAAAATCTTCCTACAAACTGGGATGGAGGGGAGAGTGGTCCCTCTTCAACCATAATACAGCAATTAGGCTGCAGATTACTGCTGACATGAGCTGAGATGTGCTAAGTCTTGAGAGCTTTACGGATACTCCTGCAGAGAGTCAGACCCTCTCTTCTTCCATCATGTGCAACTCCAAGTTTAGGACAGATTTGTGCATTATGAAAACTTTTGAGAAAGTGTTTTGTTTAGTTGATCACAAGAAGCTTTGCAAACACTCTTTGGAAAATGGATTATAGTCTGATTCTTTCTGTCTTTCTTACTGCCAACAGTAAGAAGTTTCTAATTGCACATTGGTTCATAATGCTATCAAAGATTTTCAGGACAGAACAAATCCTATCTGTGTTTTCCAGCACTATTTTGCCTCTGGGAGCACTCACGGGAGTAAAACACATAAAAAAGGTACTCCCTTTATGGAAATGTCTTGCAGGATTTACTGAAGAATGACAATTTTTTCTGAAGACTTTCTAAGCTTGTCTCTGGAATTCTATTCTGGCAATAAACCTGACAAATAATATGGGTTTAAACTCTCATTAAAGGTCCGTGTTGCTGTTTTAAATATTAGAGAATTTTATTAGAATAAGTTACATGGAATCCCTCTGGTTTTATTCCTACTACATCTCATCTGGACTTTCCTTGTGGTAGCCAGTAGATACAGAAATGTGGTTTTGAAACCAGGATGTTATTCTGAAGAATAAGACAGCAATATTTTTACCGTCAGGTTTACCATATAGATCTGACAATAGATACAAAACCTGCAAAAGCTCAGTCTTAACAGTTTCTTCTGTGCAAATGTAATTTGTCACTTTCCAATAACTTATAAAATGTAAAAGATATTTCGTAGAAAAACCATTCATACAGAGAAGCAATTTTTTTCAAGATTGCATTGTACTCTAGAATATTCCACTTAAAATCTCCTTTTGTTGTTCTGCTTAACAGGTGAACCTTTTTTGCATTATACAATTGACAAGTAGGTCAAAAGCTTAAAAAACAGTCTCAGCAGACATGAGCAGCTGCTCGCTTACTTAATAGAAAAGCATCCTTTGAATCTGTTAGGATGCTTCTGAAAAAATGCTGCACTCTGAGGGAGGTATGTATTTACAGAAACACTCTGGAAATAATAAAAAATTACAAAAATCACCTAGGAATCACACAGTTATTGCTCTTGCTATTTGTACCTCACAAACTTCTAGAATTTCATAATGCTTCCAGAGCCAGAACTCCCACTCCACAGATCCTTAGTGCTTGAGCTAAGGAGAATCTCTTAGGGGTTAGCAGGATAAATCCTATGATACACATCTGAATAATCCTGACTCCACCCAGTAAGAGGGAGGGGTAATATCCTGTTCCTACAAAAGGTGTTAGAAAATTTTTATGTTGCATTTCAATTAAATGTCAAAAAGCTTGATACATTAGGGCAAGTAAATAAAAAATAAGAAGGCTTTAGAAGAGATATGCGTAGATTTCCCCACTACGACTAATTATACAGATGACCAAAATGACTGCTCTTGGGGAAAACAGAATAGTTAATATTCGGGGGAAAAAAAAAAGAAAATCAGTAAAATGGACTAATAATAAAAGTTCTTACACATCTTCATGGATGTGTATTTAAGAGCTGAAAACAGCAGCTATGTCAATGGAAGTTGTCAGCTTTTCTAAAGTTCAGCCAAGTTGTTGGTAAAGCCTGCAGCAATGTTGATTTAAACCCGCTGGGACTTTGCTTACTAGGTTTGGGGTTCTTAAAGTTCATTGATTTTGTGTATTGCTGCAGAAATCTATCACAATAGAAGGCCAGTCATCTGACCAGATCTTTGTCTTCTTTAGTAGGAGAGCGCAATTAATAAATGTGAGTTTTCTATAGTTAGTACTTGAAAACAAGCACTTCCTACAAAGGAAGAGATGAATTCAAGACAAGACTGTGGTTTTATAACTTCACTGTCAGTTTAAAAAATACTAAAATACATGCATATTAAACAACATGCTTGCGTTCCCAGCATTCCATATTTAAAGCAAGATGTCTGGCTGATTTTAGCAAAGATGTTTACTTCTCAAATTTATACCTCAGTAACCATCTGTGAGCTAAGTAATTTGCATCTGCCAATGCAAAGTAAGGAGTCGTCAAAACAATCACTTGATTGGAATTTTACAGGAAGGAATTTTACAACTCTACTTACCAAAAACCTTTGTCCATTTATGCTGTGCTTTCTGACGACTTTCTCACAGTCCTTATACTTCAACTGTCAATGAAAAGAAGGTGATTATTGTACCCTTAATTATAAGAATAGACATAGTTAGCTTTGAGTAGGTGGTTCAAGATACCATTTTGTTTGCTAGAGCCTGCTGAAATGGCTCATCTTTTTCTGTAAACATGAATTTTTAAGACAAAGATTCTTCAGTGGACTTTTCATCCATGTAGGAACATAGTATTCCTCACATCTAAAAAACACCCCACAGTTGCCTGGCCCAAAGAAATATTTGGAAAATAGACAGTTGTGGTACTGACTGGGATGAACAGTTGCAGAAAACCAAAGTACAGCAAAAACCTCAGTGTATTGGAATACTGAAGCCCTGATCCCAGTCGCTGATCCCTGATCCCACAACAATTCATTGTTGTGATCAAAAAGCTTCCTCTTTGTGATGCAAATGTCGCTTGTTAATCCTGGCAATTATCTATAATATTTATAATATTTGGAAAGCTTTTCCACAATATTATGTTTTACAGTAGCATCTAGGACAAGGCCATGCATTTTAGAAGTTGATCATGTACATAAGAAAGCTCGCTCCTGGTCCTACCAGGCAAAAATTTGACAGTAATTTTGGGGGACATAGGGGAAAAAAAGAGCGGGGAGGGGGGCAAAAAACTAGCCACATTTAGCAAGACATGACTCTTAAATATTTCCAGTGGGTGTCTTAAGTTCTTTTTTATTTGAACAATATATAATGTGAGAACACAGCTTGTATTTTTGATCCAGCTAGAATACATTTTTTCTGTTTAAAGTTGATCAAGTCCACACCAGAAGGAACCCGAAGAGTGGGCAGACAAAGTGACTTTTTGGAGCCTTCAGGACAGAAGAATGGCTCTGGTCCTGCTTGAAACTTTGGTTAGTGAAAGTTATGCAGACAAATGATCCTGTGCTGCTGGGATAATTCCCCTAAAGCAGATCACATGTTATAGGGAGCATCATGTCCTTTCTTAGTTCTATCCTATTTATTCATTTTAAGGAGTAATCTTGTGTTATATGAGAGCAAATCCTGAAAACACCTGAACAGCTGAGATAATATTTTTAAGGACCCACCTTCAGTTACTCATACGCAGAAACAGACCTAACTCTGCTAAATATTTTAGGGTACAAATTAAGACTTTGGTGTGGACTGAGGACTTAAACCTGGAAATAACGTCTCTTTCATATAGTGAGTGCTATCATGACGTTACCAGCACAAGTCTGTATGCAGCAGTGAAAAACTGCTATACATGACAGAATGTATCAGTGTGACGGAGACCTAACCTCATTCTTAAAGTCATTGATGAAAAATACTGTTTAGCTGTTAAAAATAACCCTCAGGATATTACGAATATGAACATCTTTACTTTTTCTAAAAAAAAAAATTTCAAGTCTTTAGAAATATTTTAAAGTTTGGTTCTTTATTGGTCCTTCCTTATTCTGAATGCATGGTTTAAATTAACAGAGGCTTTAAGTTAACACACCTAGAATCATAAATTAGATGTTATTACTCCTAAGTATGAAGAATTCTTATTTGACAGAAACTGAAGACTTTATTCATACCAGTAATACAGCATAGTATTGTTACTTAAGTTACTGATGTGTATGCCGGCTGAATTTTGCTAATATGAAGGTGTAAGCTAACAATGAATTGATGAAAATATGACCACTGCCCTGTATCATGACCAATCATTTCAGGTAGGAGAAAAGAAATCCCACAATTATCTCAGTTTAGGAGGAAAAAAATTTGCTTATCCCTCTTGGATTGAATTCTGGACTTTGAACATATGGCTGCAGGCAAAATTTATTAGTCAGATGCAAATAAAGCATAGCTAAGGCATAACATTCGACCCTTTAATGATACGTGCGAGGAAAATTGTATGAGTTTATCTGGGGAGAAGATCTGGTCACTTATGGCAGTTGCCCAGAGCTGGCTGACTTAGGCTGACATTATTGTCTTACACAGATTGCTCTGATTCACCTCCCCAAAAGTGGAATGCCAAGATTATCTCTGTCCTGGGGTGGGTATCTGGATCAGTAGAAGGAGGGTTACTCAAAAATTAATGTAACTGGGCCCATTCAATTATGATCGAACTTACAGTTAATCCTTTTATCACTGTTAAGGATATCATTACCAGCTCTTTCAGGAAGCTGTTTCCCTTCTTAGTCTCTTGGAAATGGTGATTCCAAACCACCATGCACCAGTGTTGTAATGTTTTTTGTATTTGTCTGAAGTTGCCTGTCGATAATGATCTCATCTGTTCCATCTCCAATTCTTCATTTCACTTTCCTGTGCCACTAACCCTTGCACTCCAAAATCAGAGGTTTGCAAGTAGTTGGCAGTTTCACTTCTCTGGAGATTTGGTAGATACAGACTTTGTGTTTGATCTGCTTGTCTTTATTAGCTAGTTTTGCATTCTAGTATCAAACTTGCCTCAACTCCCCAAAGAAAACTCTCATAGAGTTATAGGAGCCGTTCAAGCAATAAATTTTGCATGATTTCAAAATGAAGCCCAAATTGTTCCAGGTTTTACAAGTCTAGTCTGACAGCTCACTTGAAAAGTAACCAGCTATGCTGGCATTACTTGAAAATCTTCCCAAATCTTCTGATTGATCTCAATGTTAAATTCCAGGCTGAGAGTTTTGGACTTTGGGAGGAATGTATTCAGTTGCAAGGGAGACACAGCAGGCATTATCTCCAATGTGAACTGAAAAATAAGCAACTTACAGAGAACACACAGAAATTAAATTTCAGTAAAATTGGCTCAGTTTTACACATTCCTGGGCAATTACAATGGTGTCAGCATTGCTGTGCAGAGGTTATATATTGGCAGTGAATTCCTGTATGGCCGTTCACAGTATTTCTTCAATGTGGAAACTCCTCTGAATTGTATAATGAAATTTATAGATTGTTAGAAGTGAAAAATGTATCAGAAGAAACAAACTCCTAGCTAGTCACACAAGGTAATGACAGAAAAAGTAACAGTGACAGGAAAGAAGGGGTAGCTAGTAATCTTGAGGCATGAGTTTTGCCCAAGAAGTTTTAGAATGGGGACATCAAACCAAAAGCTGAAAGGTTTTTCCAACTGAGCCTAAAAAAATTAGGAGTCTGTGTATCCACAACTGTTAAGTTCCTGGCTGGATTCTCATGGATGTGATTAGCAAAGACATTCAGAGACTCATTTGTGAACACCGCGCAATTTGAAAAAAAAATCTCTCTTCTGAAAATCATTGAAGATGACCTAGAAAACTTGTAATCTTCACACACTAAAGCCTTCTACAGCTGTTAATATATGTTATATCAACAACTGTTGTAGTACAGTGTGTATTTTCTCTGAAAAGCCATGAGTTTCTCTTATACCCAATTTAAAACACACTTTCAAGATTCATTTATATATTTCACTGGCCAGTTTAGCTCGGGATCTTAATTGCCAGTGGTTTTGCTTTTAGTTTTGCAGCAAGCTTTGCCCATTATAAAAATATGTAAATTTAGCACAAACAATATTACAGTAGTTTGCTCCTCATCATACAAAGACAAAACACAGTTAAACTTACCGTCCTAAAATATTCTGCTAAGTCATCTGGGTTCCACGCAACCACGTCTGAACGGTGGGGAATGTTTCGCAAATCCATTGTAAGTTTTCTCCTCTAGGCAGTTAGAGATCGTTCATAGCAGTACTAGCGATGAAACAGCCATACGGTCCCTTTGTGTGACCACCTCCAGCCTGTCCAGTAATTCCTTGCTTAAAACCCAGGTTCTTCTGTTTAAGACCTGGGTTTTTTTTTTTAATTTAGAACTATGTTGTTAGGACATCCAAGAGAGATACTGCTTCCTCTAATACAAAATGGTCTCTTCTCAGAAAAGTTGCCAGCTAGTCAGCCTTACCACTTCCTTTGTCTGAATATAAATAAGTAAACAAGGAAGCACAGCAGAGTTTAAAGTGTTCTTCCTGCTACATTTAAGTAAGCTCCTATGGACCCTATTTGCTTGTAATTGCATACATAAATATTTACGTATTTACACACTCTGTACAGTATAAATATATTGGCATATTATCTGCATAGATATCAGTTACTGCTTCTGTGCAAGTCTAACCCAGACAAGCCCCCCTCCAAAGAAGAAAACATTCACTTAAGAGATGCTTCTTCCACTTACCTCACTACCTGAAGCGTCACACTATCTTTCTTTGATTTGTACAACAATAAACGTTGTTGGAGTTCTACATAAGGAGATATGTATGAATTAGGGATGGAATTATAGTCAGTATTCCTTCAAATAAGGATTCTCTCAGTTAAACTAAAAAATGGACAAGCTTAGATAAAAAATTATTACTTTGTCATTGTTTCAGTGCTCCATTTTTCATCTACCTCAACAAGGTTTTTTGTGGCTGAAAAGAATCCACAGAACCATAATATTACCACAGGGATATGACAGACTGCATCTGTAATGTATAGCCAATTCAGGCACCAGCCTACCAGTAGGTACCTTTGCTGAGACTACATTTACTAATTCCAAATGTGCTGGTTTTTAAAAAAGCCAGCATGTCCATTCTCCCTTCTCTTCCTCCCAGTGTGCTGCTGGTGTGAATGCTTGGGGTCACTGTTCACATCCACTGCAGCAGGCTGCACAAAAGGTGGTATTTTGTAAGCTTCCTATATTAGTAAGAATACATGCATATTTCTGAAGCACGGGAAAGGAAAGTATGTCTTCTTTCTAATGAAATGCATCACTCTCACTATTTCTAGTCATTGAAGACCTTCTAACCTTGGGTCTGCAATTTGCAAGTACATTTGCATACAAATGCATGTATTTGAGTTCATATCTACAAGTCTCTATAGTACTGTATATAAGAGTTTTCCTTTTGAAATTCAGTCTGATTTAAAGTAGCTTATTTTTTGTGGAGAAATTTTGATAAATGACAGCAGCATGGTATTTAAAACTCTGAACTGCTGTAACAGCTGTTCTAAACAGTGTAGCATTTATCAAATACATGATATAGCAGTGTTTTATGGGTTCTTATTTGAAATTACCTGTATGAATCATCTGAGGCACGTACTGACAGTTTCACAGAAATATCATCACCTCTCCATTGTAAATCTTGGTCTGGGGTGAAAATAGGACTAAATTAACTTGTGACAAAGAATCCCCAAAGGAGAAGTTGTTTTGGCGGTGCATTAGCAGCAGTGGTAAAGGGGAGATTACACAGCATACATCTCAGACCCAACCACACATCATGACTTTCAACAGAGAAACAAGTTTCTTAAAGTTTAGAGACAGGAAGAAGCCTGTGCTATAATTTCAAATTGTTTGTTCTATTAAAGTATTTCATTACCTTCTAATCTAATTTCTATCCCAAATCCAGCGTAGCAGCTTGTCCTGGTTTGAGGTAAAACAGAACTAATTTTCTGATTTGTAATTTTACTTTTTAGCTGGGCCTCTTCTAACTGACTGAAGTCTGAAATTAACAGCATATTGTTCAGAAACTTTTCACTCTCAGAGTGATAAGACCTGATTATACCAAGGAACAGTATGCACAGAGGCTCTTGCTTATACTTACTGCTATAACAACCAAGGTCAGCTAACTTCGTTATTTGCCCCGTTAGAGGATCGGAAGCGGAGAAGTGTAGAGGGGTCACACCTATAGGGAGAAGCGGATGGGACAAGTGACCCAAAACTGACCAACAGGATATTCCATCCCATATGCATCACGCTCAGTATAAAAGCTGAGGGATCAAAGGGGCAAGTCTGCTCTGGCTCGCTCTCTTTCTTCAGTCACCAACGTCTGAGGAGGACCCTGTCTGTTCATCTGTCTTTGATCTCGATCCAAGCATTCCTGACTCTAGTTCCGGAATTCAGCTCCTGTTCGTTGCTGACTCCAGTCTGGGACTTTTTCTGTGTCTGCTGGTGACGCGATTGTCATCCTGGGAGCTGGATATGGTTTTGTATATATTGTATACTCTTTTTATTTTGTTATTTTATTATTATTTCTTATTTCCTCATTTATTATTATTTTCATTAAAGTAGTTTAGTTCTTTTTCTAAACTCGTACATCTCCTTATCTCTTCCTCTCCTCTCTGAGGAGAGAGGGGGGGGAGGGCCATCTGTTGTTCTGATTGGCCAATCCGGCCAAAACCATGACACAGGTTTAATTTCAATTGTGTTATTCCTTACTTGTACTAATATAAAACTAATTGATCTGGTCAAAATTTATTCTGATGAATATAGAAGAATCATAGCATCATTTATTCTGGTGCTGAGATAGAATCATAGAATCGTTTAGGTTGGAAAAGACCTGTAAGATCATTGATTCCAACCATTAACGTAGCACTGCCAAGTCCACCACTAAATCATGTCCCTAAAGACCACACCTACACATACAAGAGATACAAGAGGAGGCAGGAGAAAAGCAGTCTCCTTTAAAGTCAATCTCCTTGTCTAGAAAGCAACTATCACAGAAATTCCAACACATTTATTTAACCATTGTTATTTGGTTGGATCCTGTCTACATCACTGTGAGTACATTATAGCTATATGTGTATTTCACGCATTTTGCAAAACCCAGCTGCAGGAGTACTTGAGCTTTGTCTCTGTCTAGAACTTCTTTTGTAATGTGATAAACACATAGGATGTGGTGGCCAAGCGAGGCTTGCTGAGGAAACATCACTTTGTATTTTCTACATTTGAATTTTCAGATATACTGCTAGATTAGTGTAACAATTTTAAATTGCATTTACAACCTATGTATGTATTTGAACGTATCAATGGAAAATGTTGTTCAACTCACAAATAACCACGTATGAATCATGCTCCCGAATCCCAACCAGACTGCTGACAGTTGTTTTGGAAGATGCTTTTAAATGTCTGTCTGTGTGTCCCAGAAATGCAATGTGGCAAATCCCGTGTTCCACGAAAGGAAAATCTTGATCCCAGAAAAAGGGTCCCACATTATTGCCTCACTCTTTTAACTGTTCTTCTGTTCACTCTTCATGTATCTTCCCACTTGTTTGTTATTTCTCTTTCTCTTTTCAGTGTCACTCCAGAATTGGCACTTTCTCCCAGCTGCTTCTGTTGCCTCCAGTGTCCTCTGCTCAGAGAGGCAATTTCAACACTGATGGTCACCAAGAGAGGAAATAGAGAGAAAAAGTTGAATGTCCACACTTGTGCCGGTTCACATGCCAGAATCTCTAGTCAGATCTGGGCAGGAGTGTAAGGGAGGATGTCTGGGAAGCAATCACAGCTGAATTTATGGAGGAAGACAGAATGACCACAGGGATAGCATTAGGGTAGTTAAATGAACTGCAGCCAACAGACAGGGCCACAGAGGGTTCCTGGGGAAGAATGTCAAGTTTGACAGGCTACATGCAGAAATTTTGTTGGCAACTAAATAGACAATCTTAACTGTCTGCTGAGAATGATCACATGCTTTGAATCTTAGTAGTTCAATCTTATACTGCAAGAAATGAAGACACACAAAGTAGGCAGAACAAGAAACGCCTGTTCCATAATATAATTTGTTATATACTTCAGTTGTCAATCTTCCATGAAATGGATTTTGAGCTTTTAGATTTTCAAATGCTGAGAAATATTGACCTTACAGCTATTATCACATGCATACCTTTTCCGCTGTGACCTTTTTTCCCCTCCTTTTAAAGAAGTAGGCCTTTTATAGTTGATGCCTGCAGTGATACAACCTTCACATAAAAAATGTGTCTCTTCAAATAACAGCTGCCAATGGTAGAGTTCTTTCAGATGTAGCAATGGTCTGGTGACTGATCTTTGAAAATGTGAGAGTCTAACCATCTCAGGCAGTGCAGGAAGGAAATTCACACTGCCCACATTCTGCTGCCCTCAAAGAGCCTCAGTATTTTCCAGTTTCTCTCAGCTCTTTCTGGTAGTCCGTCCCGCAGCACCCTGTTTTAAGTAGAGTCAGAGGCTTACTTTGAACAGTTTCCCGAATGGCTTATTTTTCTAGGATAACTCATTTTACATGTCAATTTTCCTAGAGCAAAGCAAAGACATTTCAAATCTCATAAAAACTTAGTCTTCATGTTCACCTCAGTCCCAAAGAAAAGTGGATCTTTATGACATGTTTTTATTTTGCCCTGCCCAATTTTTTTAGAAGGCTTGGGTACTTTCTTCCTTTTATCCTGGGAATACTTACCATTGCCACCCTATATTTCCTCTTTTAACATTGTATGTCTTATTCCCAGGCTGTGTACCTATCTAGAACACATGGAAATAATGCTTTCATTTTTATACCCTTTAAAAATCACTGCTGCATTGTTATAAATTTCTTGCTGTCTTTAATTCTCACTGAGCCACACTTTCTCCTCCTCAAATGTCCCTATCCATTATTTCCTTAATTCTTGTGGTCAAGTGTTAGCCTTGACTTTGCAATGTCTGTACATTAATATAAGATCCAAAACTGAGCCTTTGCCAACTTAAAAAAGCTCTTTTGTAGGAATAGAACTACGAGTCTTCCTCACCACCTAGTGGCTGAATCACAGACTGACACCAAACACTAACGACTGCTGTTTTAAAGAACGGGGATGGACATTGTACAAATTCGATACTTACATTATGTATATGGCACTTCAATGGGACCAGCAGTCGAAGTAGATGCTAACCAACCTACCTGCATCTGAAATATATAGTTTGAATAAAAAACTGTGTCTGAGATACTGGCTTCAAATCCAATTAAAAAAAAAAAAAAATTCTGCATACTCTCTGAACTCAGCCCTCAGCAATTATTTTCCTGGATGGAAGAAAAATAAATTGCATACTTGAAGAAGCATATTTTCCACTGCTAGTGAATTGTGTTACTTTGACTAGGTAGAAATATGGAGTTTAAGCAATTCTGAAATACCTGAAATCCTAGAATACAGCCACTAGAGTGCAGCTGAACTCTATTCAGAAAACAGAGAATCAAATATCTATTAAGGTGCTGTAAAAAAAAGGCAAGTACTTAGAGACATTCTAGCAAGAGAACTGTTTTTTTCAGGTGCATATTTTATTCCACTCTGTTAGGGTCATAAGTGGCATAACATGTCTAGTTTGTACAGAGACACTGCAAACAAGTTCAGAGGAGAACACCTAGCAGGCCTTAGAAGGAACGTCTACTGAGGAAAGGCTGAAAAAAATGTTTTGCTTAGTCTGGGAAAGGGAAGTTGGAAACGAAGGAAGGAAAAAGGGGACAAACTTAGTGATTTTGGGTGATAGCAATCAGTTGTTCTCATGACCTGCGAAAGGCTCTGCTAACAAGAAAAGCAATTGAAGAACTCTCCTGCCCAATTTTGGACTGTCAGTGCAATTCAACAGCTCAATTCATAAACTGCCAAACAATGCCAGCTGTGCTGTAACTCAGAAGGAAACTAAGTGGAGCAAAAGGACAACTGGAAAGACGTTCAGTTTTGGATATGATACTTCATTTTAGTACAGTGTCTTCCAGGTGCAAAACTCTACCAGTGAACACACAGTTTTTGTATTGAATATAGAAGTTTGACAGAGACATTGGAGTTATTTAAGGTGAAGATGAAGAAAGTTAGAAATATACCATTCAGTCTGGGGTAACTGCTCGGACCCTTTCCACCTGTGCTACCAAAAAGCACAGGTTTGCTCCCACCAGCTCCGGCCAAGACTTCTGCCAAGGCGAAGTTGCCAAGACCTTGGCTCTGCAGGGCTGCAGTTCCCCTCAAAGCCCTCTTCCACTGGTACAGCTCCATTTGCTATAACAGCTTCTGCTCTAGATCTCACGTGATCCCTGACACTCCTGTCTCCTCTGCACCACCACAGAATTGGGCTGTGCCATGTTGTGCTGTGGGAACCTGCCAGCTCTACAGCCAGACCTCACCTAGGGGCAATTCTCAGCATTTTTGAGTTTTCTTAAAAAGGAGAATTAAAAGAAAGCTAAATGTTGCTGTTACGTTGAGTAAAAGGCTCCTGTTTAGGTCTGACTATGAGAAGAGGTGATCACATTTAAATTATTTTTATCAATGCTGTAGTCAAAAGAGGTGAACAAAAGAGACCCTGAACAGTGATAAAAGCTGGGAAAGGAAGAAAAAAGGACAAAAGTGAATCGAACTAGGCATGTTTCCTTTCTGTGTCTTGGTTTGGGTATATGTCCAGGTTTCCCTCTGAAGACCTGAAGCAGGGCAGAAGGTGTTGTGACATGATCAGCAATGTCAAGCAGTAGCCATTGTGGTAAGAAAAATGAAAAGTGCCCACCTCTGCAGCTGCTCAGAAGGATGCAGAAAAAGGCTGGGCTTTTCTCCTTGGATTTACCAGATTGCCTTTTTTTGGGGGGGATGCTTTCCCTTTTCCCTGAAAAAAATATATTGTTTTAAACTCTTTTGAGTCAGTGTTTGTGAGTGGGCTAATACTGCCTCTTGCACAGTGCTGGGGAGTATTTAATGTTATTTCATTTATTTACTATGAAGCAGCACCTGGTAATGGTTATAAACGGCTCTGTAATTGTGCAGTGTATTCAAAGTTGCATACAGCTTGCCAACTGCATGCTGACTGAGCAGTGGCTCCACTCAGGCTGAACCCTCTCATGCCGTGAGGAGATGCTACCTCAGGACTGCCATTCAGGCCCCAGCAACCCACACACAGTGCTTCTGAAGTTGAAAGTGATCTTAAGCTGCAAGGAAGAGAAGCTTTCACTGCAGTTGGGTAAAATACATGTAAGGCATGGTTGCTTTTGATTTTTTTTTTGGTTGAGAGTATGGGTTTGAAAGGAGATTCCAGGAGTGCAAATGCAAGAGAAGACATTTGTGCAAGCCATGACAAGGGCTGGCCTGCAGTGCTCACCTTTGGTGCAGGAAATCGGCATCCGTTGGCCCTGTTATCCCTAGATGGCGCCGAAGCCCGAGCTATTGGCATTCGGTGCTTCTGTACTGGCTTTCAGTTTGCTTTGCCTTTTTTTTTTTCGGTACGTGTTTAGTTAAAAAAAATTAAAATTAAAGCTATTCTTTCAGCAAAGACAACTGAACAGTAACAAAAATTGTAATTTTTATTTAATCAGTTTTTTTAAACAGCACTATTTCAATTTTATACCACTATTCTGACAGCTAAATGTATGATGATTATTTTAACTCAGCCCATTTTGTTATTTTTATCAAATGAACTATTGACACCAATAAAAAGCTTATTGGCTCTGACATTCCGATTGTAAGTGACCTCTTTATTTAGACAAGCAGTTTTTTTCTTAACCCAAACAAAGCTAACTTTATAGAACTTGCAGAGTTTACATTGCTTTCAGCTCAGCTCTGTACTATTGTACAACACTGAATTTTGGTCATTGCACCCATCACAAGGAAGGCTTGACAACCCGATATAAAGAAAACAATTGCTGTTAAATTCAGTCAAAATCTGGAGTGAATGTTGCCACTGCAGAGCATACACAAACTCAGAATTGGATTCCGATCCTAGTATATTGCAAATTCTCTAAATATTTAAACAACTTACTGAACAGTAAGAAAACCACTAGTGATTTTGCAGTGCTGAGAAAAAGAAAAAAGCTTCAACAGCTTATATGCTGATAGGTGCTCATTTCAGACTTTCATGGGAAAGGTTTTTGTCGATCCTGAAAGTTTTTGAGAGTGAATTTCATGCCAGATGAGAAAATGTGTTAACTTGTGAGACTATTTTGATGAAAATAATGATATTTCAGCTTCTTAGTTACACTTGCAATCCAATGGTGCTATTCCTAGCAGACAGAGCAAGAAGCTGGGGCTGAGAAGAAATGCTTAGCATTCTCATCTTTGCAGCACACGTTTTTCTTGCAGGCAGAGGAGGCACCATCCCATGAATGCCAGAACATTTTCTCCTCTACATATTTCCTAAGGGCTTTTGAACCAGTAGTTTAGCTGCATCTAAACCAGCATGGTCTGGAGGCACAGATGTCTAGGAGAAAAAGAGAGCTCTGCTAACCAACATAGTCTTGGGTATAGTTTTGATTTTAGTGTTAGTTTTGTTTTCAATATTTATATTCCTCTCTATGACTGGCTCAGAGTTTCCAAGGAGCTGAATTCTTGAACACCGCGGGCTTTTCAAATATTCAGTGTCACCTTATGTTCAAAATAAAGTATGTTCATAATAAGAGACATTTTTTCTCATAAACAAGAATTTTGCATATATTTTAAACTGTACACATGTATAGTACTATGAGTGAACTTAGAAACCATTATTTTTAATACTCTGGCTCATTATGAAGGAGGGTCAGCACAGAACAAAAGTAATTATCCAGCTGGGGCAGTCCTAATCATTTAGGTCTCTCATCCAAGATGTAGATTAAAGTAACAGCAGTGTCAGAGTAGGTTCTCACCTTGCTGCTTGTTGATAAGTGATACAATACATTCTGTCAGTAGGGACATGAGTGTCCATTGCCCAGAGCAGTGTAGGGATGTGATCTGGCCTTCCTTCATTTGCTACAGTGGTGTAAAAGCTCAAAACCTCAGAAAGAAGACCCGTGACTGCTGAACTTTCACATGCGCTTAAAGACAGCTTAAAGCAGCTGATGCTGCAACTGCAAGACATGGTCCTTTCCCAGCCTCTGGGTTCTGTATTTGTGCTGCTCCTGCTTGTGCCAGCATAAGCACTTGTTGTGACCACATGAGGAAACAGGATCAGTGATTTGGCTGTGTTACTGAATATAACAACAAATAATGATGAAATGGTTGGTTTCAGACTGCAGCTCTTCCCTGATATGGCTACACTGTATGACTATGCAAGTGGTTATGCCTGCACAGAGTAGGATGTGCAGCATAGCAAGAAAAATTTTTGGCTCTGGTTCTGCAGGGAGGTCTGGGATGCTTCTTTTGGAAGCAATGCTAGTTCAGACTGTACATTAAATTATAAAATAGGCAAAATGGATCGTCCAGAAAAAATGGGAACCTTTTAACTGTGTAGTTAATCTCATTTCACCATCTTGTTCTGGTTGATGGTGCATGCACTACTTCTTGTTTAGAATTTAAATTTACAGAATTAAAATCCTGTTTCCCAGAGAAAGCTGAGCATTCTTTTATGTGCTTCTTACTTTTTGACTGTTATCCTGTGGTGGTGTGCTCTCCCTCTTGCTCCTGCCCAAGCCATAACCATCAGTGGGAGTTGTTATGAGTTGCACCTGGACTTTGGGGGATGGCTGCTAACACAGTCAAAACACTGTCTGGAGTGGGGACCTAGAAATTTTGTTCCCATGGGAATATGACTACAAATCAATTATCTTACTCTATCAATAGTGGACAGCCCAAGAGCCCTTTGAGCTCTCCTGCATGGCAGCAGGCTGCACGCCAGGATCTCCCCTTGAGTGGGGACGCTTACTGAAGGTTCTGCTCCTCAAGGCTGAGAGATTCCTTGCCGCAACAGATTCTCGGTAAGTGACTAATAGCATGCTAAACTTTGAAATCTTAGCTAAGTGATATAAGGATTGATTGCACATATATAATCCTTTAGACATAAACCATTGACCAAGTCTGGGACTAGGATTGGATCCAGCCACACCTAGAGTCCTCTCTGAGAAGGAGTCTAGAAAGCAAGGGGGTCCTTTCTGAACCTCGTGCCTCAACACGAGGGTCTCCCTGACAGCTTGTCTGACCCTGGCCTCTATGCAGTAATAATCAAGTGTACCCTGTCATCGAATCTCATAAAACACTGTCGCATTCACTACTAACTTTGTTAAATCACTGTTTTATGTTAATAAATATTTCACTACTACTCTTACGAGTGAAGTTAGTCACTCCGCCCGCGACATATCCTCTATATAGTTTAATACATTGCAGAATTTAGACATTAGTTTCAGGTAGTTTTATTATAAGTGACATAAATAACAAGTTATGACACTGACAGAAAGCTGAAGGCAGACGCTGAAGTGTCTGAACTGTCTGCTACTTAACTCAGCACTGTAAGTGTTGAAAGTTTCCTACAACTATTTTTAACTATTCTGCAAAACTCCCACTTGTTTCTCATCCTGTATCACTTTTAAGTTATTAAGAAGATTCTGCATTAAGCTCCTGGTTGTTTGTGTGAACTGGATATATGGTATTAAGTCTGTGAATAAATAGACCTGCTCTTTATTATACTTACTTGTAGTTTATGTGTGGTTTGGCTGGTTGTTGGGGTTGTTTTTGCTACACAAAGGCAGAGTTTGTCACTGAGATTCTGTGAACAGATTTTCTTTCTTGGTGTCCATACACTGTCCTACTGGGCAAGTCTGCTCACCATGCTGGATTGTGATGAAGTTCTGGTGATTACAAAAGTCTCACATTCAGATGTGATTTCTGGCCTATGCGCTTTGCTTGCAGGAGTTTGAACATGAGGAACTGGTTTGCCTTCAATGGTATCAGCCTTTCCTCCAAGGACCTTCTCTCTGGTTATGCTATATACATTTGACTATCTTCTGCTTTCACCCCATGCCACTGCATTTGGACTGTCTGCCTAGCACAGAAGATAAAGAGAAGACAAGCAAGCCCCATATTTGAAAACGTGCTTGCAGTCCTCTGTACAGGGAGCTGCTGATCTCAAACTGTATTTATAAGCTAATAGATTTTCCAAGCCATTATGTCACTCAGAAATTAATCTTGCTCATGATAGAGCATGTCTGGATGCAGAAGTAATGAATGTATACCAGGAGACTACAAACACCTGCTCTGCCTGCAGAAGCATCTCTTGTATGTCAATATGAAAGACTTAGCTCTAGTTTTTACCCAGTTCTCACTTCAAGAAATTCTGTCTTTACATCACTCAAGAGTATTTGTCCGTATCTTCTGTTCCTGTGTACCAGGGTCCTGAGGGCACTAATAGGCCGTAATGGCCCTGACTGGCTTCACCTGGGGCCTCCACCCACACCTTGCTCATGGTCTGGGGCCGTATTTAAGCTCAGCTCAGGACTTTGTTGTTTGTCACTGAAAATTTCAATGGGCAGAGAGGTCCCCTCAGCTAAGGTAATATTTGCTTTCTAGTAAAACTTTTGCTTTCAAGCTAAAACTTTCTGCTTTCCATTCTTCATTGCATCAGTCAGAGGCTTGACATAGTACATAAGTAGGGATGATGAATGTCTGGACTGCTCTAATTATAGTCATGTAAAGATGCAGGCTGCTCAGTACTCTTATTTAGGTTGCCATGTTACTTTAAGATGGCCTTGAGAATGAATGACTTCCTAATGTTGGTAGTTTCTGAAGAGTGAACTTGAGGATAAGTTCCCTCATGCTGTTATGATGTGTGTGTAGGACTGTTGGGTGCTTTCTCTCTTTCCCAGCATTTGCTACAATTTAATGGTGTTGAGGTAATGTCTAGTATCTACTAGCTCTCCTGTATGTAAGAGGGAATGTCAGTGAGGTGTTGTATGAATCTGGTTCCTTGCTGTGTAAGATGTATAATCAGCATACAGGAGCCAGATGACAGAGTTCAAGCATGGATCCTATGCAGCTGGGTGCACACAAGCTGCATGCTTGTGGTACAACTCCAATTGAGAAGCTATATAACTATTTTGGCTAGCAGTCAAGCATAGGGTGTTAATTCCTGATAGGAATTGGACTCCACGTCCCTGGTGTCACAACTGTGCAGCTGTAACTGCTTTCTGATTGTAGTTTTCACTCTTCTGGCTGGTGTGGCCATGAGAAGAAGGGCTGTACTTCTTCTCTTCTGTGGGCCATAGACATGCCTGCCGTTACATCTGCAAGACTACTCTTACTGAATTTCTTACGTATTGTCCAGTCTGATTAATTCAGACTGCTTAAATGCTCATGCAAAATCCTGTTAAAGGTTGCCTATGTAAGTTTGTATGTATATACGTTAGCTATGGGAAGTTTTTTGCAGTCCCTTGATTAACAGGTGAACTTCATAAGGAACTTCGAGTTTTTCATGCTGCTCTTGCTAGTGCTGCTGTTCTTAAGACTAGTCCAAGTGAGACTGGATGTGATCAAGATATCTACTAAGATACCTACTATGACCTGGTAGAACCAGGCATTCACTTACCTAGGCAGGCTTGTTCTTGCTTACTAGCTTGCATGTTTATAGGTCAGAGGCAAGTTAAATAATTTTTGCAAAATGGGACATTGATATCTCTAGTAAAAAGAGTAAATTTAAAACCCTTCCTAAAACTGGTGAATAGAACTTCCTTTATAGGAATAGACACTTCCTTTATTCCTCTGCCCTGTAAGTATGATTTGGAGCAGATTTGGGGTGGTTTTTTTCCTCTCTATCTAGGCAACATAGAGAAACTATCTCTTTTCATCTTTGTATATTTCTGCAGCAACAGACTTACCTTTGTACTTTAATGTGTTCTGCAGTATGGATGCAGCCCTCCAGAGGTTATCAGGTGAAGATGGGGTTTTTTGGTATTAATCCAACCTAGACAGAATCATTATTCATCAGCATGAAGTTCTGTAAAGAGATTAATATTGTGTTAAGGCTCCTGGAAATGGATCTGTACACAAATCTTCAATTTACTTGGCCTTTCCTCAGATAAGATTTCTAAAGCAGAATGGTTACTATTTATGTGGAGATAAATATGTATAAATCAAAGCAAAGAGGGGCACATATCCCGCATGAACAACTTGCTAAGCTAAGTGCTTGTGCAGCTCAAATAAACAGCTGCCAGTTGCAGACTGGTTTCGGATGATATTGAGAATCTAATGGACAGCGTAGTTGCAGAATGTGCTTTGTCTGCCTGTGTTAAGGTGGACAGGTTAACAGGAAAAGCCATTTGTACGAAGGGAGCTCAGGTTCCCATTTGTGCTCATCACCAGTCAGAGCTATGTTAATACATCTGCCTTACTGCAACTGCACATATAATCACATTTACTTTGCAGGAGAGTATGTATTAATTATTTATTAATACAAATCAGTTGTTCCTAGCTATTGTTAGCTTCAGGCTCCAGTTTAATAAATCCCAACATTTATTGAGACAATTTTTGGTAACTGCAGAAGTTCGTTTTAAATAAATAAAAGCAATAGTGTGCTTCTGTGGGTGTGAACCAAATCAAGCTCTCTTACCCCAGGCTGGTTGTCAGAGCTCAGGTTAACGTCATTTAAGACTACATGGAGGAGGAGCTGGGGGGTGTGTGTGGCAGAAACAACACGGAGTTGTTAGTGGGGAAAACAGGTATGTGCTGAGGACAGGTCTTGAGGTGATGAGGGCAGCACTGACACACTGTCTGCTCACTCAGTGTTTGTAAGGTTACTGAGGAAAAAGCTCCCAAGAGTAGCTCTCACGCAAGGAAGTGAAACTGGATTATGAGGTGTGGAACTGGAGCTGGTATGCTCATGACCAGATCTGTTATGGTGGAAGTATACGGCCAGTTAGCTGCTGATGTTTCCTGGTTTTGAAGATGGACTCAGTGACTCCTCTATGAGAAGAGGGACAAGCCCCAGCCCCTGACTGGTGCAGAAAGGAGGCATGATACGACTCATCTTGTCTCCCCATAGGCTCTACTGTGGGATGAGATGTTCCAGCCTGAAGCCATGTGCAAAGCAGAAAGCTGCGTGAGGTTCAGAAAAATGCATTTGGTTGGAAATGTGCCTTAATGACATAGGAAATACTTTCTTCAGAGTACATGAGAAGCTTTACACCCCATCTTCTTAGGGGTAATATAAAATTATTGAACAGTATACAGAGTCACTGGTTGCAGGGATAGGAAAACAGAACACTTCTAAGGCAAACACTCGAAGAATCATGAGCAGTAAGAAAGATGAGAGCATAAACTGCAGTCATTCAGGGTTCAAATCTTCAGCTGGACATGACCTTCAAATACTTCGTCTTTGCTTTAGGTGCTATATGTTGGTTTGAGTCTTTTGCTTATGGGTTACTGACAGGACGCGGAGGGCCTGATCCAAAGCCAGTTGTATTGCATGGGAAGACCCAGGCCGGGGCTTGCTATGCGCTTTGGCTAGAGCTAGAGTATACTTGCTTTGCTATTAAAAAAGGTACTGTGTATACATTAAAAATGCTTTGGTTCCAGCCATTATTATTACATCCTGAATTCCTTCTGCCAAATTCATAGGGTAAAGGATTGTAGAGAGAAATTGTTGGGAGGAGCGGGATAGAAAAAGCACCGAGGTGGAGGCTGGGCATGATCCACTTCACATGTGGCTTTGGGTATTTATAGTTTGAGACGGTTGATGAAATGAAGAAAAAGTGCCTGAGACTTTTCAAAAGGTAAGAATCGGTCCCAGGTGGGGAATATATAAAGAGAAGGCTGGGTGGGAAGGGGGAAAGTTGATTATAGAATTATAGGTATTCATTTTACTGCAACATTTGCTGGAAGAGGTACAAAATAATTTTGTTGTATTTTAAATGGGCACAGGCTTTGGGTAACTGCATTATTTACAATGAGATGGTACTTGCTATTTTTCTGCAGAGGAAGCCCAATAATTCTGTAATGTAACTTATGGGAGCAGTTTTAACATGGCTACAATGTGTTTTAAGGTGAATATTTTTATTTATGAAAAAGCAGTAAGCAAGCTAAAACTGTGGGTAGGGCTGGGGAAGAATTCAAATCGTGTTTTAAGCATAGTGCTTTCTGAGGCAGACTTAGTTACGTTCATGTCTTGAGCCACAGTATTTCCATTTCCCAGTGTTTATTATACCAGAATTATTCATGAATCTAAATCAGGTCTGAACACTGATCTTTAACAGAAAGATTCTAGCTTTCCTCTCCCAACTAGGCATATCACCGTTTTCCAAAGCAAACTGCGGAGAATAAGGTATGTATAGTATAATACTTGGTAACGTAATTATTTCTGAAAAGCAGTAAGTCTCAGTCTTGTAACAGAGAAAGCTAATTTGCTGAAGAAGCTACTGGTCAGAGATCAGGTGATGGAGAATCTTGCATGGGGAATTTAAGTGTCTGCATAACTGATGTTTTTCACTACACTTGTTTTCCCCTGCAAGCTCTGCATGTAGAGAGGAAACACACCTACAGTGTAGCAGGAGAGAAGATAGTGTCTATTTCCACCTAGACCACAATCATACTTTAAATATCTCCTTTATAGCTTTCTCTTTACAGTACTGCTTTGCTGCAGCTGATACAGGCCTTATTGTAGCAGCTACTTCCTAAAGGCATAGTTCTTACCCCAGATGACTCCTGAAGGATCTTTCCATAAATTATAGAAAATTCTTTGGATCCCAAGATCCACAAAGCCTACTATCTAATATTTAGGTATTTAAGCCTGCTTAGACATGTTACATTTTTACTGAAGTACCTTGCCATGTATATGAAGCACTGCTGTTCTTGTGCTGGCTGGTGTGTCATAAATTTGCATTCCTCACAGCTGCCTAGTGCAAAGTGTTGTAAGACTAAGCGCACAATGGTGTATCCTTTTATAGACCTTGTAATACATATGAGTAGCTAAGCTGAGAAGAGAAAGGAGGCTAATTACACTTTACAAATGAGGGATTGAAAACGTCTCCAGAACAATTAAATTTTCTAGGAATGACTGACTGTCCTCATAGACAACATCTTCCTGTCTTGCTGCAAGATCTGTTCCTTTAACCTTTCCCTTTTGCTAATGCAAATGTGCAGGTGTGGATGAGCTGGAAGGTGCTTGGTTGTTAGAGGTATGAGCACAGCATGAGAACCTGTATAGCACAGAATATCAACAAGGTCACACAGGAAGAATACAGCAGAGCAGTAGTCTTAATCTATGTAGTCTGATTTCCAGTCCAGTGCATTAACTGTCTTCCAGAATTAGTCATCACTTGGCAAAAATCTGAACAATTTTGCAAATTTGCAATTTTGCAGTACAGAGGTGTTGCTAAACCAGGTATTTCCTGCATTGTGGAGGCATCCAAACAGGAAGCCATTTTGCTATTACTTTTCCTTAGTAAGAAAGGATCTCTTCTGTGGACAAGGTGTTGCTATGGATCCATCTACCACTAAAGCACCTGGCAATAGACTTATGTGAGCACAGGTAACAGTGTGGCTGTTTTGATTTTGTGAAGATACTGGTATGCCCAGAGCAACTAGTAGAGAGGGAGAGTGTAAATATGACTTAGAGCCAGCTTTGTATAACCATGGTTGCCTTTGGCTTAAGGGACAACCATTGTCTTCCCCCATTCGAGTCCTATTCTTCTGTTTTTACACTCTGTTACAATCTGTGAATGAGAGCTTGCTTTGAGTGGACATGAATTCAATGTCAAGTCAGATGACTCGGAACCAATGGCCTCTGTCAGGCTGAATGCACTAAGACAGGCCCACTTCAGAAGTATTTTGAACCTGTTTATAGGTAGCTTCTGATGAGCTGTGTTTAAAAGGAGATGCAATTTAATTTAAATTAATTTAATTTAAATTCACCCTTCAAAAAAGAACAATTCTGAAAAGGAAAATATGGTAAGATATTGAATTACATTTCCCACTGTTGAAAGCTTATGAACAGCAGCTTAATGCAGTAAGCCTGATAATGAGGATGGAATGCGGTGTTAGCAAGGCCTTGACATTAAAGGGGAAAAAACAGATGATTCTATGGGACTGCGGTGTTGCGAACAAATGATCTGTATTCAAAAGAAAGTACAGAGCAAACATTAAACTTTAATGGAATAATCTCAGGGGGAAGGTTATTTTCATGCAGCTGAACATTTTTCTTATTAGCATAATACATGGTCACTTTTGCAACAAGCATAATAACGTTGTTCATCATCTACTTATTCTATGTAAAGGTTAAGTCTCCTTGGAAGTATAGTCAAATAAAATAGTTCACTACCCGCTTTGGAATGCAGTTCTCCCTGTGATGAGAGCATATTTGAGTTCTAGGCACTACTTCAATGACAGCGGAAACTACACCTTGAAAGAAAGGGTAGTGCTAGTGCTTTGCATTAGCCACCTTTGGAGATCAGACTTTCTTAAGAAATGTCTGTATGTAGTCATCTTAATGTGTCCCTTGTGAGACAAATGGGATTCTTGCTCTACATGGAAAGCATGGAGAGTGATTTGGTCCCAAAACTTCAAAGCTGGGTACATGAAGTGAGGCACCTGACTTCTTAAGGAGGGATTCTTATGTTCTGAAGACATCAGTGGTGGCAGGCACTGGCTTATTAAAGACGCCTAGAAGTTGAGGCTCTATTTTGAATGTGTTTGAGCCCCACTAACTGCCAAGTTTGGACAGGGCTGGTAGGTTATAACTTCAGCAGTAATGTTGAGGTGCATAGCCCTGGTAATAGACCATGGATTGCACTGGGAGTCAGATTGTTGGGATTTGCTTGCTACTTGATTATCCCATTAGTTCAGAAGGATGGTAAACTTCGGGAGCCTTTTCCCTTTCTGTGCTTTTGCAGCTGAGATTCCCTCTTCATTTGTGAGAGAGAGGAATGGCTTTATAGGTTTACTATGGTCTGCCGTATGAATGGCCTCAATCACAGAATTAAACTACTATTGTTAAGTAGAAAGTTTGATAAAGGATCAGTGAGTACTGAAGCTGTAATTACTGGAGGCTGAAGATCACTTAAGATAGTATTGCTAGGTGATCAGTATATGCTAGCTGATATATGGGCCTTAGATGAAACCACCCTCTCAAAGTTAAATATTTGTTGCAGTGAAGTTTGCTCTAAGAATATTCTTTGCCCATTCTATGATCCAAGTCTATTACCTTCAGGATTTTTTTTAAGAATTTCATGTAATAGCTAGAGGCAGTAAGTTGTTGCAGTCCATGCTTTGTACTTGATCCAGTGCTTGCTTTTTATCTATTCTCACACTTGTTATGAGCAGCGCACTTACAGCCTTTTTCGTACAGAACTTCTGTCTAGCTCTACTCTTTCCTTACTCCCTCCTGCACTGGTAGCCACGATTTTTTTATAACTATTAAAACTAAACCCAGTCCTACAAAGATGCATTTATACACAACGTAAACACAAACTGTGAGTTTAAGCTTGATTTCCTGTCTGCTTTCTTCATGAAATATTTTAGTTCCTTTAAAAAACAAGTACTTTAAAGCAATGCTCTCAGGTTTGCAGTGAGAACACTGTACTTTCTCACCTCAGTACCTGTCATTTGAGCCTGCCATAGGCTTCTTCCAAAAATATTACAGACTTAGTACAGCAGGAGGCTGGGTAATCTAGTGATAAGAGCAGAAGACTAAACATGGATAAAACCAGATAAATGTCTTATGCCTCTGATCAGTCACCTGTGAAATGGTACTACCAATTCCTCATCACGGGAGGACTGAATTTCCAGGACTGATCCTGCTAGGTCTTGAGTTCCCCAGCTCCTGCTGAGTTTACCCACTGAAACACAGTCACTCACGCAGATGCCTAGGACCTTGGTGGCTCTGGCTGATAATCAGCAGAAAGGACGTGTACAGAACACTCCATTGCTACCCATTATTTTGGTAACACTAACATATAAATATGCATTTGTTGCAAATGTAGGCTGTGACTAATTCGTTTATGACTTCCCTGAATTATGGCTGGTCATATTGTATCAGGAGTTCAGTTTTCATATGTAGAAAAGAACCCACTGTGATTTCAAATGTAAACCAGCAGGATTTGTGCTCCTAACTTGGAAGCTTTCATAAATCCAACCCAGGAAGTCTATTTCTCATTCTTGCCTTTTAATATTGTAAATCATGGTTAATTTCTTCTAGTGCACAGGTTTGTATCCTCAAGTGGTGAAAACTGTATGGTCAGGGTTTTTTGCAATTTTATTATGAACCTTACAATACTAGTTTTTCTCCTTTAAAGCTCTAGTGTTTAGAGTGTTTAGATTTTCGTAAAAAAAATTTCTGACCTTTGGATGAGAATCCAAAGATCTCAAATAACAGAACCTGAATGCACACTTAGAATGTACTTAAATAGGTAAAAACTCATTTACGGACCTGTTTGATGGACTAAAGTCTTATGAGTAACATCACGTATTGTGGACTTAAGACTGAAAACGTGTCTTGGTATATATGATCTATGTTAAGCATTTAAGTATAGAGTGCTTAGTGTCTGGAACAGGAAAGTGCTTATTCTGTGCGTTTTTTTTTTTTAAAGACAAGAACAACAACAGCAAAAAAAAGAGGGAAAAAAAAAAAACAACAAACAAAAGCCAACCAAACAAAAAACCCACCTCAGGCTTTAAACACTGAAAATGCTAAGTAATGTCACTGTTCAGTGTTTTCATCAGTTATTATGCTCTCTCTCTTACTGGTAGGTATTAACTGAAGCCATTAAAAGCTATGAAACATTTATAACATAATCATTTTAATGAAGACATTCAGAACAGTGGAAGCAAACCATGAACACTCGCTAAATATTTCTGAAATGTGAATACTGTAGTTTGTCACTCATGAAGAAGTTATACAAAGTTATATTCACTCCATCTTTAGTTACTCATAAATCTATTGTGACAAGCTGAATCTTTTTCTACGTTAAAATCAGATACCTCTAATAGTAAAGACTAGTTTAAGTGTTAGACACATCAATGAATCTTTTGCATTAATATGGTCTGCCTGTACTGGCCCGGGGTAAGTACATCACAGTAAACTATAAGGATTCCACTGGGCTAATTAAGGTCGGAATAATCATATTCAATAATGAATCAATAGCTCACCTATCTTTAATCATCTGTCTTACCTAATCTTCAAGGTGGCATCTAGCAAATGGGGGGAGAGAGAGAGATATCTCATATTTGTTTCTTTCTTTACTCAATAGTCCTTGTCTAAAATGCAATCATCTGAAGATAGCTGGGTTCATTTGCCCTCTAGAAATGTTCAGTTCTCCTTGTGGACTTTCAAGGAGGTTGAGGTGACCAGCTTAGCCTGGAGGAATAAAGTTAAGCGATGCAAATAGCACTAAGATCTTATTGCTCATCTTACAAAGAAGCTTTAGTATTTAAAAAAATTTTTTTTGGTTGCAGTTTCACTGATTTCTGCTTCAAAACTCTTGTGAGATATGTGGTGGTATGGCTTTTTTTGTTGCCAGTGCTTAAAGCATTAATTTGAACTTATTTAAATTCAGTCAACTTGTTTGTTATTGAGTTGGCTGTTTTTCCTGCACAAGACTGGGGGCAGTCATACTAACCTAACTAATCCAGAAAAGGGTGAACATATCGATCAGTCCAGAATGAGGTGGAAATTTTATTTTAAATCCGTAAGGTCTATATTCAGTTCTGCTTAACTTCTTGAAAAGATATCAACAGTGTGAATGTATATTACTGTGCTAGATTGGTTCAAAGTCTATTTCTTTCACTCGTAAATTTGCGATGTTCTTAAAGATGTATTAACAATCCTATCATCTAATAAGCAGCTTCCCCTGCGGTGATGTGTCTTACAGTAATACAAGTGAATGTGTGTTTTCTCAGGGGTGTTTGTGGGTAATAGGTTCTTCACTAGCTGTATATTTCTGACTAATGGATGAATCTGGAGTGGATAAATCAGATGAAACTGAGTGTTTTGTTTGAGCTGTGGGGTCAGTCCCTGCACTCAGTTCTCTTTATGGCACAGATTATCTAATAAGTACTCAGGAAGACTACTGTTAGTCTTGCATTCCTAATAAGTTAGGCAGTGAGCTTCCTTGCAGCTACCAGTTACAATGCTGATCCAAGCTATTGGCAAAACCTATTCTCGTAGTTAGGAAAAGGAGTTGACTGCAGAGCCAGTTCCCTGATGCAGTTTTATTTATTTTTATGGGACGTTTAATTTCCTATACACTGCAGGTCTCCAAAACAGCAGCAGGTAATGACCCTATGCTTGTTCCCACACTCTGTCAGCAGCTCGCACTTTGCTTTGAGATGTTCCCCTTTCAGTCCTAAGGGTGAGTGACACTATGTGCAATATGTCATCTTCCTGAGGGTCTCAAGCAACTTCTCAGAGGTTGCACTCAAACTTTCAAATATATCTCAGGTACCTTGTGTGCCTCTGCCTAAGGTAGGTATGTTTTACCACATTTAGGCTTCTTCCTGCTACACCATTATGTGAAGATGCATAACTCCTTCCCCAGATAATTCTGCTGAAACACAAGACAGCAGTTACATTCCTACTTTGAAGCACCTTCCTTGTTTTTGATCATCCCACCAGTAGTTGCAAATGGAACTGCATGAAGAACACAGATATTAACATCTTCCTACAGTGTGTTTGGTTTTATTTAGATTATAAAATCTGCTGTTCCTTTTGGAAAACTAAATGTTAAATGCTGGAAAAAAGCAAACCCAATCTTGCCTTTCATGCTTGTCTGTCTAATCTAGATTTTGATGAAATTAATACAGCTTTCAAAAAATTGTCAGAAGAACCTACCTACAGGACCACCATGTTCGTAGTGTAAAATAGTTCAGGCTCAGTGGTCCTGGCTGTGTCTAGTCCTATAGTCTTTGTACATCCTTTGGAAACCTTCGGAGGGTCTTATGTTTTTCTTTTTTCTAGAACGACAATTTTTAATATCTATTATTCTAACAATCCCACTTTTGATTCCTTTGATATTGCACTCAGTTCTGGGGAAATGTTCTTTAATACAATTATGTCTTCCCAACTGAATAAAAATTGGATAATAGGAGCTAAATGTGGGAATTCCTCAGTACCTGTTATCATTAGCGTGATTTGGCAGTGTGCAGCAGAGTATGCAAAAACCAGCTGTTATCACAACTGCTAGATTTAACTTTACTTTTTTTGGTGACAATACAGATCAAGGTGAGACATTTATAATGAAATGACATAGCATTCCAAAACTGTTTCTTTGTCTGCAGATCAATTCCTTCTAGACAACCCCCCTGGGATTTATCATACTAGTTCTTCAGTGGTACTTGAAAGCTTTTGATTACAGTATCATGGTACTCCCAAAATGTGCAGTGGATTCTTGAAAATAAGGGTACTTCGCATCCTGGAACATCCTCCCCCTCAGATCTGTCATATGATTGAGCCTCTCTGTCTAAGAGACAAGTAGGAGACAAAACAAAGGAAATAATTGTTGCTTTAGAAATCTTCAGTAAACAACTAAAAAGCCCTTGTAGTTTTTTTCTCTCACTCTTTTGTTATCATCTTTTATGCATGACACTGTAAAAATGATAGATTATAAATTCATACAGAGGTTAAAGGAAATTGGCAGAGTCTGGACAGTCTCGACAAATTCCTTCTCCTGCATAAGCATATATAGATGATAAAGTGAATGATAATCTGAAGCTTAAAACACTCAATATGGATAGTTTTATCTTTATATAGAAAATAACTTAATGTACTGGGAGTTGTTTAAAAGTTGTTGACTGTGGTCTAATGTGAAAGCAAGGTGCAGCTTGACCCTGCTTCTGAAAGGGCAGAAAGTTCTTCATCTAAAACTGCCACTGAGTTCAGGAGAAGACAGTCGTTATCTCCACTGAAAATACATCATCTGAAAATACAACTAATATCTTCAGTGTGCTGGTTGAACTCACTTAACAGGCTTCTTCAGAAAATACATTGATGCATTGGGAGGCAGCAGGGAACTGAAAGAATCAGAGCCTTATCTACTTGAATTACTATATAAAATGTTGAAACCCTGGTCTGATGCATAAGAGTTCATTTTCAAGGAAAATTTCATTTTAAAGGAAATCACCTGGCTATATTATAAATGCAAAGTTTACTCCTCTTCTCTGTTTCTGCAATCTGGTCCCTTTACGTATGAGAGAATATGCTTTGTAACATCCCAAAGAAGGACATATGTTTTCTGTATTTAATTTCAGGGCAGTAAGCAGGAAAGATCACATTCAAAGGATTGCCTACACAGGACATCTACCTAAGGACATGAGAATGAGAGTTCTGCTCTAGATTCTTACAGGAAGGTGACAGGATAATCGGCAAGTGCCAATCAAATTAAGATGCACGTAAACAGAGAATGCTCTAAACCACATCTCAGAAGGAAACACTATATTAATTTGGGGTGAAACGCTGAATTAATTGACAGATCAGGACTTCTCTGCCTACTTCAGCCTAAAATGTGTTTAAATCTGATTCTTTCTATTCTTTAAAGTGTCTAGAATGAAAATCAGATCCAGAAACTGCAATATATGATGATGGGGCACAGCTCTGACAAACTAGTTGAAGTATCACCACAGAAAACTTGATGCGTTCTAATGAAAGGCTTCAATTTGTAGTAGAATAACTAACTGCTCTTAGGCAACTAAATATATTAATACAACATAATCTGTTAGTTTTTCTCCCTCAAAATCAATATTTAGAACATCCTGTATTATCCAGGGTGATATGCACAAATGCACTCTATTGACTTAAACGCAAAGGACTGAGTACTTTACACATCTGGTCTATTCATAGGCCTTTAATTGGACACTTAATGTATCATGTGCTAAATTCTTTCTAAAATCTGCCATCTAGAGGAGGTGCCAAGAACTGCAAATTCTGGTCATAAGCTTTTTGAAAAATGCATTACTGATCGGTTTCAAAATTAAAACAACGCTTAGAGAACCTGGTCTAAAAGTAGTTTAAGTGGAGCTAAATCTTAATGCCGTGAGTGAAAAATAATCTGGTTCAATGAGTGAAGCAATAAGCTTAATGTAGATATAATGGAGGCCTTATCTGAAACTTGGTGTGAACAAATGTCCTAACATCCAATTATTACTGAGGTTTTGGAAGCACATAAGGAATATATAATTAATCTCACTGCTTACTGTTTATTTGTTCTTAAATGTTTTTTCATACTCTGTAGCAAAGCAGTGTTTAGTTTCCTCTGACATTGAGACTGCATTGTCTCAGCTCTAGCATAAATAAGTTAGTCCTGGATTTAGAACTTCCAGTCTGCATTAACAGGAGAGATAATCAAAGAAATGTGGGATTTTTCTTTTAAGGCAGGAAATTGAGGTTGCTTTTCTACAATTCTCCCTTGTCCTCTTGCAGCCTTGTCTACTTAGATCGGTTGGCTGCTTGCAGCAGTGACTGTTTTCTTTATGGAACTTCATGCACAGTTGAGTGACATACTGAAAGACTGTAGGAGAGCTTAAAAACACAGATTTTTAAATACTACTATAGTGACTTAGTTGAAACAGCAACTTATTCTTGCATAGTATTGCTTAAGGATGGATGTCTTTGCAAATGGTACTTTCCAAGGGTCTTTGGAAAAGAATGATGTGGTAAACACTGAGGAAATTAGTAGTTATGGATATATATATTCTACAAATGAACATTTGACCAGCAAGTGTGAGTATTTTTACACACTTTAAAGGGCTCAAGATCTGGAGTTGTGACCAAAATAGTTAACTCTTCCATAGCAATTTTGCCTGTCAATTTATCTGCTTTTCCCTTTCTCTGGCCTCTTGATTTGATGCAAGTGTCTGACATTGATTATTCCATGTGGAGGACAGATGCACTGGAATCCCTTGGGTAGCCCTTCATCACCACATGATGAAAGCACAGGGAGGTGTGTGAGCTTCATCTGGGTGGACTGTAAAGGGCTTTATGAACCAAGGTACTTGCTACACAGAAGAGAACACACTAAAACTGTAACTAAGTAGAAAGGAAAAGGTCCTATATGATTAGGACCTGGATAAATATACTTTTCCTTCTGATGAGATCTGAGATAAATTACAAAACACCTACCAACTTCACTAATACAGCCATTTCACTTTGCAGCGTCACTTTTGTACTTAACAGAAATGGTGACAGTGGGAATCATCTTTGACTTACTTTAGTTGAAATACTCCTTTCCCCATACTGGGAGAGTTATCCTGGGATACAATGTTTTAACTTAGGCGGACTAGGCCACTATAATTGTACTGTAATAACCGAAGTAGCAAAACTGCAGTTAAGTACTTAAGCACTTAAAGCTAATTAGAAATTTCCTTTTGATTCCATTGGAAACAATTTTACTCTTTCTCACTTCATGAGGTTTTCCAATTGCAAGTCAGCCCTTGTGTTGGTACATATAAGAGGGTTCCTACAGGGTTCAGGCTGTAGAGTCAGAAACAGATATTCCAGAGGCGAGAATGGCCAGGTTTTTCTTTGTACCTGTACAAAAAAGTGGATGGCACTTGTAGGTGCTATTGATGTACAATGTCAATTTTGTTGATGTTTCAATTTTGAAATTAAAAATGCATTCCCTGACTTTTACAGTACTTAACACCAGGTTTGAAGCAAAAGGTATATTTACTACTGAAATATAAGAAAATATTTGGGAGCAACTTGTCAGAGGCAGGTTCTGTTTGGTGAACACAGTTGGCTAAAGACAACAAAAGTCATTGCTAAACCAAAACAGCTTGAGGTCAGTATGTTTTACCCTGCACAAACATGTATGTAAGCAAATTAAAATACAACAGCCTGGGTTTAAATTGCTCTCAAGAGATCCATAAAGGATAGTGTAAATGAAGCACTTCGTGGCTAAACACATTGGGTTAATTAGGCACAGACACACACAGAGTCAAGAAGTATATCTACGTATCTCTCTTACTTTATGAGTTCACAGGAGGAGAGAGATTCATCAGGAAAAAAACTCCAAGAGTTTTTCAAGAGCACAGAATAAACTTATAATCCTTTCTTACAAGTATTTGTACCACATCTTGCATCAAGCTTGCTTAGAATCATTCCTTTCTGGGACAGAAATCTTTCATGTCATGTGTCAGAATAAAATAGCATATATGACTAGCTCCATTACTATAAAATATGTCAGGATCATGAAAAAGCATGAGTTCCACTGCTTTTATATTTATCCTTCTCTCTTGTCCTTGCAGGATGATATTTTTATAGCTTCATTTCCACTGAAAATGCTCTTTGAATATACAGCCATCAGCTTTTATGCTCAACAGCCAAGTAATTTGCTAGATCTAACCAACAAAGTGCTCCCCCACACCCATCTCACGTTCTGTTCCTTGGACAACATGTGCTCCTGTATGATGTCCTGGCAGCTGAACTCTGCTGCAGCCAGCTACCACATCTGCAAGGGAAGAAAAGGTGACACTGAGGGGTTGGTGCCACCTGCTATGCCTAAGTGCCACAGTGCTGTTCACCCAATGGCTATTGCTGTGGCATGACACACAGGGAGAGTGCCAGAATCTGTATTCTACCACAAATTCTACTGACAAAGTTAGACAATACAAAAAAAGACTTTTTTGCTCCATAGATCTGATGTTTTATTCAGTTATTAAACCTTCAAAGACTTCAGAATTCAGATGCACGTCTTGGGACTATACCTACTCCTGTGTGCCTTGATACACTGAAACACACTAAGCATCGTGCACCAAATACTGCATTGCACTTCAATGGAGGCATGATTATGAATTGTCTTGTAAAGGGCATAACTAGCAGACATGAGTGAGTAATCATGTATTTCTAATCCTGTATCGTGAAAGGGGCATACACATGATAAGTCCTAAGGTCCTACAAAAGTCTACAAGTTTTGATTAAAAATCAATATTCACCTCAGCATCTCTTAATACAACTAGATGCTTATCCTTTTAATATGAAAATGAACATTGTGGTGAGTTTCTAGTTAGCTGTGTGAATGAAGCGGACTGAAATAATAGTAGGTGTGTGAATGTGAACTTCTAATTTACTTCCAGATATGGCAAAACTTCTGAGAGGTCTTTCAGAGAGGGATAGAGACCCAGAGATGCCATGGGCCCACCTTTTAGGGACTGATTGGTCAGTCCTACCTTCCCTTGTTTGAGAAACTTAATAGCAACTTTCTCAAAACAGTCACAGTTTTCTTTGTCCTCTGTCCCCTGTTCATGCAGGAAACTTGGTTCTCTACTGTTAGTGATATGGAACGTTTAAGATAACACAAGTGTGACATTGTTACTACCTTGATCTAACAGTACTTTATAATCAGTTTGGAGATAGTTAAATAGTACAGGGCAAGAACTCATGTCTGACATACATTAGCCAAACCTTGTATTAAGCTCACTGTCAGTTTTCTTCCATAAAAATTAAACTGAAGAGATTACACTTAAAAGCCATTAATTCCATTTCAGAAAGCATTTCTGACTTAAAAGTTGATGTTTAAATGTCTTATTTAGACAGTTTATAATGAAAATATCAACTTATCTGTTTTAAAGGCGTAATTAACATCAAAATTAAGTACAGTTAACAAAAACTATTTAAAAACTAATTCTGCATTGGAAAAAAATCCTCTTTTCTATCTAAAGGAAAAGTGCTGTTAGAGAAATAGTTATAGGGCCAATCTTAGCAAAGCTCAGACTTCTTGCAATCAGAAGTCTTCCAGCAATTGTTTTTATTCTGATTGTTTTGTCATTGAAAGCCTGTCTTTGCCAGTTAAGTATGTTTGGTATTTAGTCCAGAAGTTCCTGCCTCCTGAATATTTCCACACTTGGTAGCAACTTTCAGACTTCAACCCACCTGCCTAGTTCAAATGATCTGAAAGCTTGGTTATTGAATTAGGAAGACCATGACCACAAATTCCTATAGATACAAAGTAATTTGGCTTTGTGGTGGAAATATTGACATTTTAATGTATTTCCTACATCCTTTAACAAAAAGATAGCAGATGGCTTGCTGGCCTGACACAGATCAGAGTAAAGTTGCTATATAATTTATAGTAAGCCCATGCATTGTTCAGGTACGTTCCTGACAGTATTATGCCTCAGGCTCAGTACAGATACTAGGAGTCATAAAAATATGATGGGGTTTCGGCTAATAAGAAAGAACAAAGCATATCTTTTGAGAGGTGGGTTAGTGGGTTTTTTTTGTATTTTTCATGTGGCTTTGAATTTTGAAACCCAGTGGTTGTCAAGTTTTGCCTATTGGTGCTGAATTTTGAAAAGGACTATTGCTTGCCCTTTGATGGATCTGATGGCTCCATAAACTGTCAAACTTTCCTTAATCCTGTTAGGTAAGAGCAAGAAGCAAGAGGTAATCAAAACCATATTGCAATTATTTCTACCTCTCTGGTTGTCTGGTACTGCATCTGTGATATTCTGTAGCAGTGACAATACAGAAATAGTGACCTAAGGGCTAGCTGTGTACATAATCTTAGAAGACATAAGAGGCTGAAAGAGAAAATACACTTAAATGCTCTTCATTGACATTAGAATGCCAAACTGGGAAAACAGATTATTTTGTTAAGCAGCTGTCTGACCAACTCCAGGGTTTCAAAGTAGACTCATAAAGCATGGGAAGGCACAAAAGGGGATTTGTAAAGGATAAGAAAAATCAGGGAGAAATTTTTTTTTAATAATCCATAGAAGTAGTAAGATAGTACACGTGTCTGAGGATACTAAAAGAAGTGGGTCTGCTGAGGCTTGCCCACTCACTTTAGAATGAAAAATAAAGAAAATTATCCTTCCTCTCTTCAAGCTGTTCTTTTTACAGTATCTAAAACTTCCTGAGCTCTTTTCACGTTGCATCAGTAAAGTTATCCATAGCTCCTGTGGCTGTTCTTTTAGTCTATCTTCAAGTTGATTGCACAGCTGCAGGAGAGGTAGGTATTCTATTAGTCTTCTGCTGCTGCTACACAGTCTGTCATTTTATTGCCTCTTTGATGAATCTCAACAGCTTTAATTGATTCTTAAAAATAGAAGTGGCAAAAATAGGATAAAAACAAAAACATATCACCCGTTGCTCTTCCTGTATAGCATATCATTGACTTTCAGAGCAACCAACCGCAATGCTCATGGAAGCAGTTCACCCAGCAATTTCTGAGTTGGAGCCCACTTCTGCAACAGGAACAGTTTACCAAGGGGTAAGGTGAATTTTCTGTTCCTCAGCCACAAAGAGCTTGACTCAAAGAAGGAACCAAATTCTGCAGTCTGTTATGCAGAAAGTCAGGAGGGACTTCTCATTGTTGATGAATGTGGTGTTCACATAAGCATGTGCAAACAGTAAAGTCTGGGAAATCAATTATCATTTCATCTCCTTTTAACTGCTGAAATTGCTATAGTTCTTAGAAATCTTACGTGCTTCACTCAGGGGGATGGGGGAAGCTTTTAAATTCCTGGGTTCCACAGCCAGAAGGGATGGAGAACGATGGTTGAAATTGGTCAGCCTTTACCTGTTAGCAGGCTTGTTGTTATTTGTCTTGATCTTTGTCTTTGTCACCATAATTCCTATTGCACAATGGCAAGATGGAAGGGTGTATAATGGGGAAAAGCTGTTAGTGAATGAAAGAGGAGGGGAAGATGTTTTAAAGTGTAGGTGTCTAAAATTAGCAAGATGCAACAGTATCTGCTTTTGGTTTTTTGAGAACAGTAATGTGGTAAACTGAAATTTGGCAAGAACTTACTTCTCGCATTGAAAGTGTTTTTTATCTTTCAGAACTAGAGTTGTGTGATAAACAGCTGCCTTTATAGCCTTGTTCTAGCACGGCCCGCCTGTATGGTACATGTACAGTGAGAAGTGTTACTGTAGGACACCGGAATTGATAGCATAAACACACAGTAGGAACAGCATATAATACTAATAAACATATTCTGAAAGACTCAGCTTGTCTAAATGGTAGAATAATGCATAAGAAAACATTGTTTTGCTTTTAATTGTATATGTAAGTTGCAGTGCTTATAGATAAAATACTAAGGCACAAGAGGATGTGTTTTATTGCTCCAGTAATAGCTGCTTTGGGTGTGTTGAGAAGTAACCTTGGACCATCACTTCCTCTTAGATGATAATTAACTAGGAGGATCATTACAGCTTAGATTAAATTTACCATCCTCAGAAAGCCTTGCAAATAAGATATATGTGTGGTTGGAAAAGATATTATTGCTCATGAGATGAAGTGACCTTCTGCAGAAGTTATTGGACTGGGAGCTAGGAGACCTGACTCTTGTAGCTGCCCCAGGTACAAATTTCCGTTCTTGCCGGGTATGCCACTTTGAATTTAGTTACCCTCTTTCCTTCCAATCATTTATTTTACCTATTTATACCTTGATCTGGCCCCATAGTAAAAATAATCTGATAGATATGGTCCTTTCTGGGCTGGCAGCAAGTATCTCTGTCATGATCTGTGAAGAATGGAGGGTGACCAAAGCGTATCTGCCATAAGCTAGTAGATGTAAGTAATCTTCAGGGAAGTTTTGCCTGCTTCCCATGTATGTTTCTGGGATCTGGTGAAGGCTTGGAAATGTAAAAACTGTACAGAAATTCTCCCTGTTCCTCCAAATTCTCAAAAGCTAATGTAGAGTTTAAATACAATAACAAATAAATCTCAGATGCAATGGGAGATGCGTGTATTTCTGGACCCCAGCTAGTCTGGCAAAATTCTCTATGGCTGATACCATTCAGAACAGCGCTGATAAACTTGTGGAATGAACAGTTTATACTTCATTTCAGATGGATTTCATTTCATTAGCTTTGAGAGAGAACGAAACAGCAACAAAAATTACACACAATGAACAGTAATGTTCAGAACTCTGACAGCTTTTCCCCACCATGCTGCTTTGACTCACAAGGTCCTTAAGCCAAAAAGCAGTTTTGTTCTGATTCCTGACCAACAGTAATCAACTTAGTTGTCTTTAGACAAGCATGCAAAGTTCACATTATGCTAAATTCATTCAGGAATGAATATGGAAAGACCATGTTAGGGTCCTGCAAAAGTCCAGTGTTAAGGGTGGTTTCAGGGTTGGCCGCTTTTATACAGAAGTAATGATATTTGTGGTACTGATAAGGAGCATGATGCTTAATAACTCAGAATACTGTTGCTGACGGTCCTCAGAGAAAGCAGGAGAAGCATCCCACTCACTCTTCTGAGTGTTTTAGCTGCAATAGCTAGAGAACTATTTGGCAGACCGTGCAGGAACTCATGGAAGCAAGCAGTTAGTCTACTATATTAAAAATTGCCAAAATCTCACCAGGCACCTGTGTATGCTGCAGTGCCTGAAAGTGCACATACAAAATAAAGTAGCACACAAGAAAAGTGAAGGGAAAATTATCCTCAGTCCATGATTCAGCTGACATATCACATTGCTGGGCTGTTTGGAAAGGGACATTGGTTCTCAATCACCTGTATCTAGTGATTAACTAGTTCTTTTCCTTAAAGTCGGTCTATCTAGATCTATTAGATAGAGTAGTGGACTGTGATATAGGTTCTGTCACTTGCTGCTGCAAGAAACTGAGTATGTCAGCCTCTTGGCACCAATGCTCTTCATCTGGCAGATAGGGAAATTACCATCTTTTTTTTGTCACTTACCTTTTTATTGTTTCTGAAGTATTCTGAGATTTAGTGATCAGAGTTTGTTGGATTAAAAAATAAATTAAATTTAAAAGCAGATTAAATTAACAAAAACCATTTAAAAACCTAGAGTAACAAGACTTTACCATGCATTGGAATCGGAGAGGAGCAAAGGGCACCTGTTTTGCAGGCTTTATGAACAAAGGCTATTGATGGTTGGAGTACTGCCTTTTGTACCATGTGTGCAGAAGAGTAAGTTGCAGTAAGCAGAAAACAGTAGACTCCCTATCTTACTGCTTAAATATCAGGAACGAAATCCTACATTTTCAAGACAATATATAATTTGTCATTGTTAGCTGAGCCAGGACTTCTTCCTTTCATGTATTTTCCTAAAGCACTGAAGTTGAGAGGAACATGTACTTCAAAAGGATCCTGGGTAAAGCCAATTCGAGTAATATTTATTATGAAACCTACACTTTTAATTAATGATTGACTTTTATTTTTTTAGAATGAATCTGAACTTCCAAATGCTCAGTATTAATAAACATTTGTGGATTTGCCCAAATGAACAGATTTCACCTGAGGGTAATTTTACAGACTGTTTGTTTTGGTTATACTGTAGTCATACACATATGGTTAATCTGCTCATTCCAGGATATTATGTCTGCTCTGTGATTTGTTGATTGAATTTTAAACAAGATAATAATAGAACTATCATTTATATTTTTATTAGCGGAACTTTCAAGAGTCATGGAAACTTTAAAAAAAAAAATTCTCACAGGTGTCTACAAATTCATAAAAGATATAATCAAATTATTGTAGCTTGTATTGAATTTTATTGCTCTGTATCATAACAATCTCGGGGCTTTTTCACAGCGCAACTGTGACATGCTTCTTCAAATGGTAGTTGTGTCTAAAAGCCATTCATAGCTTTCCATCTCTTAGAGATTTGCCATTTAGTCATGATCAGAATCAGGATGTTAACAGCCATGTTTGGGTGTGTGCATAGACTTACATCTGCTAGAGATGTAATTTAAAGGGGTATAAACCTATTCACAAAACCAGACAGATATTAATACACACTAGAGTTTTCAAATCAAGAAAATATTTCCATAAGAGTTCAAATAACTCTTTAACCTCAAAAAAGCCTTGTCAATTTTTTACTTTGAAATTGTTATTTTATAAGATTCTCAAAATAGTCTGGGTGTGTTCTCTTAACAGAAGAAAAGAAAGCTTAAGAGTTGTGAAAGCTGTGTTTGGGTCAATTGTTTTGGATTGTTGTAAACAGTCTTTCTTGCTTCACTTTGTTTTAGTCAGATGAAACATTAATTCTACGTAGCTGTTGCCTGCATCTAACTGAAGAATGATAGCCTCCAAATTGTAGGTGTTTCATTCACTTTAATTGTGATTTAATTCGGAAAGGGCTTAACGCTTTGCTCAAAAGATTTGGCACCTATTTTGTGCCTAAAGAAAAAAAAATTGGTTAAGGCAAAAGGAGATCAGTCAGGAAGTATGACCTATGCTTCCCAATCCTGCTTGACTTTGCTTATGTAAGTCTTGTTGCTTTCACCAGAATTTATTTTTCTGAAGTAGAACAAGTTGTTATAGCTCATTAAAATGCATAAGTATATAATCTCTCTTGCTGCTTTCTGAGAAATTCAGTGTCTGCTGCATAAATTAATGCAACTACACCTCAAGAATGGACAGGATGCAAAAAAGTAGTTCAAGATTACTGACTTTGGAAAGAAGATTGGCTGGAGGTGCTTTGTTTCATAATGCTTGCACCAAGCTAAAGACAGTTTGTCATAAAACTGTCAGGTGCCAAGTCATTAAACCTTATTTTATTGAGGCAAATAGATTCTTGGTATGCCAAAAGTAAGTATGAGGTAGGTACATGTTATTAGATCAATTTCATAACAAGATAAAAGAAATTGAGAGAGTATTTTCAATCAATTCTGTCTGAGATAACGACTGCAATGTACAGAAAGAAAATACTTTGTCTAGTCAAAGTATATACCAGGTGCAGACCAATGAATGCATTAGTTCACTAAGTCAAAGTTAAGTGAAAACCTAGTATGTGAGGAATGGAGGGTGAAGGAAATATATTTGTAATTTTCCCTGAAATTGAAATGCTGAAGAAATTTCATTTTGGAAACTCCATGACATAGTGCCTCTGGAAGGAGCTATGCTCTCCTTACTGCCATAGTTGTTCTTCCAGTTGATGTTCTCATCAGTGTTATTTCCTTTTTTTCCTGACCTGTCCTACCAAGCCACTGAAGCACAGCTAAAATATTAGCCATTGCCTTCCTCCTCCTTCACTCAGGGACAGCTCAAGCTCATGCATGCTCTGATACTTTTAAAAATTAAAAATGAATGTGTGCACGCTTCCATGTCACTGGAGCTGGGAGGCCTAAGAGCAGCCACTGATTCAACATTAAACACTCACAGCCTACAAGTCTGGAGATCCCTTTGATAAATTATTGCCACCAAAGTGAATGGAAGCAGGGTTTAATTTTTGTTTTCTTCTTGGTTTGGTCCTTTGTAATCACCTCTGACAAGACTGACTTATCCATGGAGCTTACATGCTTACTTACGAGAAGTAAATCTCTTGCCTTCGGACTAGTCCAGTTTTTCTGGAAGGTGCATGTCTTTCTGGGGAAGCTGCCTTCACCTCCCACTACCTTGTGTGTAAGGGCAAGAACATTACCCGCCCCTTCCCAGATTTACAAGCTGATTACAGTCCCTATGCTCAGTATATGATGTTTGCTCTCCAAGAAGCTTTGTATTTGACAAGTAGTATCTCTGTCCTTACTTATGGTTAAGCAAACTGGGATTGAGTTTGAATGACAGAACAAAGGAAGAGTGTGTCTAATCCCTCTCCATGGCACAACTACCCTGAGAATACAGGGCTAAGACGGAAGCTAAGCAGGACCTCATTAATATATTGACATCACCACACTGCTGGAAGCATGACAGCAAGTGTCCATTTCATATGTTAAAACATCAAGTTTCTATCTACTGAGCAGAATTCACCTCCCTGTGGAATATTTCTTTAGAGCCTGTGTGTGGCTCTGCTTTTCCGGCTGCTTTGAATCTCCTACTGACACATACGATAACGCTTGTAGCGAAGAGATGTGAAACTGAACAGTGTTTGGCCAGATTTGTGTGTTTTTGTTTTTTTTTTTTTGACAGAAGCTCTGTGTAATTTTCAGAGATATGGTGTAGCACCCTTTTGTTTTAGACCTTGCATGTATTCAAATCTATTCAAGAGTCTGAAAAAGTATTCAGTGTCATCCTAGTCTGAATTATGACATTACCAGTATATTTTAGCAAGAGTGACAAACTACCTCAAGAGAAGTCCAGGGCTGGAATATCACGAGTGCTGGAACTTCAGCCAATTTCTCGGTAGGAAGCTTGCATGGCAAGTACTGTGCTTGGTTTGGAAAGAAGGATCTAGGCGCTGGCCTCAGCCTCCTCTGCAGGGAAAAGCTCTGCCTACACAAAGCTCCAGGGAGGTCAATGTGGTTTTCCACAGTCCAAGAGATGAACCACATGCTTGGAGTAACTTCCAAGTCCAAGGTGTCAGGCTGCTCCTGGAAAAAAAGTCAGAATTGTAACTTCAATTTATGTGCACTCGCTATATGTATACCTCTACTTCAGGCAAAAGGTTGTGTACCCAAACCTTGATTCTCTCAGTTTCTCACTGCTCTCTAAAAAGCCCGTTTTAGTGTGTGTGCTTTTTCATAAGCACCCTTTTCCCCCTAGATTTCTGTGTAAGTAAACTATTAGTCATGCTTGACAGATGGGATATTAAATAAACAGACAATCCAATTTGAGTGGACAGTTTGTGGAAAATACTGATGTGCTGGTATCTATATACATTCCTCTCCAATGAGGAATCACAGAATCATGGAATTTCAGAGTTGGAATGGACCTCTGGAGAGATCATCTAGTCTAACTCCCCTGCTAAAGCAGGAAATGCTGCCTGAGTCTAGAGATAACTACTGTGCCATAAAATATCAAGTTCTATAATGATGAGGAAATCTCCATGTGATGTTCCTGAGGCTGATTGATAATATTAACTGGAATTACAGAGTGAATGAAAATGCAGTATGGTCATTATCTGCCTGGCAGCAATGCCAGAAACCAGTGGAGAAGATAATATCAGGGCTGGGATGATGCTGCTGAAGTGCTAGACTGGTAGAAAGGAGACATTGATTCTAAACTTGCTGCTGCTTTGTTCTTGGTAATCACAGGCAAGTGAGTCCGTCTGGTTGTATGTCAGTTTACCACATTTGAAAAAATGATATTAGTACAAACTTCCTTGGGAGTCCAACGTAGCTGGATTTCTATACATGGAAAATGCTCAATATTAATAGTGGTGTACTGCAAATAATAACGTCATGGGAACTGGCATGTCAAGAGCTCTACCCACACAGGCTACAGGTATTCAAGTAAGGTGTCAATTCCTCACTTTAAGTAGATCCATTTTCAAAGCTGTTCCTTGAAGTTATACTTTTCTTAGGGGCCAATAAAACTATGATTCTTGGTCTGTTAGGTTACCTCAAATCTAGAGCTAATTAGGACACAGCTAGTAGTAATAATTGCCTGTACCTGCTAGACTTGCTTCCAAACAGATCATTACAATTTCATTTATGATCTATCCTGAGACAACTGTGCCTTTGGGAGTGCAATGAAGATGATACAGTATGTCTGTGCAACACTTCTGGACCTAAGAGAACACCCAGCACCTCTCCACTTCTATGTCTGGGTGAGACAGTGTATATCATCGGTTCCCATACTTCTCTTCTCTGGGAAGGAGAGCTGAGTGCGCAAGGTGGGCAGGAATCTATGGCATACTCCAGCCAAGTTTCCAGCTTTGACAAACAGGAAAGCAGGGACCACTAGGCTCAAGAAGAAGAATGTGGAAACTAAAAACAATTTCCAGTGCAGGAGGAAAGATCATACTTTTTCTTAATGGATTAATCCAACAGTGCACCATACCAACATGGAAAAACTTCTTAAGAAAAAAAAATTATGGGAAGGAGTTTGAGAGGAGGTAGTTTCTGCAATGACATGCCTCCCCAAACCACAGGGAAAAGGAGTGACTTGGATTATCCTTCTTAGGGTGAGAACTCTCTGGCTTCTGTGCAAAAGTCTTTCTGCAGCCAGATATAAGAATGGACCAGACCAAATACCTAGTCGACAATTGTCTCATACAATGCCAAGTAGCAGAAACTTAGGAAAAGAATATTAAAAAAAAAAAAATACAAATACTAGAGTGTATTCTCTAACAGTACCCAGGATCTATCCCAGCAATCATCCCCTTTTGCCTTTTTGGCCTCCACAGCATGATGACAGCGTCTGTGGAATGAAGCGGGTAACATGAATGCTATAACCTGACACCCTTGTCAGCAGTTAGCTCTGGAATTGTTCTTTCCAAACCTCATGTACCCACAGAAAATAGGGCTATTCCCTTTATGCCGGAGAGGGCTGTAAGAAAGCAGGGCATCCAAGTTCACAGCCTGTTTCTTCATGCCTATTCCAGAGATTATTCTTGAGCATTTGCTGTGTGGTTTCAAGCTAAGGGATTAAACTTTCTCCTGCTGCAAATAGGTTTAGCTGTCTTTGATGTCAGAGGAAACTGTACTGGCTGACCCCCTGGTTGAACTTAGCTCATATGAGTATTACATACTTAGAGCATATTTTCACCTCTCACCCACCTACACTGTGATCCCGAATGGCAAATTAGGAAAGAACAATTTCCTACAATGCACTTATATATCTCTTTGGGATGACAATTACCTTGTTATATGGCATTCTCAGATTTTTACATGCAGCAAATTAAACTAAGCATGGGTGTGAGTGAACTGGCTGCATTTCTGAATGCTGTGTAACTACCATAGTCCCTTATGAAGCATGCTGAAAATCCATGTAAAATAAATTAGAGGGCATATTGTGTATTATTTTGGAGTTTATTATATCAAAGCTTTTTCAGAGAAACTTTCCCCTACCTCACAACTTTCCCTTTGACTAACCTCACTTTTGTATACCTTTCTACCTTTGAGTGACCTCCTTAGACTTCTAACAATACACATACATTTTAATATCCTGTAATACACAGAAATACTATCTGTGTATACTCATCTTGTCTGAAATAGCCATTTGAGCTGAAAAAGCTCAAAAAGGGACATAACACCTTTGTTTCTCAGAGGCATTCTCAGCCATTTACTGAAGACTGTCTACGTTTGCCTGCAAGCAGAATAAGCCGCCTTTGTACTTTCTCACAGATAACAGCAGTGCATAAGTTGAGGCCCTTCATGATCAGTATCTTTATGCCCAAGTAATATTCTAGGATTGTCAGTGTTGGGGGCTATGTTTAAAAGGCCTTTTGGCTGCTGAAACTTCTGCCAGAAGCCTAGTTAACTCTAGCTTTCCCTGAACTGCAGGGCTGCAAATCTCTACCATTCTACTGAACCTGCTGCAGCTTTTATGCTGTGGTTGAGATTATCTGCTCCTGTTAATGTACATTTGTGTTCCTTTTGATTCATTTTTTCCTGTGTGGTATGGGCCAAGAGAGGCAAATGGATGTCTGAGAAGAAATCTCATTCTCTGTGTGAAACTGGAGTGCCAGGGAGGCTTAAAGTGCTGTCTGGGATACAAGACTGTTTCCGTCTTCTACTATGTAAGACCTCTTAGCTTCCATATCTTCTTTTAATACAGCTCCTAGCATTCATTATGTCCATTGTCCTACATTTCCCCCTCTCAAATTATATCATGATGTATATACGTAAATGCAATTAAACATGCTGCAAACCTTTGATATAGAGATATACTAATTAACAACCTGCTGACTCCTTGATTTCCCTATTGACATTTTACTGCCTTATTACAATTTATTTTTTTCTTTTGAAGCATCACATATCCAACTTTGAATTGGATCTCTGGGAATAAAGGACAGCCTTGGAGATGGCTTCATGAAGGAGTTACTTAGCACTTCATTTTCCACAAATCTACCATTCATTTTGTGTACTCAAACCAAGATTTCCAGACAAAACCAGCTTTTGGCTTTCTCAATGCCGCCCGCTCCCCCCTTTTCCCGCCCTCCATCCTTACACCACTCCGTACTGTTTACCTTAGTGGTTGGAAATCTGTGGAGTAGGGGGCAGAAATATTATTTTACACCTAAAACTCATCCACCACTCTCTATTCACTCATATGTTTCTAACAATGTTCAGGAATTTATTTAATCCCTGCCTTGGTTCCCCATTCACAACCTTGGGCTGAGGATCCCCGCAAGTATAGTAATCTGTGAAATGGGGAAGTCATATATAATAAAGGCTCTGGGCTGTGTGAAGGTGATGGTGGCAGGAACCACATGACCTTTGGGTATTTACTGAAATCCAGGTGGAGAGGAGTTGGAGGTAGCAGGGATCCTGCTCTCCTCTCCTCTGCCTGCAGAGCCCTGAGGAGAGGAGGCCTCAAAGGGCAGCGTCTGAGCACTCGGCCAGCTGACTTTGGCCCTGTGGAACATAACAAAGGAAAGCACAAAGACTTAAGAAAAACTTACGGAAAAATTTATCTGAAACGTTGTGTGGGAGCACAACCTCAAGATAGGGGCCACAGGAGATGTCTATGTGGGGCTGGCAGCAGCCCTGGGGGCTTCCTGCTACTTCTGCTGGCCAGGGTCAGCTATCTTCATGAGCTTGTACCTGCTTTCTACAGAACGTTTCCTTTGATGGTTTTTGGGATTTTTCAGCTGGGGACGATTAAATCTGAAAAAAACCCAACACCCTGAAATTGAGTGTTAGGTGTTTAAGGCTAGAGGCAACTCGGTGGAAGTCAGCCAAACGTCCGGTGCCCCACGGCTCAGCTTGGGAGCAACAGCCCAGCCGCGAGCTGCGCAGTGACAATCACCGAAGCCAGTTCGTCCCTACGTTTCTTTTTACGTGCCGAAGTACCTTTTTATGAGGTAAAATGAGGCGCGGCGAAGGTTCTCCGTGCCGTGGTCGGCGGCCCGCCGCTGAGGCGGCGAGCGGCGGGGCGGGGTGCCGTGCCGGTGTGAGGGAAGGAGGGGCGGGAAGGAGGGCGCGTCCGGGCGGTAGGGACAGGCAGCCGCTTCTCGCACAAAGGTGAACCGTTTGGCAAAGCCCTGAATTTTGCGCGAGAAGGATGTTAGTTATACTGTAAAGCAGTTTGGTGCCCACTAAGCGAATGGGATTATCGTCGTTCCCTGAAGTGAAAAGCCGTTTGTTGTCCTTGTTTCTCAGTAAAGGCAGAGGATTTCTCTGTCGCTGCTGTGAGGTGAGGGCTGGCTCCAGGTGATTTTGTTAGAAACAGGGCTAATCAAGACACATAACGAGTGGCAGCTGGGTATGAGCAGAAGCCTGCGGTAATCTGCATTGTAACACACGCTGGGACAAGCAAATACTGCATTTTAGGGTTGTTTAAAAACATCTGAGAGGATTTCAGCATGAATTAAAGCCTGAAGATGCCCGACTCTACCCAGTGCTCAGGTGGGGTCATAAGCTCTGAGGCACCTCCGCTTTGCTGCTTTATTCAGAGTATTCCAGGCACGCAGAAATAATTGACTGAAGTGGAGAAGCCGGAGCGGTGGCTGTTGCTAGGGGATAAACTCACAGAACAGTAAGAGGGAGCCTTGTGAGCATCGGACGAGCACAACATGAGGTTGTGTACGAAAAAGTAAAGGTCTGGAGCAGCGCTGTGCGTCACAGAGGTGTGAGCACTAGCCCCACACGCTCTTGGAGGCTGACTGGCGCATCCCTGAGCAAATAACCAGCTGAGGAGCATCTAAGCTGGTAAATATAAGAAAGACTTTTTCTGGGTGCAGCTTTGCTTTCCTACTTCTAGCAGGGTTTTCGAAGGAATACTCTGCAGTCTTCTACATGCAAAGTGTGAGCGCAGTGTTGGTAGAATAAAAAAAAGTGTTATTTTCTGGTTCCCTTGGGCCTGAGGAGAGTAAAATTGACAACTTAATTGAAATCAGCTGGAAAAGAGCCCCAAGAAAACGGTCCTCGAACGGCAGCCTCTTTTGTTTGCAGCAGTCACCACCCAGTGACTCCAGCATTAATTGCTGCATTACCAGGGCCCGCTGTGCAAAGCCCGGCGAAGCTCAGCCCTCCTCCTCCCTCCCTCCCTGCCTGGCCGAGGTGTTGCCTGGACTCAGCAACTTCCATCAGGACATCGCAGCGTGTGTGTGTGCAGCCGCAGCCGAGAGGCTGAAGGGGAGAGCTGTGTGCCTTTAACAAAAAGGGGATGCAAATTTCTCCTCTGCAATCTTTCCTAGGAGCTCCAGAGAACCAAACCTCAGTGCAGAGACCGGGGCTCTGGGCGTGAGAGCAGAGTTGCGTGCATTGCACAAACTGGGATCTCAACTTTGAAAAGGACTCGCTTTTTTTTTTTTATTTTTGGTTGTTGTTTGTTATTCCTGCACTTTGTAAGAGAGAAGAGCCTTTCTACCCGTTTGAACCATGAGTGGCTGTTCAAAGAGATGCAAGCATGGGATTGTCAAATTCGCCCAGACTGTTTTTAAGCTCATCACAGGCACTCTCAGCAAAGGTAAGAGAAAACATTTTAGTTTATACTGTTCTTCTGTGCTATGAGCTTTGTGGGGGTTAGTTTTGTAGCACTTAAGGAGGCTTGTGATAGAGTTTATTATCATCTCTTCTGAGGTGCGCTGTTTTAATTCTGGGCATTGGCTGCTCTGAAAGAAGTTGCTGTGTGCAGTTAAGATTGGAGCTATGCTGTAAAGCCTTATGTAATTGTTTCTAACTTGTGTAGTTTGTAACCTGTATTTGTCTGTCTGCTGTAGTTTGCAACTGTAGCAGGCTATTTCAGTGTTTTTGGAGATGTGTTTCTAAAAGCAATTGTTGTGCAGCTTCAAAAATTTAAAGACTTCATAACTGTCAGTGATCAGTACTTCTCCAGTGTGTCATTTTCTACTTTTACATTTTTTTCTGCTTCTGCTTGTTTGAAGCACGTGTATACCTTGGTTCAAAATCTAGGTTGCTGCTTATCATGTGCATTTGAGTACTTTTTGTTTATCTACGTTTTGCTTGTCACCTGCACCCTGTGTGCCCTACCATGTGCAGGTAGAACAGTACCAAACTTATTTATGCTGTCATCTTAACTAAAATCAAATAGTAAACAAAATAAATATTCTTCTTTGTAAATATAGCAGTTTCTGTGACGGTGCACTGAGGTAAGTTGTTACCTTATTTTTGTTGGTCATTCCTTTAATAATGATACTTCTCAGCAACACCTATGGTAGCTGATTAAATGACTATTGGTGATCTGTTTGGGAACTCCTGACAATAGTAACCAATGTTACGCCTGACTGCTGTTTGCCTGTTGAAATATGGACAACGTTTAGGTGTGGGTTGGACTTCTCTGAGTCTTGTGTGTGTTTGATTGAAGAGGGTGTGATTTTTGGAATTGATAATACAGTTCAGGCTAAATCATTAGTGGGGAGATTTCTATGAAGCTAGAGAGTCTCTGTTATGATGTGGTGGTGTTTTTTTTTAAATACAAAGTCCGAAGTTTTTTTTAATGTGTTCATAGTCAAGGAGCAAAAAAGAAGCACTTATTTTTCAGATAAGTTTAGAATCCTCTGAGGTGTGTGGCTCTGTTGACTGTATGGAGCACATGTGCCCCTGAATGAATTTTAATGTTTAAGTTGTTTCTTAGGATAAACTAAAGCAGGCTGAGATGACTTTAACAGAGCAAATGTGAAAGTGCCAAGAAGCGTTAGGCGCAGCTTCCTTTTGCAGAAACTGGAGAAACTTATTAAATCTGTCTCTCTAGAAAAGAAATATAGTTCTAAGACAGCTTTCTCATATTAGCCTTACTGGTTTTCAACAGAAATCTGCATGAGAAAAATGTCTATTTCACATTAAGAATACTGGACGGGCTGGTTGTTTTTAAAATCAAGATTGGTTTAAAATTGCATCTTTTTGTATTTAATTACTCTTTTTTGACTCCCCCCCGCCCCATCATCCATAGGCTGTCAAACGCCAGTGGAGGAAAGATTAAAAACTTGTAAAACTCTGTCACAGAGAAGAGCTGTCAGATGTTGGTTATAATTCATGATTAATGCCAAGATGTCCCTTTAATATTAAAAACAAAAGAGAAATTCACAGAAGAAAATATAGCAGAAGAAATGACTTATTATCATGGTAGGGAAGAGAAAGTAGTGGCAGGAAACTCTCTACAAGACCTTGTCTTCTACAGCATGTCAGTATGGTGTATTTGGTGTACTTTATTTGTGCTTTTTTCAGGAGATAATTGAAGACAGGGTGTATACTGCTTTATTCACAAGTGATCAACAGAAAACTTTGTGCTGTTTGCTTGAGCTTTCCTTAAGACAAGGGGAAACCTGTGCTCTGGTAGTATTTCTCCATGTGCTCATCTAGAGCTGTTCATCTAATGGGGAGTTTTCAAGCAGTTCTTGTGTCTCTACTACTTGCCTTGCTTTGGCAAAGGGATACATCACTGAGTCTGACAGTAGAATAGCACTACACAGAGAGCTAGAAATGAGAGTATAAAATGCCCAAGGCTTGCTCCCTGCATTCCCCCCTTCTTCTGAAAGATGCCAGCATTGTGCTATCATTGTCTTCGCAGCCAATGCAATGGTATCGTACAGTTTTACCCACATCTTTCCTATGGCAATGTCTCATTTCAAGCTGCTTGGATTAGATAAGAGTGGTTTCCTAGGATTCAAAGAATTTAAAACTCTGATAAACTTTTTTTCCTACTCATCTGCTTGTGTTTTGAACTGGAAGAAGCAGATTCAGGAAGGAATAAATTGTGTGAATGTGTTTGATGCACAGATATCAAAGACCTGCTATAACTAAAATAATTGTTTCCATATCATTACCTGTGAAACTCATAACTAGAAAGAAAATTATTAAAATCTTGCTTAGGAGTGTTAAATTTAAAAAACAAAAAGCTCTTGAAGTTTGTTTGTACATTTATCCCAGAGCTTATTGTTTAGTATTTCTTTTACTGAAACTTCTGCATGTAAACCCAAGAAACTGTTGTATATTACTATTATTATTGCTTTTTTAACTTACACTATACACATAAGCTTGAATATTCAAGCAATATCCCCTGTGTTCTTCATCCCACTCCTGCCTCACTTCCTTCATACTGTTTAATGTTTTTTTGTTTTACTTTAAACACTTTTTACAAGGAAAGTCCTTTGTGAGGCACAAGATTAATTCTCTTCTGCTTCCATCTTTCTGAGGGTTATTGCAGTGGGAGATATTCCACAGTTCAATGAGATGTAACCCTTAGCTGCGCTTTACGGCTTCTGCTTGTCTTAATAATTGCATTTTTCTTTCCCCTTGATTATTTACAGTAATAAAATGAGACTGCTTGAGCTGCAGCCATAAAGTCCTTCCTCTTGCAACAGGGTGTGATGAGAAGTAGCCTCCCCTTGCAGTCAGCAGAAAGGGAGTAGGCACACCTGATACCACTGTGTGGTGACCACCCTGTTCGATATGTCCTGATTTAAATCTGCAGCCGCAACAAATCTATGAGGTTGAAAGCTGAGAAGTTCATAGCTGGTACTTCTGCAGAGCTGGACCAGCAAATTTTGCCAGCTTCCCACTTAGTGTGTTCTTATTTGGAAAGCCTTAGTAACAGAGCAGAGGTCTCTGCTGCTGTGTGAAAGGCCTCTTCCGACAAGAGCTTTGGGCAGTGAGATACATGTATTACAGAAAACACGCCTGGAGAAGCATGCCCCTTTACAGCTACTGGGAGCAGAATAACTCCCTTATTCTCCTTCTTGACTTGAACAGGGGCCCAGCACCTGCAGGGAAGAGTCCAGAAGAGGCTTCTGAAAGTGAGTTACTGTGGTGACGGACAGTGTGTGTGAGCAGCAGCAACTTCACCACAGTTGCCTCAAATTGGAGGGGGGGAGAGGGAGGGGAGGTTTTGTGTGAGGTTTGAGCGTTCTTTCATGTTACTTCTACTGTGATACGTGAAATGGCGGTTCATCTTCCATGCCCTGGGAGCAAGGGTGGTAAGAATGAGTTTGTTGGGGGGGTTCTGTTGGGCAGAACAATTAAACAACAAGCCTCTGTGTGTGTGAAGATATTGCTGATGTCATTAAAAAATCTAGTACAGTAAGGCCTTGCTGAGTGACCAAAAATGAAGCTGGAATGAGACCTCTTGGATTTCTATTAATGTGTTCTAATTATCAGTGCAAGAAAAGCAAGATTATTTTAGGGACCAACTCCTTCAAAATGTTCCTTTGCAAAAGCAGATAAGCTTCTGCAAATTAACTACCCTTTCACCTTTGTTCCTGAGCTGTCCCTCTTTTAGTTGTGCTATTAAAATGCTTGCCAAAGGCTCTCATTTCTGTTGTCTTGCTTCTCCCATCTCTGTTCTGCAATGCAGTTCATCTGGAACTGGTAATTTGTCCACTTTTCATAGTTTTAATTGCCTAATTATCTGTTCCACTGCAGTGATAAAGTCTTCAAACATCTTGCTCTCCCTACAGCCTCCCCTAGCACAAAAGAAAAGGATACTGAGTGTTTTACAGCAATGTGGTCTGTTTTGCTGCTTCTTTGTGAATCCAAATTACAGCTAGTCTTCCTAGATGTTATGTGAGATGGTAAGGAAAGTGTGCCGTCCCTTTTAGTCATACATAGGCTCTGTCTCCTCAGTGGAAGTTAATCTTGTTCCCTTGGGGCATACTGGCACTGCATTGGGTTTGTCTTCATGACTCCAGCCTCTGAAAATGCAGGGGTAGGGTAAATGTTGCTAGATGCCCTAAAGACGCAGGAAGGTTCATTGCAGTTGCTCAAGTGATGCCAGGGTTCGCGCACCTGTGTGACATATAAAAAGATATTTTGATTCTTCTGCTGTTGTGTAGCCCATCTTCACCCCTTGAATTCTGGCTCCTGTCTTCTAATTTAGAGAAGCTGTGATTCAGAGGGCTCTCGTAAAGGCTCTTATGTGTCAGTTCTCTCTTCATAAAACTTTTCTGAGTGTTTTAAATGTTCCTTAATAAGGAAAGTGGTTACGGAAGCCAGGTGAATAATGTGCTTTTATAGAGTGGGGATAGAGCTTGGCCAGGTTTTCCAAATGGTCCTGAAAAGTAAGTGAGAGTTTCTGTACATAAAATGCTGGTGTAGAGCCCCAGTTAGAGAGGGGCTGCCGTTATGAAGGGCAGAATAGCTGTCTTCACTGGGCATCTTAGAGAAGAGTCCACAACTACTGAAGCTTCACAGTTCAGTACCTGATCCTAACTCTAGCCAGTGAAGCTCTCCAATTTCATTGTATGGCTGGTAGGAATTCTTGCATGGCGTGTCTGTGGTTTTTGTTTTGCTTTTAAAAAAACCTGGCATATCCCATTATATTTTCTCCATACTGATGAATCTTTGAGCCACTAAGCAAAAAACCTCTGTTTGGCATGTTACACGCGTTTGTATGTCTATGAAAAATTAACTGCAAATAAATCTATCTTTTCTACAAAGGCTGTACTACTTCAGCAATCTGAATATATGTGCATGCATTCCACTTCAGTCTTTCATCAGGAGCTAGATGGATTTTAAGAACTGAGAGGAAGTCGTAGTACTCCAGTCTTCCTTATAAAACTCTTTATAAACCTCTGCTTCTGGAAACTGACCTCTGCAAACATGGCTGGATGTGTGCTAGAAATTTATTAAGAACTTAATTGTTCAGAATGATATAGCCCCAAAAGATAAGTATATAATGTTACCTATTCAGAAAACAATAAAATATTTTCATATCCTCTGGGAAACTGTTCAGGAACTGTTGTGTTGTTTTTTTAATGGTATTTTGCAGTTAATGTGTGTATGTCATGTTTGATAGAGAGGAACATGGTGAGGAATATATTGGAATCTTGTGTGTGGTTAGATATATCGAGGGCAAATCAGGTTCCTTTCTGGTATCCAAACTAATGGTATAACAACTGTGATATTTCTACTCCGAATGTGTTTGAAAAATACAAAGCATATCAGTTTAACTGTCCAGGTCTGTGTTCAGGACTATAGTAATAGTTTCTCTAGAGAATATAAATATAGATTGATTTTCTTTTTTTTTATAACTGGTGGATCAATCTGCAGATTCTCTAATAAAAAAAAAAAAAGCATTAAAGTAATCATGGTAGATTCTATAGTATTGGAACAACCTTACCAACAAACTTGATAAGGTTTTTGTGTGTGTAGGGTTGGTTCTTTTTGGTTTTTCTTTTTTCTTTTCATAACCAGTGGGCTAGACAGGAAGTATGCTTCTGGCAAAAGGGCTAAGGCATTTATACCCATGTTGTAGCTATACTGATATGCTAATTGTTATGCTAATTTGCCATATAGGTTTTGTCATTTCAAATGGTGCAAAATGAACATGCCACAGTATATTTTGACCTAATGGACCCTATTACTATCCACCTAATGAATGGATTTAAGCATAAATGGATAACTTTTGAAGATTGCCTGACAGGGGTGGATAGTAGTATGTATTAAATCATCCTAAAATTAGCTTAAATTGCACATGAAGTGTAATTTTAAGATGTAGTTTTGTATCCAGTAAGTTATCAGCACAATACCAAAGAGTGACAATAAGGTAACCATTCTCTGTCTCTTCTGTGCTCGGAAACTAGTCTTGAGCTGCAAGTCAGCTCTGTTTGGGCTATATTCTGTATGTATTTTTATGAATTATTCCTAGTCTGTAGAGTGCTTTCAAATGTTGATCACCTTGGTGCTAGCAACAGAACATGCAGTGGTTTTTCTGCTCCATTCTGGGTGCCTGGTAAAGCTAACAGGTTTCCTGAGCAGGAATGCAAATGAAATTCTGTCTTGACATTTCTTCATGATGGTATTTTTGGGATCCCTGTTCTTGGACCTTTGTTGTTTTAATATGATTACTAAAGCTCATAAATGGCTACTTTCCATTATGTTACCATTGGAAGGTTTTAACTATGGCAGCATGTAAGCTCATGATGTAATTGGAATGAATATTCATGGCCAACTTCTTCCACATTTGCACAGATTTACTAAAAACCAATAGCATGCATATATAATTTGACTTTCACTTCTCAGCTGGCTTTAACTTCTAATTTCATTCTTTGTAATGACTGTTTCACAACATTTGGCTTGCAGGGCACATGGGTGGAGTACATTTAATGCTGATAACTAAAAGTAAAGTAGTCTGAGGTTTAATGTAAGAGTGATTAATGCTTTCTTTTATAAATGTGAGGCCTGGTGCAGTAGCCCTACATTACAGAGTGAGAGAGAAATTGCTGCCACAGGCTTGATGAGGTGCTCAGCTTGTAAAGCCAAAACAGAGTTTTGAGAGTGTAAAAATAAAACCTTGTTATATAATTTACATAATTGCATCTAGCAAAAGTTAACATGGTTTTAATCTATTGCAATCTGAAAATTCTCCCTAGCATTTAAAAAGCTAGTAATGAGCAAGTGTTTAATTTGCCTGCTTTGAAATTTTGAGTGGCACCTTTAACTTTTAAATAAATTTGTCTTTCAGATGTGCAATAACAGCATGATATTTTTCTAATGCTTTCTTTATGGTGTACAATATGATGGTGTTTTCTTTTGCCTTTTGTAAATTCTCGTAGCTGGAAGATCAGATGTTTGTTTCTGTATTATTTCAGCAAGTTTCATGTTTAAACTGAGTAATGGAAAACGTAATGAACAAATACATCCATTTTGAAGGGAGTACAGTGCGTTTGACTAAGGGGACCAGCAACCATCTTGTACTGAAACTGCTTTCCTAATTCGGGCAATGAAGCACGTAGAAGGCTAAATCTACATAGAAAAGTAGATGATACAGAGGATCTCAAACTCTTGTCCGCTTCCTTCATCTTCTAGCTATGAATTTATGTGCCAAAAGTGTGGGGGAAATCATGTAAACTCCAACCAGAGATTCTTGGTGCTCTAGTTCAAATCTGAAACCCAGAAAGTTTTACCCCCCCTCAACAGCCAAACTCATTTACGGAATTAGGCCGGGTGGGGGTAACCATGTTTTGGGGGTTTGGGTGGAGCTGTTCTGCTGAAGCTGCTCTAGTTAATAGAGAGAATTATATAGTTGTGGTGCAGATCTGAAACATGTGTGTGATTGATGTACTGACTCTGTGGGACTGCTCTGCCTTCCTCTACCCCTCTTGCAGCTTTCCTGCTGATGGGGCTGGGCTGTTCTCTTCTTTTATGGGCTTCCGGCTATCAGACTTTTAAAATATCCACTGGATGACTGGATGCAGGGTGGCTAGCAGGAATGAACTTCAAGGTAAGGATCCAGAGAAGTGCATTACTTATTTGTCTCTGTGGATCCAGCTTTACTTGCATAGAAACTCACCTGAACACAATGGAAGTAATGCAATACTTTGCATGCCTGGCATTGTTCTGTGATATTTTCAGACCTTGCAATAAAGGTGTTGGTCGTCTCCAAACAAATACGATTTTTAAAAATGTCTTTGAGTTGGCTGTATTTCCATATGATCTGCTGTTGAGGTTGACGTGTTTTGGGTTTTAGTCAGAATTAGGCTGATGGTTGGACTAGGTGATCTGAAGGGTCCCTTCCAACTTAGGCAATTCTATGATTCTATACCCTCATAGTCTTGGTGTAAATGCCATTTATTTTTTATGTGCTGTCTTATCTGTGCATTTTCTAAACAAAATGCTGTGTGCCTTAGGTGAATGTGTTGCATAATGCTTTGTGATTAAGGCAGCAATTCACAATAGTGGCATGTGCATTATCCAGTCTAAATTAGAAATGTGTGTTGGCTACAAATGAAATTAATAATAGGCACCTGGGAAAAACACACTACTGGGAATATCATTCACTCTTTTAAGTGTTTTTGTATGTTCAGTTGGAAAGATGATAATGGAGGATGATGCTGCAGGGTGGGTGTGTGTGTTCCAGTTAAATAAGTGCTCCTAATGTGTGTTTTTCACTCTTCCCACCTACTTCACAAATAGACAGTAGTTTTCATGATTTGTATTCAGTGTCAGTGGGGCTCAGAAAAGAGAACTGTGAGGGCCCTGTGATCTTGCTTCTGCTATCAATCAGGTGTTCTCTAGGGAAGTGTAGGGGAACATTGTAAGCCTTGTGTTTAGTTAGGCAACAAATTCCCGCCTTATTAATTCCTAGTGTTAACATGTGATGTGGGGAAGTGGAGGAAAAAATTAGCAGATTAAAATCTTGAGATCCTAACAGGCTATCTGTTGAAATATGCGCACTTTAACATAACTATTCACAAACGTGAGTTGCTGTTACTTAGCAGGTTGAATCTGTCCTTTAGTGATAATAAACAGAGTAAATGGTAAACACAATAGATCCTATGTCTTTCAAAGACTAATGAAATCATACATAGTGATGCTTAGAGAGGTATGGTTTGGGTTTTGCCTTTTACATTCACAACTCCTTGTGGTTGTCCATGAAAAAGCATTATCATTACTGCACAGTAAAGTTAGCGATGATTTTCATCATCGGTCTCTGATAGTCCATCAATGTTCCAACAGTTGCGTAGAGTTCCTGGAATAAACTGGGAATAAAAAGTGTGAGAGTGGTTTTTTTATCATTTATATTTTGGTAAAGATAAACACATTATTTTAGAGGAATAAGCATGAGATGTACATCAAAATGCTCAGCCTAATACTGTGAAATATGGCTCTTGTCACACAACTTTGAAGTAGTAAAACCGCAGCTGACTGTTGATAAAAATTGAGTAAGAGACATCTGGATTCAGTCTAAGAGGAGGCCAGGAAAAGTGAAAAACACATTTTTCAAATATAAAACTGGGGGGAGGTAAGTAAGCTTGAAGCTGACAAAGGCATAAAAAGTGAAATAGCCTTCTCGATTTCCTACTGAAAATCTGCTGCAATGCATTGATTTTTTAATTTTTTTTTTTAATCCAATACCTGTCACACCTATCATATATGGGGAGTGGCAGTTCTTTAGGTTATGTGTTTTAGGGAAACTCATGAATGTCAGGGAGTTTTTGACTTGGCTCTGAAAATGTTTGCAAGTTCCCCAGTTGTTGAACTGTGTGTTTATGTTGATGTCCTGAAAGGAATTTTATCACTTGTTTCATGAGAAGCAATTTGAGATTCAATGAATAAAAGCATTGTATAAATGTAATCCATACTGCAGATGTGGTAACTGAGGATGCTGCAGTGATTGTTATTGGCAGTGTGGTGAGCTGTGATAACTAGTGTCCTTTCGGTTTTCAAAAGGTCTCACTCATGAAATTGTAGCGATGCTAATTGTTCCTTCAGAAACTGAGAGAAGTGCTGTTTGCATCAAGGGCTGGCATTTGTACTGATGGGTTAATACCTTGTGCTGTTCCCCATGTTCATCTTAGAAATAATTCTGCTTGTTGTGAGTTTTCTGTCTTCTCATAAATATAGGAAAACAGGAGAAACATTTGCATTATGAACATTACTTCTGCAAAATAACCATTGCAAGCTGAACGTATTTGCAGTATTTCAAGGAGAGGTAAAACATCAAGACCACAGACTGTCTTGTGAAGGCAGCTGTGATAAATAAGCTGTGCCTTTGTCTTTGTAAGAGGAAGAAATGACAATATTAGACAAATTTATTTGACAATCTACAGTATACAAATAAACTTTATAAAAGCAAGAAAAATGGAGCACATAGCTAAGATTACTTTTAACAGTCTCTCGGGTTTTTTAGGAAGTTGGGGGAGAGGGGAATTAAGCCTTAAATGTTTATTAAATACGGTGTGTCTAGCTGTCATGCAGCTAATAGCACGAGCAAGGAAATGTTATTTAAACCAAGAATTGCTTCAGATGGAGTACAGTAAATCAGACTGTAAGGGATGGCGTGGACATGATAATGTAGATCTATAGGGGTTTGTTTTTTTTATTGTGTTTGTGGTTTTATTATTTTATTCTTTAATAAAGCCTCTTTCTCTAGTCTGAAAGAGGGTGGAAAATTCTGGTACACTTAAAGGAACGCTGTAAATATTACAGTGTGGCTACAAGGCCTATAAGTGCTTACTTTATTAAAGAACAAACTACCATAAACACCCTTTAACTTTTAAGCAATTAGTGTGGAATAGAGTTTGGCATGTGGTTCTCCTAATGATAGTATAAAATGAGGTTTGGATTTGCAACTAGATTAAAGCGGGACCTACCCAGCTCATGGACATGGAGGGAGTCTGCAGAGCAGCACTCGGAAAATGTTCCCGTTGAGCAAAACGTGATTAGGTATTGGAGTCCTTTGTCCTTTCTCCTGAACTTGACTAATGCTACTTTCAAGGGCCACAACTGGCAGAGATGAAGAGTTTAGTCAAATCTCTATTCTTTGCCTTCTAGACAGGAAACATTAAGCTGCATGAAGTGTTGAAGTGGCCAGAAGTCTCTTTGCCCGCCATTTATTGCCACTTTCTGCCTTATGCAGTAAATCCTGTTTCCCTGTAAACTGAAATGTTTCCCTCCAGTGTGCCGAAGTACTTAACTGTACCTTTTCCACCTGTTACCCCCTTTTCACCTCTTCCTCCTCCAGCTGTCGAGTTGCAGTTTAATCCCATTTCTACTCTTTATCAGTTAACTGACGAAACGAGAATAAAACTAAAACCTGAGAAATGGGCCCATGAAAAAAAGTGTATTTGTTTCCCTCCTTCCATAATGAAAAAATGGCAATTTTCTCAACTTGTTTGTATCAAAAGGTCCTCTCTTAGTTTTAGCCCAGATGAAGCATGTTAGTTCTGAAAGTGAATGGAATAAACGAGGTTATAACTAACTAAGCTCTGGCTGTTTTTCTAGTTTGAGCACTTTTTCAATCTCAGAGGTTCCCAATGTACACTCTGGGTTGAGATAGTAAGGAAAAAACACTATAACATCAGTTTCCAAAATGTTGTATCCCATTAATTCCCAAGGGTTCAATTCTGACACCTCTTCAAGGTAGAATAGCCTTTGTTTTTTTCCCTTTTTTTTTCTTTTCCAGACAGTCCAGTTCCTTATGTCTGTATCGCACTTTGTAACTGCCGTTAGCTGTGTACAACTTGAATAAATAAGCACAGTGTCCGTGTACTGAACTGGTGGAGTGCTCCAGTTATCTTTTTGCATCAAACCAACTGTTCTCTCCCGAGAGTCTTACTCGGAAGTCACTTGGGATGCAGAAAATCAATAGAAAGTGAATTTCTGAAGGAGGTTGTGTGACATTGTTCTGGTAAAGTCTTCCTATTAATGATTTTATTTCTGTAAGTATTTTTACTTTTAGCTTAATTCTTAAATGTTTCTTTATCAAATTGGACTGGAACTTTGAGACACTTTAATTGGTGGTGTGTCAATCAAGTTCTCCATGGGTTTTCTTATTTTTATATGTACATACTTCTCCTGTCAGTATCTTGTCTGTTCCCGTTGATATCCCTTTGTAAGGCTGCAGTAGTGCTTTAAAGTAGACCATGTTTTCATTCCCCATCCTACTTTATAAAAACGTATTTCTAAGCAAGTTAAGTACGTATTACATTAGCACACTCTTTATGAAAAATGTTGATAGTAAACTCTTGGCAGCAAATGCCTGCATATAGTATTAGTGCATATGTAAAGCACTGAGTAGTTGTCAGTCAAATAAATTCAAACCAAACTAAACTACTAGTACTGTATATACAAATAGCACTTGAAACTGATCATCCCTCTTCAGGAACTGAACTTGTGAATATTGCCATGGAAATACCTTGTGCTGTGCAAACCAAGAAGCAAAATCTGAGTTTACTTATAATAGTTCTTTGTAAGAGGACAAAGGGAAGCAACAGCCCAAGATCTTAAATCCTGGGCCCTGAATTCTGATCTTGATGCCAGAAGTATAAAGAACTAAAAAAAGGATATATGGACTTGTGGTTCAGAAACTGGGAAATTGTATGTGGCTCTAAAACATCTTCTCATAAGCCATCTTATATTAAAAACCCTTCAATTTTGTGGTGTTTGGCATTAATACAGAGCTGTAAATGCAGAGAATTAAGCTAAATTGAATTCTACTACTGCAATAATTGAGTCCAGTAAAAAATGCTACCTCCTTAGCAAATATTGGCTTGTGTTAGCAGCCTTAAACCTCTTAGACCAATTCCCATTTACTTACCCAAGTAGTTAAACAAGTTGTGAAAAACAAGCTGGTTTTAAAACTGTAGCTTCAACAAAATGTAGACCAAAATGTAGCCTTGTCTGTGTAATCTGTGCTTCTCAGGCCGAAGCTCCTCTGGGACTTGAAGCTAAGAACACTGATGTGTTTACGAGGACTCAGTGAAGTAGCATTAGAAGCTTCTGTCTTGAGGTATTTGGGGAGGGGGGCATAATGAAATAAATGCTGATTTGGTAAGAGCTGGTGAGAGTTTGTTTTAAAAGGTGAATGTTCTGCGCACCCAGCTCTCTCTTTGCCCTCCTGTCCCTAGGCCATAGGGGGTTGCACGGAGGACATAACTTCTGGCATCAGACTGCTGGAGGAGGGGACGTAAATGTTATGCTGCAGCCCGGAACATTCTGCAGCCCATGGGCAGCCTGAAAAAAGTGATGCCTTGCAGCAGAGTGGCCTGCTGACACAACAGAAGATTAGAACTGCGACACAAGAGGCTCTGCCTGCTTCTGGCTGCCTCTCATGACGAGACGTTGTGCTTAGTTTAGGACTTATTGGGAAAGAGAGATAATGGTATGAGTAGCCTATGTCTTTCATGCAAAACTTTATTTTTAAACGAGAATATGTACAGGTTCCTTTTTTTAACTTATCAGGAAAATAATGACTGGAAATCTTGCTGTTGGCATTTGCTAAGCTTTTCTCTCTGTCAGCTCTGTGTTTCAAGGGACTCTTATTTTCTGCTTACCCACAGCAATGTCCCTTGACATTATCACTGCTTTTTGCTTCTAATACTGATAAATAAAGCTACCAACAGGCTACTGATATACTTCTTGATTTGAATCTCTTGTATCGCAAACATCTGAATTGCTTCTTTCATTTCATAATGTAGCACAATTATAATACTTGCTAGGATGCAGATTACCCAGGCTAGAAATGCACTTGCTGGCAATCTTTCTGGTTTTCACTCCTCTTTCCAGTAGAACTGTTTGTAAACTGGTATGGTATACCAGCCCACCAAAGTGGAAGTCGTATAGGCTCTAAATGATGGAGTATGCTGTAATGACATTGCAGTATTAGAAAATAAGGAATTAAGTTGCATAAGGGACCAAGGAAGAGGAAGGACTGTAAGCTTGAAAAGGCACAGAGAAGCCAGGCAAAGAAATGTTCTATGCAAGCACTTGTCATGGTGCAACTTCACTAACATGTGTCTATTCCTTGCTCCAGTGTTATGCTAATATTAAACAAGGCATTACAGAGATCGAAGGGCTCCCCTATGTGTTTCCTAAACAACAACAGCAACAAAATCAACAACAACAAAAAAAAAACCAAACCCAAATCTGCCCATGCGAAATAAAATTCTGTGAAGCAGCTTTTAGGTAGGACTTTTATCCTTTGGAAGCAAGTTTATAGCTCCATGTTCAGGAGGGGAATGCAGTTTCTATAGACCAACAATCTGAGTTGTTTCCAGGTGATTTAGGAGCCCTAGTGAACTATAATACAACTAAGGTAAGCTACCTTTACTCTCCCTTATGAAGTCCTTTGTGTAAAAACTGGTTTTTTTGGCTTAAATCAACTGGCTTTTGTGCATGGAAGCATAGTAATGCAGACTTCTTCATTCTGTTTTCTGTGTACGAGTTAAAGTTGGCATTGTTTTCTGATGACAGCAGCAACAGCATGGGATGGAATCTCAAAAATGACCTTTTTTTCTTTTTTTTGGTCCTGGTTTCAAGAGAGTTATGACAAATGGTTATGCTTTTTCTCCCTTGTTTGCTGCAGTGTTATATCACACTGAAAATACTGCATCATATCCTCAGAGTTTTTCAGCTTCTACAATATTAAAGTTTGTAATTTTCAACATCAATGTTACAATTACATGAGATGTTTATGCTGTTAGAATTAGATAATGGATATTTCAGTTTCGAGATGTCGAAGGAGAAGGCTAGGGAAATGAAATAATTTAGGTGCTAGTGTCTACATTTTAATGGAAAAGACCCTGTCACAACTAAAGAATGGCTTAAATTTATGCTCGGTTTCAGGTCCTCTGTGTACAAAACTGTCTTGGTTGCTATCTTCCAGGTAAAGCATGAGCAATAATTTAACTTCCTCGTTATTCTCCATCCTTGAGTTTGAAATGGCAAAGCCTCATCTCTTATCTAACTTAAGCGTCTCATCAACCTATGTGTGTTTCCTTTCTAAATTCATTAGTTCATTAATTTTTGCCCTTGCTTCTTGTTGAATTTCCAGTAACATAATGTGAGAAAGCCAAGAAAACTGTCTGCTGGAGACATCTCTTTTAATGATTTTGTATTAGTGCTACTGTGCCCGTGCATAGAATTCATTTGTTAGGAAGGCTTTATAGGAAAACCTATCTCATGTCACTTGGCAGGGAAGAGACAATGCTTAATTGTAATGAATTTTGATTGTTTTTAATTTGTTTGCTGTACATTAAGAACCGGTTTTCCCTTACATCAGTTAAGGAAGAGAAGTGCAAGTTCAGTGACCCCCATTTCCCACCTATACTAGACTGCTCTCATTGAAGCCGTGCAGGGTACAAGAGTACAGCATGGCTCTTGGGTGGATGGTTGTATTTGCCCAGGGTATCAAATTGCAGCAAACTATTTCAGTTCATTTAATGGGAATCTTCTCCCCACAAGCTGTATTTTGAGGGGGAGAGGTTGATTTGGCATTGAAGGAGAACTTCGTGCTGTCTCTTGCATGATTCCAGTCACAGTCCTTTTAGAGCTCTGGTTTCATAGTTAACTACTTTACAGTTTTGCTTTATCCTTTCGTGTGCCTTCCATTAGTCCATGAACAAGCACCATGTTTACATATTATCAACTCCTTTTTTGTTGTTATTGTTTAGTTGTTTTTTTGTTTGCCTTTAGTCATGACTACAAGTGGTTTGCATGGAAATTACTGCTTCAGTGCTGTTCTCTCACCTACCAGATTTTGAATAAGTTAAAACTTCAGCCAATTTCCCTGATGGTTTCTACCCAGGAAGTGTTTCTTCTTGTTTGAGTTGAGTATCTGTATTTGAAGACAAAATTTCATAATGAGAGTAATCGAAATAAGGATGATATATTTTTTTTAATATCTTTCATAATTTGCTCATGTTGAGAAGTGAAAGAAGGCTTTCTCTTTTTTTTACGCTTCCTTTAGATGTGTGAAATATTGTAATGACTTTATACATCGCAGATGATGAGCATCATCTGCATTTGTTACCACCATAATTCAGAAATTTGTTTATGGATTGAAACTTTTTAGAGAATATCACAAATACTACTGATAAGCCTTCATGCAAGACTTTGCATTTAGATTTGAGTCAGCTCAAAAACGTATTTAAGAGAAATAAAAAGACTGCAAACAACCAGACTATTTAGTATTGGCTGCATACCTGAAGCAGCTTAACTGTTAAAGTAATTCCATTACAGGTGCAGAATGAATTATACCTGAAGAAATTTGTAGCAGACTTAATGGATTCACATAGTGGTATACAGGAATGTTGGGCTAAAATCTGATGACTATGGTGTAGCTGTGATCCCCCTTGAGATCTGTCATTGCATGTACATATGTATCAGCTGCAGCATGATTCCATTTTCAGATCAAAGTAACATTTGAATTGGTTTGACCAGGTAATAATGCCACTTCAAACTGCTGCACTGGAGGTTCATGCCTGCAGCGCTGCATAATTCTGTGGGGACTGATGGTCTTTGAGACTTCTGGCGTCCTGTCAGGCACATCCTTGAATAGAGGCATGATTCTGAGCAGATTGAGGGTTCAAGTAATAAAAGAACTTCCAACATTCAAGGTATGTAGGAAAAGTGATTTGATCGGTGTAGTAATAAAGAAAAAAACCAGAAGCTAATCTTTCCAATGGGGACCTCTTGGTCTCTACATGGGGTTTGTAGGCTCTGTTGCAACAGGAAGATTTGAACATCTAATGACATCACGGAACAAAAAGTTAATGACACTTTATTGAATTCATTCAACTTGGAAATGAACTTTTAGAGTGTACTGTCCTCAGTCATCCAAAACTAAATGTTGTAAATGCGTATCTATTGTAAACACCCTAGTATCCTCAGTGATATTAATGAAAGCCTATCTGCTGCTTATGTAGTCACACCTGCTGGGAGGTATTGGGAAGACAGCGTTACTGGTGAAGTTACCCTCAGCACTGCATGTTGTTAAAAGGCCCTGCTTTTCTTGTGGCCTGGCACCTGCAGTTCCTGGGAGGTATTAGTGTGCTGCTTGTCTGGCTTTACTGTAACACACTAACAGGAGATGGAACAGAGGAGGTGTTTCTTTCTCAATATCCCAACCACTGACTAGGACCTTTTGCTGCAGCTTAAGGCGTTGAGAATCTGCCTTTTCACAGGAAACAATTTTTTTTTCTTTTATAACCAGTAGCTAGTCCTTGATGCATCTGTGACTGAATCTCCGAGTCATCAAGGTGAAAGAACTCTTTTTCCAGACCTGACTTTTGGGCAGGATAGAGCTGTGCTCGTTGATGGAGGCTCATTGCCATGCCTGCACTGTCTAGCAAGCGCAAAAAGGAGGATGTGGTGTTCTATATAAAAGTGGTGGTGTTTTCCTATTTTGCAAATAGCAAATACTGCAAGCTATACAGGCCAAAGAAATTATTCCAATTCACCTCTTAGAACACTTTGGTTTCTATTTAGTGCTATATGCGATTATTTATATTCTTAAAAAAATTGAAAAGGCCTCTATTTCCAAGTGGTTCTGTTTTAAAAAAGCTTTAAGTACTGTGAGAATCTATGCCCTATACTCTAGTTTGCTGCAATTCTCTTTCTAACAAAGTTTACCTTACATCACAATAATACTGTCGCAATGCACTCTTAATATATGTTGTACAGACTTGGAGTTTTTAGGGCTTGAAGGACTTCCAAGTTCGCAGTTTGAAAATATTGATGGTGAAAAGTTTGGTGTGTAGGAAGCAATTTAACAGCACTTGTGCTGTGAAGAGCACCCAATAAATACATGTCAGGATGGCTTATTACATGCTCCTTTTTCAGAATGAATTAAGAAGTGAATTGTGCAATATACCAGTGAACAAGAGCTGATTTGAGAAATGAAGGCTAATGGCTGCATTTTTATTCCTGAGCTTTGTAAAGCTTCATGTGTTTATCTAATAGATAACGTTCTGCTTGGTTGCAGTCTTTGGTGAAGGGAGTTGACTAAATGTCTGAATGAAATCTTTGCTCCAGTCTTTCGCAGGCCTTGATTGGTTGCCTTTTCATAGTCATCTATTTGATTAACAATAAAAAAAGTCTTCTGCTAATTTAAACTAATTGAGTTTTTGGCAATATGTGCATATTGGGAAGGAAAGATCAGCAGGTCCTTACTTCCCTAATTAACCTACATTAGGGTAAGAGGTGAGGTTCTGTGTGAATACAGAATTCTCCAGACTTATGTAGAAAATACTAACTGGGGTTTTAGTGGCATTAGGTGTTTAAAGTCCATCCTGAAACACTTTTCACTTGTTTTGAGTCTGTTGAATGCCATGGCACCCTTCTGTTAATTTAAGAATTAGACTGGCCTGAATCTAACCTCATAAGGAAAATGCCTCCTTTCTGTGAGCCGGATCCCAATGCCAAAGTGAGAGCCAGTGTCTGGATCAAAGGGAACATTGGGTGTGTAGGTAGAGGGAAGAGTTGTATCTGTCGCCTCAGGAAAAAGTGTTATAGCTGATTTGATCTAACAACATCTCAGCCATCAGAGTAGTCTAGTGATCAGACTTTAAGGTATTTTGGGACAGAAAACTTTAAACCTGTTAACAGACTCAAGCATTTTAAGGATTGTTTCAGAGCTGGGGGCAATTCAGCAGCCTGACAGAGATTTAGTGCCCTCATTGACTCCTTTCTCAGGATTAGATAGGAATTAACTCTGAGGCCAAGGTATCTTGATTCTCAAGAGTACCATATGATCAAGCAATAGTTGTCTGACAGTGTTTAAGAAATACAGGTTACAGAATGTTAAAGCAGTAGATTGTTCTCACAGTAGCTTTGATTTCTTGAGCAGAGGACCAGTATGAGGTAGTGTATCTGAGAGTTTTATGGGATGTAGAAATAGAAAATGGAAGCGTTATGGCATGTATTATGGAGGAAGAGGTTTATCATAAGTTAATATGGAAATAGTCATGATTAATGACAGGTGTCAAGGTTTGCTTCAGTGAGAAGTGCATTTTAATTGTTTGGGTTGATTAGTCTTCTCATACATGAAGCAGGTACAGTAGTTGTTGGTTTTCTCTTTTGGGGGAGAGAGAACAAGGGAAATGACCCGAGTTACAAAAGAAAAATAATGCTAATCGTATGGTAGGAGGCTGCACTGCTTGTGTCTGATGCACACGGTTGACTCCTCTTCCTATTGAGTAAGGTATTATCACTGGGATCCTCTAGTGCTGTATTCAAAAGTGGACTGAAGTGAGGTGGGTCTCTTTTTTTTTTTTAAATGGTAATGTGGTTGAAAGCTATAAAAATTTAAACTTTCTTATTCTCTGAATTCAATGCAATAGGAGTTTTCTAACTTTAATTTGAACAGGCTAAGATTTTTCAAGTCAGACTTGTTTACTGTTATCTCTTAAAGTGTTTTTTAATGAAGAATAAAAGATCAGAGAGGCAAAACTGGAGTAGATTTGGTATATTTTGAAGTGTTAAATGATAAATTTCTACCAAGTTCCCCAAAGAACGGTCATGTGAAATACAAACTTCTGTCACTTCAGTTTTTCTTTTATGTACACCCTTTGTTCAGCTATTTTCTTTGCATATAGTTGAATGGCGTTGTAGATATCTTCCTTTAGAGTTTATAGCCTGAATTTCTTTATGAAATGAATCGTGTAAGATAGAAGTCCTTAAAGTGAGAAAATGTGGAGAACAGAACAAGAAACTGGTGCAAAAGCAAACGCCACAAAAGAGAAAGATAAAATGGAACAGAAAGAAGAAAGTAAGTGCAAAAAATAGATAGCCCTAGTCCCTCCTGCCTTGGGAAAGTGAGAGTCCCCATTTATTTCTACCAAAACTGCATGTAAACAGAAAAGAAAAATCCCACTATTTTCAAGATTAAAAAGAAGTATTGAAATGCAGGCTTATGCTCTCCAATCTCTGATGAAAACTCAGCATTAGTTCTGCTTAGCTCTTCAACCGTGTTCATAGTTTTAATGGAACTGTAGAGCAAATTAATATTACTGAAACCAAATGTGTTGTAGTTTGTAACTTGTAACTCACTTGTAACTTCTGCCAAAAATGTTGTTCCTTATTCTTTGTAGTTGCGTGATGAGAGGTGCAGAGGGGCTGGGGAGGGGTGTGTGTGTGTGGACTGTAGTCTGTGTAAATATGTTGTCACGTTGAAGGTTTGCTACTGGCAATATTCAAATACTGTTCTACCATATTCAAACACTAAATATTGCGTTTATTACTATGGGAACAGATAAGGGAGACAGAAGTTTCAGTCTTAGTTGCATGCTAGCTGAATCTTGAGGCTCTTGAATCAATCAGGAGAGTAGCCCTGTGTCATCAGTTGAACAGGCTGTTATTTATAATTTTTTTTCCTCATGATGAAACCAAGAAGATTGCTAAACATCAGTTTATGTTGTTTAGCCCTTAAATTTAAATATTTCTGTTTTGTCTTCATCAAGTGTCAATATTTTTACTGCCCATAAACATATTAAAGGTAATAAATAGCTCTTTATATTTATATCAGTAAGTTAGTGGATTTAATATTATGGTACAATGGATAATACTAGATGCAGGTGAAGTCAAAGAATTTACTAACAAACCAAGTGTTATTTTTGTTTGTTCAGAATTGCATAATTTTAGGATGGAGTGAGGGAGGGTGGCAGTGTTAGGTGAAGGCATTTGTTAAATGACAGGGTTCACAGTCCTACATGAAGAAAGGAGAGCAGTAGCAGTATGAGACTAATGGGCTTCAAAAAAGAGATTTCAGCAGACTTGGGAAGGTGATATGTAGTCTTCTGGGAAGATAATATTAAGAAAGCTGGTCACTGCTGAAAAGGGCAGGCGATGATCCTGATTGCACGGGAAGATAAGCACTGTAAGACACTAATACGGATGAAATAGTGGAAGCATGTTGGGATAAGATCAGAAAGGCCAAGGTGCAAAATTAGTTATTACAACTGGCAAGGGACTTAAGAGATGGCAATAAATGATTCTAAAACTACACCGGCAATAAGAAAGACAACAGAAAATGATCATGAGTGCTGAGTGGCTCAGGGATGAAGTAAAGGCTGATTCTTCCTTTAGCCTTCAAAAAACAGTTTATGTAACTTGTTGCCTTGCACAATTAATTGCCACTAGGAAAGAGAAGCGCAGATGGGAACAACAGCTAAAAAATATTTAGATAAATCAGATGTGATTGAATTCATAGTGCCTGATGAAAATCACTATTGAGGGCTAAATCTGTGCAATCTTTTAGCTGTTGGAATTTATTTCTGAGAACAGAGGAAAGCTGGGAAGAGAAATTACTGTATCTGTAACGTGGTGTGGGGAAAAGAGAATGTATGGGCCAACCAGCCTAACTTTCCCCAACAGAAAGATAATACAACAAATTATGGGGAAAAAGCCCAACTGTTTGAGACATGAGCCAATTTTGAAATTTTCCTCTCTACCATCCTCTGCCCACCCAAAAAAAAATATAGACCACCCCACCCCCAGCTAGTCAGCTTTTTTTCCCCAAAAATACACAACAAAACCACCCCCATCCCTTGTGCTGTTATTAGCAAAACTTTCCTGGTGTAAATGTCGTAAACAGTAGATGCAGTGCTGCTTTATTTGGTTTTGGTTTGAAACTACAGTACCTGACACTTTATAGTCAAGGTAAGGAAATAACATACATTTGAAATTGCTGTTAAAAGTCCTTTTTAAAAAATCCATTTAAATATGCTGTATTATCAGCTGAATCTGGTGATATATTGCTCTGGTTAAGTGTATGCAGCTGGGGACTCTGCATTTTTACAGTTAGTGAGGTAAATGGACAGAAATTGGAATTAGGAGCATGACAGCTCTGTACAACTTCATAGAATATGGGTTAATATTCAGTATCGTACAAAAACTAATAGTGTTCCAGGAGGGAGGTTAGAGATTGTTTTTCCTTCTATTGGTGATGTGTGAGCTCTTACAACTAGCTTTCCAAAGTGCTTTTTTCTGATTAGTTTACTAGAGATACTTTTACTCAGCCTGGGCTGCAGTCGTCATGCACTGGTGGAGTTTGCAGTCCTGAGAGATATGGGTCAGGCAAAGAGTAAAGTCAGGACCCTGAATTTTAGGAAAGCAAACTTCCAGCTATTCAAGAAGTTATTCAATAAGGACCCCCTGGGAAACTGCCCGCAGGGACGAGGGAGCAGAACAGAACTGGCAGATCTTTAAGGATGCTTTCCATAGAGCACAAGACCTCTTGATCCCCAGGTGTATGAAATCAGGAAAGGAGGGTAAAAGACCAGCATGGCTGAGTTGAGACCTGCTGGTCAAACAAAAGGGCAAGAAGGAAATGTGCAGGCAGTGGAAGCAGGAACAGGTATCCCGGGAAAAGTATAGGGATACTGCCTGGTAGTGTAGGGATGGGGTCAGGAAGCCCAAGGCACAGCTGGAGCTGAACTTGACAAGAGATGCAAAGAATAATAATAGGGGCTTCTAGAGGTATGTCATCCAGAAAAGGAAAGTCGAAGAAAGCATACTGCTCCCCCGCTCCCCACCCCCTGCAATGAGCAAGACTGGCAAACTGGTAACAACAGACGAGGAGAAGGCTGAGCTACTCAACAACTTCTTTCCCCACACCTCTCAAGTGGATGGACTGCAAGACAGCGACTGGGGGAGCAAAGTCCCTCCCATTGTAAGAGAAGATCAGGTTAATGAGCACCTGAGGAACCTACACATATAGAAGTCTATGGGACCTGCTGAGATGCATCCCAGAGTCCTGAGGGAACTGGCTGATGTAGTTGTCAAGCTGCTCTCCGTGATATTTGAAAAGTCATTTTAGTCAGGTGAAGTCCCCGGTGACTGGAAAAAGGGAAACATTGCACTTGTTTTTAAACGGGATTGAGAGGAGGACCCTGGGAACTACAAACCTTTCCTTGTCCCCAGCTTGCCAGTGATTACGTGGAGCATCTGGTGAAGTGTGTGGTGGGTTTACGTTTTTGGTTTTAGGAGGTTTGGGTTTTGTTAGAATTTCTTGTGTGTGTTTGGGGTTTTTCCCTTGTTGTTTGTTGTTTTTTCCCCTAAACCGTGCCACTTCTAGCAAAGCAAATATCTTGTTCTGGTTTTGAGCTGTTCTCATTCTGTTGCAAACTTGCCTCTAGAGAGTCTTAGGATATAGCTCCCCATGGGTAGGACTTGGGAGAAAGCACAACCACTTTGCAGTAGCAGCCTAGATGGGCACCAGTTTTGCTTGTATCTCCAGCTACGAGGAAGTACAGTAGACTGCTAAATGCTACTGGTCAGTAAGGAATTGTTTCTTTCGACCACAGTGAGACACATGGGAAGGGTCTCATGGAATTAATTGTGTGTCTTTTAGTCACTTGGCTCTTGAATGCTGAAAAAAACCGTATATTCTTACGGCTGGGATTTGTACTTTCATTTTTGGCAGTCAGATAAATTTTTAATTTCTGAATTCATATTTCTGACTACTGCAATCAGGTGCCAATGTCTGCTTTTGACATGGAATTAGATTGAGTTGAGAAGGCGGGGTAACAGAATTACACTTCACCTGTTGATTCTTCTTGTTTTGAATTCATTTTTGTCCTCTGCAAAATAATTTTTCTAATCTTAATAGCCATAAGCATATTCCTCTACACTGCTATGGTTTGCAACTGTGAAGTGTCATCAGTTTGAGTCTTTAAATTTCATTCTTTTTTTTTATACTACCTTCCTATAGAGTCTTGATATTTTAAAGCTGTATGAAATACTTCCTCTCAACAGCATCTGAGAGACTTTGAATGTCAGTTGAATGGGTGATTTGCAGCATTTCCATGTAGATAAATTCTGTGCAAACATGAACCTAAACAGTGCTGTTTTTAAGAATATAAAATAATGGAACAAGCATGCTGTTAATCTTGTTCAAAAACACTACTTGTGGGTTTTTGTTCATCACTTTTAAAAAATACTGCTTTCCAGTGAAGAACTAGCTGGGCATCAGACTTCCTGTATAGATCCATTCATTGAACTTTGAAAGAGGCTGTGAGACTACAGGAGCTCCTCCTTTATTAGGAGTTTTTTTAAGTGGCTGGGGACTGTGAGAGATTCAGTTGCTAGGTGTCCCATGCTGACAACCACGTGTTTACACAGTGCAGTCCGGAATTTGTATCCTCTTGTGTATAGGGTACCCAGCCTAGAGCCTACCATCAGCTGTGGCTTGCTCAAGGAGCAGGCTGTGACTGTGTCAGTTGTCTTGGTGGCCTGCTGATTTCTTTCATAGTGTGTGACTGGAAATACCTATTATGTGACAAAAGATATATATTTTTATGACTCGCCTTGCCTGAAAAGTGGTCTTCCCCCCCACACCTTTAAAAACAAAACAACAACCACCACCACAATAACCCAACTTGCTTTAAACTCTCCTAAATGGTCCATTCCCAAAACAGTCATGTACATATACCAATAGTAGGGGGCTTTTTTTGGTCAGTTGAGTTTTTTTTTTATTGTCTTTTTAAAGGCTTTTATATCTTTTATTTGGGTTCCTTCATTTTGACAGATTTATGCACTACTTTTTTGTTCATACAGGAGAGTACACATTTTTGAGACTGGAGTGCATTGGTGAAGGTGTTGCCTGACCTTTATGGTCAGGACTATCATTCTTGTATTTCTATCAAAGATTTCCAGAACCTCCACCGTACTCATGTGCTCTTTAGTGCAGGCAAAATGTTTTAATGATTTGAAAGCAGCTGGCTTTTAGGCAGAGTGTTATGTAGAGAATGTCTGGAAAAAACCACAACAAAACAAAAACAGTTTTGTCGTGTGGGTGTTGCATGGTTGCTGACATTAAATACATTTTAGCTATTCTTTAGTAGTAACTGAAATATTCACGATTTTTTAATAGCTTTAAGCAAACTTGATAACTGTCATTATGAAACGAATTCATAATGTTTTGGCATTTCAACAGAGCCCATAACTCAATCATGTTGTTAACTCTACATTAATTCATTTACACTGTAGTAATATCTACTGGTGAAACATCTGTTTTTTTTATCCTCTTACATGAAGCCTCATTTATGAGTCTAATAGTGTGATATTATCCCAGCGGTTTCTTGACTCCATTGCATTAAATCCTGTTCTCAGTTTTGGTCTGCCTCACCAGTTCAGTGTAATCTGTATCTCTCTCTTCTATTTGCAGGTTTCTCTATTGCTAGTTACATAGTGCATATTTAAATGCCCTGTGAAAGCAACTGATGTTTTAGCTATTAAAAAGATCAAATAGCCTTGTGGTTTTCTGAACCAATTTAGTATGTGACAAAGACTGGAATTTGATCATCTGCACCCAATGCCTCCTTGACCTATGGCACAAATGAGGTGTCACCCAGCAGCTCTGGCCTGAAGCTGCCACGGAGTCAATGAGTCAGCTATGAGTCAATTAAATACTTGATGCTTCTGCTGAAATCAGCAGTAACAGCACAGTTAACACTGTTATTTCTCATCCCTGTGTTGTAAGAGGGATGGCTTTTCCTGAGCTGGTGGCTCAGAATGCTCCAGGCTGAGTCACTGCTTACATGCATGGCTCACATCTGAGCCAAAAATTCACTTCAGTTTCCTCATCTCCAGTGGCAGACCCAATCTTGTAATACACATTGCTACACTAAGACCAAAGCCAAGAGATCCTGTGCTTAAAGCACAGAGAGTAGAGCACACTTAAACAACTGTACTCATTCAGAAAATGCACAAGTGCCCCCTGTGGTGGCAATTTTGGGGAAATAAAGCCACCTTGTATAAATCAGTTCCTAAGCTTGCGCTGAGCATTTGCTTGAGGGATGTTGGCAGTGTATTCTGCTGCTCTGGAAAAGAATCCTGAGTGCAGCACTCTTACAACTACAGAACAGAAGCTGCCAGGAACCATTACAGTTTGTTGGGCAATTTTGTCTTATTCTCAGGCCAGCTAATTTGCCCCAAAGTACACTGCAAGAATATTGGAAAGTTGAGAATGCTCTGTGGATGCAAGCAGAGCACAACAGCAGAGGTCCATAACCTCAGTCCTGCCAGGATGACTTAATTCTTCCAGTCTAAATTATTTGCTTGTATGGAGTTCTTTGGGTAAGAATCAAACAATAGATAGTTCTTTTACCTGACCGTAAAGAACCCCAAATTCTTTTCTTGAGGTGTGGCAGTGTACTTGAATTGCTTATAGTGTGTTGAGTCTCCACATTAACATGCTAATTCTAAAGAATAAAAGATATGTTATTCAGGTTCAGGTAATTTGATTGATTGTACTATATTTTAACAACTTGAAGTTCTATTCATTGGTGCTATTTCGTTGCAGTACTTAAAGCAGTTGAGAAGGCAATGAATTATTTCCTGTCCACTAGTGAAGCATGAAGAACCACTAGTGAGGCATGAAAAACCATTTCAGTGGCTATAGAGGGGAACATCAGTAGCTATAAAAGGAACACTGGAGACTCTTCAAATTTTTATCTGTGGAAAGGCAGACTAAAACTTTTATAAGCTGTTTTAAAGCTTCTATTAATGTATATCGTTATGAATTAATTGCTTGATACAGATTTTCTCATACAGGTTTTATTTCTGTTGCCACAGTCTATTTGATAAACGTGCATTTATGTAAGGCTTAAAATAAACAAAAAACACATCTCCCTCCAAAATAACTATGCAAGCATTCCTTTAAACGGCTACTTATTTTTTCATGTCAAGTCCAAGGAAAAATGTTTGATGTGATAAGGTCAGAGCTGGAGAAAGAGGAATCTTGATCAGCTGTTGCTGTGGTCTCTGTGTCAGCAATGAATCACTTCAGTTCCCTCACCTTTAGGAGTTCAAGTCTCCCTTGCTTAGCCAGACATCTAGGTCTTGCAGTTGTAACTCCCTGGTTTTCCAGCCATTGACAGATATGGGTAGAAGGATGCTGGCTCCCCTACTCGTGTTACTGGCTTCAGGATCATAGAAAAAACCCAACAGCACGTCTGAGTAAAGGCAGCAAACGTTTACTCACGGAACAGTACCTCTATGAAATAAGTTTATTAGTCTTTTAAAAAAAAAAAAAGTGCAGGAAGGGTAAAAACTATGGTGCCAAAGCTTTACACAGGCCAGATAGTTTATTTACTCACATTGTTTATCTGTTTCATCCTAGCTGTGTATTTTATAGGCTGCAGTAGAGACAGTCTGCACATCATTCTGGGTATGCAAGATTCAGCCATGGTTGTGGGGATTTCCTCCCAACAAATCAAAGGTTAATTAAATTTTGAGGCCTGTCCAATCATCAACTTTCTGTCAATCTAAATAGCATTAAGAAAAATTAATTGGTGGCATTTTTTCATTGCAAATATTTCATGAGCTGAGAGGTGATAATTATTTCCTGTAGACTAGGTGTAAAGTCTTGTCCTATGGTTTAAGGCTGCCGAGGCTGACAGCCCTGTTGACTTCGGGGTCACGTGATTATCAAGAGAAGTGTCCAAAAAGAAGTCAAGATTTCTTTCTTTATTTACTTTACAAATAAGTATGTCCAAAAGTTTTGAAGTGTTCCAGCAGAGAGAAAATTATGCAGTGCATTAGCAAGATATAAACCAATAGCTGCATCAAACATGATTCTTTTGCTCAACCTCTATCATTGAGCTTTTTCTAGACACCTCTTTAATAGATTGTACTGTCTCATTAGACTTTAAAGCGTATGAATGAAATTACTTAAAGACTGTTCAAAGAGTTTATATAAGGATGGCCTTCAGTTTGATTGGACTAAACAGCCTATGCTTACTTCATTTGGGTGGTTGTTCCAAGTGTGCTACAAATACTTTACTGAAGAGATGGAGCCTTACAAACAACTCTCTCCCCTACCCCTATCTGTAATATTAACCTTGTGTTATCTTATTGCTAAAGTTGAAGTATTTTCAGGTGCTCTTCTTACTCACTTTTGGTGCTGAATGCAGAACAACTTGCTTAGCACGCTGAGACTTTCTGAAAAGCTGCCTGGAATTGTAAGAAGTAGAAAGTGCATCTTTAAAAAGGGGGTTTTCCTAGATAAGGCAATTACAGTAATGTGTATCTGACAAAGATAATATCAGATTTTGGGATTTATTATAGATAGAAGTATGTGATCAAAGAGAAAAGGGAACATACCTGTGCTGGTTTGGGTATGGCAGTGTGTGAGTGTTTTTATCCATATGACAGCTTAATTTCTGTGCAAATGTCATACGACGCTTCTAGGGAAAGAAGTGCAGGGTGTAATGAGACTACTTGGATTTATTGAAGAGTTGTGTGGATATTTTTAGGAAGCTTTGAAAGAACAGCTTGTCAGTCCTTCAACTTTGACAAGATTATTTTTAATTTCTATTTGTTCTAGCAGAGCAGAATAATAAATAGACACTTTTTTTAATCTGTATTTCACTGACTCTTTTACATGGAAGTTGACTGTAGCCACCTTTATCTGATCTTCCCTATCTTTTTCCCTTCTGTTGATGCTCTTAAGAGTGTGGAGAATTGGGCTCAACAAGGAGAAAAAAAATCTAATATTGCATCTCCCCAGTATAATTTATAGTCATCAAAGCTGACAATGTCTCAGCAGCACAGTAAAGTTGCTCCAGGAGCACACCTTGCTCCAGGAGAACTAAACAACAACAAAAAATCCTCTACGTGTGTTCTGAGCATTTTTACTGTATACAAATACTTCAGGGGGAAGAAGAAAACTGCAGTTTGTTCTGCAGATTCTCTGGTGTTCCTTGTGCTCTTGAGATTCTGAGGAACTTCTCAGTCAGAAGGTGAAATTGGGAATCATCTCAGAACAGCTATGTGCTTATACACCAGACTTGTTTCTTGCATGGGGTTTGTGTGCCTGGCCTATGCCCTTTGTGCCAGCCACCAAACCTTTTTATTGTGAATAAAGGATAACTGCCTCCAATCAATACTTATAATTATTTTTTCTGTATTAAAATCTTTTCTATCTTCAAGCCAGCTTGTAAATTTGGAGTCATCCAGTTAACCCTAAATACTATTTTTTTTTTTTTCCTGTTATGGAAATTGCCAGAAGTAAAATATCTGACTTGTTTTGTATGGCTTCTGAATAGTGAATAGGCCAGAGACCCCAAATTGTGTTTGTTAAGTTTTGCCTGATTTTCTTATGAAAAAAGAAAACCACACCACAAACCAACCCCCAAAATCCCACCCCCAAAACCAAAAGCTAAGAACAAAGTACTTGTTACTCAGTTGGAAGGTATTTTGTTGTCAAGTGCAGTGGGTTTATGCAACGAGTGAGGGATCTCTGGGGACGAGAGCCTTCTCTATATTAACTGCCCTGTTGCTGCTTTAGGATCTGGTAATAAAAATAGCACCAGTTAACAGGATACATAAATCACAATTGTTAGAGGTAGCCAGAAGGTACCCACTATTGTTTGTGCATATTAAGAATACGCTGGTGACTCACAGGTGGCTTCTTAGTAAAACGGTATCCCATAGGTTCCTCTTAAACTGCCATTGTTGCTACCTCATCAAAGTTGGAGAAAGTTGATCTTATTAAAAGCTGAATCTACCTCATCCAAAAAAATAGCTTCCAATTTATGGGATAAGCTTCATTTTACAACCTTTTGCAATTAGGGTGGTTTTGGTTGTTTTTTTTTTTGGTTTGGTTTGGTTTTTTTTTTGCCTAGGAGAAATGCCAGTTCCCTCAAGACTAGTGCTGGAGCTTTTGTTCTTTTCCGTCTTCCAACAGTAGAATCGCCATGTCCAAACTTTATTTGGCACCAAGGTGAACTACTCCTGAGAGTCTGCACCCAGCACTTGAAAAATAGGACTTCTAATAGTTTCAGCAAAACAGTATTATTCTTTTAGACATATAAAGGGTATGTACAACTGAAGTATTCATCAGGACCTAAAATCTATCCTTATTCTTTCTGTGTTCCTTGCATGTTCCAGTTGACTCAAGCACTATTACTGTGGTCTAAGCATCAATGCTGGTGAAAGGTATGTGCAGTCAAACAGATTTCAAGTATGAATTTCATCTCCAGCTGCTTTTACTGCTGCTTCTCTTCCCCTGGCAGGAGTTTTAATGCTGTAATATATACCTTGATCATCTACTCTGCCTTGAGAAAATGAGTTGTGTACACCTGTCACTGCAATGGTCACAGCTTGTATTGAAGCACTTCTCATAGGAAGTGTATTTTGCTTCATCTCAGAAAAATAGCATTTTATTTATCAGATTTATTGTAGGCTTGATGGTATAATCCAATAGCATTAAAAAACCCCAACCAAACAAAACCCCCCAAAGGCTATATAGCTTCCTTGTGTGCTGCTGTAAGAAGCAGAGAGAGTGTTATTAAAACTTCACTCTCTAGTGAATTACAACTTCTGCAGATAGAAAAAGAATAGAAAAATGTTTACAAAAGCTCAAGAGTAATTCGACAACCTGGCACACTGTTAAAACACTTAGTTTTGACTTTTAGAGAAAGTGAAAGTGTGAAGGAAAAAGAATATCTATGACTTTAACATTAAACTTTCTCAGAAATGTAGAAAATTATGGGCAAAGCATTATTTAAAAACAAGAACAGACTTCTGTGGTGCCTATACGTTTTGTGTGCTTGTTTTCTACATTAGAATATTTGGCTTTCTGAATTTAAATCCCCCATTTCATTTGGGCAATAGAGGAAGCTGAGCTTGGTGAGAGTCCAAAACAATGGGTTTTCCCAATTTCTGTGTAGTTTTTCCCATGCACCGACTGTTTTTCACTTGCAATATCTCCTGCTCAAATAGGAAGTGTTACTTTTATTGGAGAACAAAATTTGTGTAAGTTTTTTCTCCATGTACTTGCATTGCACGTATGTTGGAGGGAAGTAACTATTTTCATGTAATATCAACTTGCTTTATTGTTGGTAGAGGTAAATCTGGAGACACAGCTTGCACTCTCAATAAATTTTCATTTACTGCTATCAGGGATAACTCTGAGCAAGAAGGAAGGTAAGGAGGACATGGCTTTAGGGGGTGGTCTTGGGAAGACAACATGGGAGTTGGAAGCAGGAGCTCCTGGTCTTTATGTTGAGTTCTGAGCTCAGCAAGATCAAGAGCTTCTGCTCTTCCAGAGACAAGTTACTGGCTTATGAGTGAGTGGGGCAATGGGGACTACCACTAGAAGGAACAGCAACATCCAACCTTCATTCATCTCTACTGAGCTGAGAGGGGAGCAAGGTGTCAGGCCTACTGATTTGCTGGGCTGGGTGTAGAGTAGTCATAAGCAAGTTCTTGTTTGCAAACTGGAGACTCTTTTTAAACTGCTGAAAAGCAAAATTTGGAGTAAAAATTTAGAGAGGGAGGTTTATTTAATAGGCTCTTTCATTTACAGGTAGCTTGTTCACCTCCTTTAGTCCCAGTACAGTGCATTATCTTCAACAGGTATCCTCCCTGTCTGATTACTATACATTTAAGCAGTTACCATACTCTTGTCTCAGCTTTTGGTGAACTAACAGAACAGGATTTCTTCTCCTTCCCATCCCATCGGCAAATGCTTCCGGTCACCTAAAACACCTGTGCCTGTGTTAGCCGCACTTTCACTTTCCTGAATGAAAATATTAGAATCATATATACACACAGCTTCAGATGCATTTCACCAAAGTGTTGTATGAAGATGTAAATACTTTCCTTCTCCTTGTGGCAATAATTCTCCTATATTCATTTTTGTTTTTTTTTTTTAACATCCCCCTTATATGAATCTTAAGCACTAAAGATGATCATTTTTCCTCTTAGATTTCTAGTAGATAACCATCTAGATTTTTCATGCTGGACAAGTGTTGCTGATGTTAATAACTGCTGTTTTATACTATCCTGGTCTAATTTTGATTGATCATGATGAAAAGCAAATTCTGACACTGTTCCATTGGTAATATTAGAAAATGTACATAATGTGTTAATATTTCACCCTTCCTCTTTCTTATAGTAAGCAATAGAGAATTGTACCACATTAATGAGAATAACTTTTTTCCACTACAGTTTAATGAATTTAAATTTGTATCTAAGCCCTGAAATTTTCCTGTGAATGATAGCTACTGAGCGGTTCATCATCTGTGTGATGAAAAAGCTTGTACTAGTTATGCCCCAAGTGCCAGTCAAATACAGCATGCAGGAAGTATCTTGTGTTCCTCCTGTGTACAGTAGCGATTTGAAAATTAGCTGAAAGAAACAGCGTTATTTTCAGAGAACAGGAAATGTGTAGCATTCTTAAGAGTCTTGGAGCTAGAAACAAACATGTCTCTATAGTGAAATATCTTTGGGCTAAGCATGCAAACTTCTGTGGTTATGTTAGATTACTGTATTTAGTAATACTACATAATCATATTATTTATATTGTGACTTCCTTTCCTTTAACAGTTTTATAACATATGCAAATGGTAGGCAGGTAGCCTTCCTCAAGTGGTATACTTTTTTCCAAAGTAAATCAAGGCTAAGACCTGAATTAAATACAAAAACTTACTTCTAATATTAGCTTCCTTACTGTACCCTATACTTTATGCATGTATTTCATTAAATGCAATTGGTGTTAGATGTTTAGAGTTCAAACTTTGTCATGTTTGTGTGTGTATGTTTTGATTTTGGGTGTCTTTCCCCCTCCCCTTTCCCAAAAGCAGAGAGATCCATGCTAACAAATATCTCTTTGGACCATAAAAAACCTCTTATTTTCTCAACAGACAAGAAGAGTACGCCATGAATACATACTGTATCAGTAATGAAGTATATAGAGAGTGTGTCTGCCGATAATGATGTATATGGATTTGGCACCAATTGGTCTCAACCAGACAGAAAATTAGGACCCTGTCTAAGATGTGGAACAAGGGTTTACTACTAAACTTGAATCATAGCTCTGTAAAGCAACTGTGCCTCAGAAAGCCCAAGGAAACAATATATTAACTCAGTCTGTGTTCTTATGAGGTATTTTCAGGCATTCCTGGGAATCAATTTTATATTTTTTCCTCATGTAGTGGATTGCCATCCATAGTGGGTGCGATTCAGTTTTCTGGAGTGCCTGCCCTTGGGTTCACATCTGGTATATTAAAAGTCACAAAATGCAGATAAAGACAGGCAGAATAAAGGCACTTTAATATCTTGCAATAATCTATACTAGATATTTATTTTCTACTGCCAAGCAGAAAGAACAGAAAAATACTGACTGATTTTTACCAGAACAATAATCAGACATCCACCAGTAAACATGAGTGTAGGCCAAAGGAAGGCAAAGAGGAGGCCTTTTGGGGGATAAAGTCTGCTTAAAATGACATTGGTCTGTGTTCCTCCTGGGTCATAGTAGCATGGGAAAGTCTGGTATTTTTTGAAATTGCTTGCGATTATTTCTACTCGTGCTTTAACTTCTTTAGAGTTCTCCACCTTGTCTGGGACGTATGAGCACTGGAATAAGAAATCAAGATGATTCATTATAATGGACACTCTAATACAGTGTTTGTAGTTAAGTCAGATTGAATAAAACAAACATGCTATAATAATAAGAATAAAACAAAAACTGACAGAAACTTCTGTGGTTTGGCTAGCATCCCTGGGGATCATCTTAGTTTCCTTATGTCCATAAACCATTTGCCACGCTTCCCTGTTTCTGACACTGTGTCTGTGCCCTCAGTTTGGGGAGTTACAGATTGGAGTAATGTTAGAAACCAATAATACATACGTGCTTGAAATAAAACTGCAGTCTTTGAAACTGGCACTTTATTATTACAGTGCCAAGCTCGGATTCCTAACAGAGCTTCTAGGCACCACCACAGCAGCAATGTGTTAGTTGTGCAGAAATTCACAACTTGTCAGTGTGCAGGAAAAACAGGTTGCTTCATTGTGCACCTCTGGTTGTAAATAGTAGAAAAATAAGAGGAAGCATGGCTGTATGAGGCTTCCTACTTGTCCTCACAACACAGAACTATTTCCACGTGTAGTAAGAATGCAAAGTTATTTGTTCTTCAGTGGAAATACTGTAAGACTTTAAAACACTAATATCTTGTTGTAGTTGTCTGCAATATTAATTTGTATGCATCATAATGCTTAGGTGTCTTAGTCTGGAAACTGGCCAAGGCAGAAAGGGGATGGTTCCTGACCTGAAGGTTTATGCTTGTAGTAATGTAAACAGTAGGTAGGAAATCAGCAAATCACCTCCTTGTGCAGTGAACAAGACTCTTGTTTCAATCTACAGTGGATAATTGCTGCTTTGCCTCTTCATTGTACATAGCTTTCTCTGAGATAGTCACTCTGAAGATAGGCATTAGATAGCATAAAACATGCTGAAGAGAATTTCACGATCAGGTTTGCACTCTGTGACACTCTAATCTATATAATTTCTTTAAGAAGATGAGCACTTGTAGTCTCAGCACGTTTGGTTTGGATTCTGAAAGTGCTCCTGTTTTGGGCATCCAAGACCTGAATTTATGTACCCTTGGAGAGCGTTGGGCTGTAATAAGGCCTCTGAGTAAGGCCCCTACTTTTTCCCCTTCCCTAATTTTTCACACACCTCTAAAGCCAAATTAAGACTCTGCACTCACATTTCTGTCCCACCTGTGGTCTGTACTTTTCCTCTGGGGAGGAGATCCCTAAAATGACTGACCAAGGGACCTCTACCACAGTACCCAGTGTCTCTGTGTTACACAGGTGCTTCCTACAATGCCACTGCCTTCTCCATGAGTCCAGGTTTCTGCTGCCAGGGACAGGGTTCAGTGGTGGTTTTGGCAGTGTTAGGTCGATGGTTGGACTTGATGATCTTAAAGGTCCCTGCCAACCTAGATGCTTCTATGCCATGCTGGCCAGAAACAGTTGCAGACCAAACCAAAGACAAAAGAGTTTTCTGGGTGATCATCTTCCAAAATTTCTGATTTGTTTCTCCTTTCTGTCTAAAATGTACATCATGTTCCCAACAGCTCCCTCATTTCCCCTTTCCTGCTTCACATCACACACCTAAAATGGAAGTAAAATTGGGATTTGTGCTCCTACTTTGGGCAGTTTTTAACTTCAGGTCTCTTCTGTGATAATTCAACAAGAAAATGAGCAAACCACAGCTTATAAACTATTTCTTAGCATTGGTCTTCAATTTAGAGGCTTACATATTTTTAAATGTTCATGAATGTTAATATTAGAATGATAGAATGGTTGGGGTTAGAAGGGACCTTAAAGATCATCTAGTTCTAACCCCCCTGCCATGGGCAGGGACACCTCCCACTGGACCAGGTATTCATGTTTATATATATATTCATGTTTAGCTGGTGTAATTCCTTAAAAAGTATTCACTTAATGTTTGATGTAATGTTTAAAGTAAAATCAAAACCTGTGTAATCTCTGGAATATTTTAAAAATGCCTTGGTCTAAGCATAGACTTTAACATGTAAAAGATGAACAGCTCCTACTCATATTCTGCTGCTTGGTTTTACAAAAAATCACCCCTTCTCAAGGGTATTACATTGCAGCAGAGAGTAATTACTCAATCTGGGTTGCAAGTACCTTAGGATTTCTTTCTAGTGTATCTTCAGTCTGATACAGCATAACCTCTTGTCCTGAGGCTGTCAGATTAACCCACACCTGTAGACAGGGGTAAGGAAAGATATCCTCATCCTCTGAGCCTTCGCTGTTTGGCCAGAGAACTTTGTCCATGATGTTGGCTTTGAGTACCTTGCACATGGTTTCTGTTGTCCAGACACTACAAAAACAAAACAAAAGGTATCACTTTTAAATGCGTTAGCAGCATCTGTTGAGAGTCACATGCTGGAGATGCATCTGTGTGTGCAGGTCTGAGTGGTGGCATGGTTAGAGTTCACGGCCGCTCAATTCTGCTACAGTGAACTTTGCCCACTCTGGATCCGATGGCTGCACCTGGAGAAGGGCTGCATAGGAAAGCAGTTTTTTGTTGTTTGTTACGCCTTCTGTAGTCTGACGTTAGATTCTAACCTCATCTGTAATCAGCTTCAAGTGTTATTCAAGGAAGAAAAATTGCTATGGATTTTAATGTTTGGTAGTAAATATTCAAGGAAGAAAAACTGCTATGGATTTTAATGTTTGGTAGTAAATATTTGTAAGTGCAGTACAGTGCTAAAGTTTGACCTTACTGTTTGAAATCTGGATGAGCATAGTGGACCTTTTGTTGTCTTAAATATTTTTGACTAATTTCATTAAATTCTCAGAACACAAATCAATTCCCATGTTTTTCTCCCCCTCTCCTTTTTTGTGTTACATAGACCTTTTCCATAAATTTGTGTAGCAAAAGTTCATTTTTTGCTGTTACTTATCCCATTTTCTCAAAAGTTACTCTCTTATTACTGATACCACAGTAAGTTTTTGCTTACACCAGTACACTTTGGTGGCAAAAAAAGTAAAGAAATGGTCTCACTCCAGTTCTTAAGAAACTAATCTTTTTACATGTAAATGTCTTTTGTAATGTAATCAGGAGGCTGGAAAATACATAAAGTAAATGTGAATTACTCTGTTTTAAAGATAATGTTTTTCAAACATTTTCGAGATTAAAGGTGCTCTTTGCAAGAAGAGCGAGGTGGATGTACTTGTTTGCTCCATCAAAATCTTTAAGCATGAAAAACTGAGCTGCATGCTTCATCTTGTTACTTTAGTTTTTTACAAATTGGTTTTGTGTGTGGAGGCAAAACTCGCAAAATGAAATAAAAATGTAGGTAATAGTGATTTCTTCAGCATTCATCGTATTCTGCAACATTTGTTGAAGGTACTAGTTTTGCATGATGGTTGATTTGACGGAAGATACAGACTCTTGACTGAACAAGTTTACCATGACTTCTGTTGCCCAAGCTTTTATAGTTTTATTAAAACAACACACTGTCCAGCACATGGAAAAGCTTTTTTGTTTGTTTTACCTGTTTTTTTTCTTTATGCAAGATTTAGTTTTCCACTGTCAAGCTTTGATGAGCATGGTTGGTTTTTATTTTATGTATTTTCATAGTAAATGTTTTGTTTTACTCTGTTCTCATTCTAGCCCTGAGGAGGATCATTCCCTCTTCCTTGTGCTTACCTGTAAATGCCTGATGGCTTCTCGGACCCCTCTTTTCTTTCTCTTTAATTCTTATCAGCTCGTCAAGGATATATTGTTTCTTTATTGTGCAACACACTAACATATACTTTGACACTGTTTTAATAATTGTATTTGATGTTGGCAGGAAAAAGAAATAGCTTTGTATTCATAACAAATGGCTGTCATTACCTTTTAGTGTAGAATGGCACAATGGTGATCCCAATAAAAAAGTACATCATCATGGAGCACGCAACCATTCCCAGTCCCAGGCACAGGGCTCTTGTCTCCCCTCGCTTCTGTGCAGTCACCAACTTTTTTCCCAACATGATTTAGAGTTGTGAAATCTGAATAATCTCTTTCTGGTATAAAATAAAATACAGAAAGGAGAGGGAAAACATGAGTAGGACTGGCTACAGGCATTGCAGTTGTGTACCAAGTTTCTGAAATACAGTGTATCCCTTGGACGAACAGTCCAATGTTTACAAAAAGTAGAATTAAAAAAAAAAAAAAAGCTACTGTGTTTTTTGTTATCAGTAGAGTCCTCTTTTACTTTCTGATATCTATCATATAGTCCTGTAAAGAGTGTGTGTAGGCTAGGAGATGGGGTAGGAAACCTGGATCAGTTTTTGGGAGAGTTCTGTTAACTGCCCAATTGTCCTCAGCCTTAATTCAGTCTCTTTTATGTTGCTGCTTCTCTGAAGTAAGAGAGACTGTGTTGTGTATTGGCAAAGGCTACATGAAGGGAAAATCCTCCGACAGTAGAATACGTTTTACAATTATGCCTTTTCTTCTGGATTAGTCTGAAATATGGTTGTCTTATTTCAAAAGAGATGAAATAATTTAAAATTTAACATTTGAGGTGCCTGGTTCTGACTTCTGAATGTTTATTGTTTGGCCTTGCCCACTTGGGGATGCTCAAAACTTGATGTCCAACCAAATAGCGGAGAAAAGCTGCATTTTCTAGACAGAAGGAATATGATGTCACCAAACACAATTGAACAGGATTAGAAAACACAGCAGTTAAAACTGCTCTCGTTTCACCACAAGCACAGGGTCAGGACTGCTGCTGCTGCTACTGGGAGAATGCAAATTGTGAAGTGTTGGTGTAACACCAGAGGAACTCTTAGGTAGAGATATTCGAACCTGAGCTTGGGAGTGACTCGCATTTTCCCCCCACTCCCTTGACAAATAGCATTTTAAATTATCTTGCCAATTCTTTGATAAAGAGAATATAAAAATTGCTGTGAATCCATATGACACTAAATCAGTACGACTGATGTACAGGATTAATATATAAGTGCGCCGTAACAGTCACTGAGAGTTCAACCCATCACCAGTATCTGTTGCACTCGCAGCTGTAACTGAAGGTTTGTGGGGTTTTGGTTTTTTCATGAAAACATGGTACAAGCCATAGTTATGGCAAATGATGAGACTGGCAAGATTTGTGTGGGGTTTTTTGGGAGAAGGGGGGAAAGCAGAGCAAAACAAGAAAGGGAAAATATGTAATATACCTGCCAAAACAGGTTTCAGTCCTGTTCTCATGCGCAAGACAATGGTGCACAGCTTCATGCAGTAGCTGGTGCATTTTCAGGATCTTGGCTTCAAGTGTGCGCACTATTTAGTGTTTATCCTTACAGGCTGGCCTTCAGGATGGAGTGGTCTCTGCCTAAATCCACCCGTGTTCAGCTAAGTAATGGACTAAATACCAAGACTTAAGCTTAGCTACAGTATAAGACAAGCACAAGCCAAACTTAACAAATAGGCTCTTTGGGCTAACCATGAGTATATGGTCTCCAGCTGCTCCAGGCTGGCAGATCTGTGGTGTTACTGGGGGTGGGGGACAACACTGAGTTTGGTGAAAGACGAGACAAAGACACCATCAGCTCTTGAAAGAAAGAATGTGAATATAATCTGAATGTTGTTTTCTTTCCTATTAGTTCTCTTTTTCACTGGTAAAAGTGCCTTACTTGAACTGATTAATGATCGAAGTAAAAAAGTATTTGAAATGCTACTGTATTTAGATTACTATAACACCTGAATTGGTGTTATTAACAAAAATATAGAAGACTATGGACAGTAAAACAGCTTTGGTCGTTTAGCATAACTTGGGGCTAGTTACAGATTTTTTTCAAGTATATATTTTGCAGTTGCTAGTACAGGATGTAAAAATGAGGTTTCCTTGAGAACAGAAGGAGATGTTGTTGGAATACTGAATTTTGTCCAGTTCCATATTTAATTCCACTTTAAATAAAACATCAATATCCACTGTGAATTTTGCATACAGCATTTTCAGGGGAACTGTTTTTCTGATGATCATGTATAATTCACTGGCATCATAAGAAGCATTGTAAGTTGGAAATTGCCATAAGAGGAACCTTACCTGCTTACTGGCATTTGAGTTTAGTACAGAATGTGAGCAAATGCCCTTAAATGAGGCTGTATTGTGGTGTTCTTGGTCTAAGGTGCTATAAATAGAAGTGGCATCAAGTACTGTCGGTGTGCTTGCACTGTGCCTCTATGCTTGTGTATAACCATGCGCACCCCGCAAGGAAACTTGGGTAAATGTCAGTAGCGACTGTTCCTTGGAAACTTCTATCGTTTCTTCTAGTTCTGTGGGGGAAAAGTGGAAATAGCATTTTCAAAAACAAAAGAATTAAAAAATATTTAAATTATTGGAACACTGTACAACACAGCACCTTAAAACCAATTAATATTAAACTGACTCTCCTTTACCTATTGTGCAGCTTGGTCAGAGGGGAAAATGGAATAAAAGAACATCATTGGTCCTGGAGCACAGGCCCTTAGAACATGTGGTACCTGAGTGGTAGCTCCTTATAACACAGTGGGAAGCTAATGATAGATAAGTGAAAACCTGCATTGTTAGCAAGAAAGTTTTACATACAGTAACAATAATTAATCTTTAATTAGTTCTGTGGGAAAATGAAAAAGTGAAACATTGGTACTGCCACCATGATTATGGAAAACTAGTGGCCTAGTGCTGTTAATATCTTGAGTTTTAGATGAACCTTTAATGTTTACATAGCTGTCCCAGTTACACTGAGAAATAGTGGGGTAATAGTGTTACATGGAAAACAAGAACTGTGGGACTACTAAACAAAAAATTAATAAGAGATGCAATTGCCCCATCAGTCTGCTTCAATGTCAGCCACAAACGCAGCAGAAGTACCAGAAAGCTCATCCTTCCTAATCATCTTAAAGTGTCAGACTACCTCTTTAAGACATATAAGGAATTTGTATGTGTAAATTGGAAATTTTCACAAGTGGCCAAGAGGTTTTCGCAGCACAGTGCAGTGTCGTTTCCCATCCTGACACCAGCCAGGCTGCCTGACCCCAGTTCTCTGCATGGGCTGCTGGGTGATCCTATTTGCCTCTGCTTCCCAAGTTCAGATGTCTGCTCCGCCCCAAAGAGAATAAGGGCATATGAATTATGCAGAGAATGTTAACAAGAACGATTGGTCTAAAAATATCTCACTGAGTGCTTCTATAAACATGGCTAGGTCTTTAGGCAGTGTAAATCAGAGGTGCTCGCATCACTGTTGTGTTGCTGCACCAGATTAGCTGTAAATGTGGTCCCTAAAACTGAAATATATACTTCCTGAAGTATTTTTTTTATGCTTTAAAACATAGAACACCAGAAAAATCTGTAACGCTATTTCATGCGTGCGCGGAATAACCTAAGCGGAAACCCAAGTTAGTGAAGGAAGCCCCATGTGCATTTTTTCTTCTTTCATATATAAATATTCTTATGTTCTTGTGCTGAAAATCCTGCATTTTCTGACTCTCAAGACAAAGGAATACTGCATGCATATAGAAAAACATATTTATTTGGCATTTCCCCAGCGTTTAAAAGGTTAACTTTTTTCAGATTAAAAATTCTTCTCTTCTGTCTCCTAGCTCTGTCAATATACATCAGGAGGAATGTTGAAAGAGCTAATTAAGTGTTTCCTCTGACAAAATTGTTAAATCTTTGAAAAATGAAGCACTGCAGAGGACTTGATTGGCCCAGGAAGTCTCTGAGCGTATTTGAATTGCACTATGTATAATGTGGGTTTTAGTCTGGCCTTCAAGAGGAAATCTAAATGTATCTTTTGCACTGAAGATTGTGGGGTGCCTCCATAATTATTAGGAAAATATAATCTCCAAATCTTTTCATAATGTTCCCTCTCCCTAATCTTCTTCTTCAGTCTAGTTAAATTATACAGTACATTAGCTGTGCAATTTCAATGTATAATCACTGCATTGACAGCTGCTAGTGATAATCCTAGGGATGCCATCTGCTCAGGTTTGGAATAGAGTCCTCTGTTTTGATTAGTAGACATGTTTGATACTCAGCGGGAAGTCTCTGCCACCTCCTCCCTCATCTCTCAAGGAGTTGCCAGTGCTGTGACCTCCATGAGTTCGGATGGCACCTCTCTCTCTTGAGCTGCTCCAGGCTGCTTTTAACTTGGGCACGGCAGCATTGGTAGCACTGATGAATTATTCTTGCTCGCTTGCAGAAGAAAGGGTGCTAAACCCTTATCTCAGATTTAAATTGGGAATAAATATTAACAGTGAGCTAGTCATTTTTTTTGAGCTGGTTTATCCTACACCATTTGGTGAATTTCTAGTGAGCATTTATGTACTGCTTTCGTATGAGCATCAAGTGCTAATAATACATCACACCAAGAAGAGTGATGCAAGTCATCCGCATCTCTAAAGTGATGAGGAAATTTTAAGCTGGTCTGGACCATTCAGCCTCTACTGCCTCTGCATACAAAATAGACATTTGCTTTCTCCTATCAAGTGCCAACTTAACAGCCATCTTGGTTTATTCTCAAAACACCTTGTGTGGACAACATAAAAAATGCTGGCTTTGCTGGGCGTGTAAGAAGAGCATAGTATTCGTTGCCAGTTTATTGGCCAAGTACTTTGTGTGGCAACCAGAAGGCAATCATAAGCTTTGTACGAATGTGAGCTCTGTAGTTGTTACGCTGCTGTGGCAGAGCTGCACAGCTTACGTATTTACTACTGCTTCTGAGTAGAATTAGTTTGGTCACTCACACTTCCCTACCTATTTCCGTGAGTGTTTTAATACTGCTTAGGTGGTTCTTCCTTTCTGTTTCAATCCTGCCCTTATCCTTTTCTCATCTACTGCCCTACCGCTTACACCACGGACAACAGGCCTGAAGTCCAAACTACGCTTGCATTGGCACTTGCTTCTCTTCTCTCCCACTCCGCGCCCCCGCCCTCCCATTTCCTACCCCAGCGTTTTTAAGCATTTCTTGCTGGTACCAGCTCTGCCTTTGCCAGGGGTCCTGGGGACAGGGAACACCAGTTTTGTTCATTGCAAATTGATAAGAACCCATTACTTAAAAAGCATTTTGGGCATCTGGGACAAGAAATACTGTGTGTATTACAGAATAAGGTGATGCTGAACCTTGATGGAAATGTGCACAGAAAAGAAGATTGTGCCATGTACTCATGCAGCTGTCTTGGAAACCTGAAGTAGCAATATTTTGACAGGGTAACATGACACAACTACATTTATTTTATGGAATATGTTGTATCATTTTGCTTTATTAAAAACTGTTTACCTGATGTGGCACTAGAGTGAACTAAAGAAGTTAATTATTTTTTGTTCAAAAACTCATACAGTTGTTTAAGAGTAATTCTGTTAGCTTTTAAACCTGGGGGTTCTTTAAAAAAAGAAAAAAGTTACCTGCTCAGTTCAGCAGTTCTGAAGTTTTTCTCGAGTGCTTCTTTTGGATTCTGTGTAGTACAGGGCTGCACAGAATGCATCAATTTAAGAGTAGATTTCAGGGAAGCCTGCAAGAGTTCAAGTATGTGGTTCCTCTCTAACTTAAAGGTAGACAAGCACAGCCTCTAAAGGAATACTGAACACCCAATGCCATGAAACTCCTAAGAGTAAAGGTGTATGTATTTACCATTAAAATGCATAAAAGCTATATCTCATATGGGCTGCAGACTCCTAAGATTCCGTTGTTTGTGCACATATTACTGTTACCTTTGCTAATAATTATGAAGAATTATCAGATTGATTCCAGTTACAAAAGAGAGAACAACTTAGCCCATATGCTACAAAAAAGTTATCTGGGCTGTCCTCCACAGTGATGCAGACTTAGAAAGATTGTTTCTTCCAAAAACACTGTACTTTTCAAAACCCAAAGCTATATTGCACGCTCCTAAGAAAAAATGGTTGCTTAGAAATATACTTACTGTTTTTGATGAAATGCTTCTTTCTCTGATGAAAAAGCTTCTGTTACGTGCCGGACTTGGGATAGTACTGGGACTTTGAGCTGAAAGGGATTTTTATTAGTTGTTTTTCCTTTCCTGTACTTCTCTGTGTTTGCTTTGCTGTGGCTGAACTCCTAGCTTGGTTCCCCTATTACGAAGCTTTCTGTAACCATAAATGGTAAGGTATGAAAGAGCACTGTACTTCTTGAGATTAATTGCTGAAAACCAGGAAGCCGCAATATTAAGACCAACTACAGCTGAAGAGACCGAATTTTCTCATACCCTAGGGGCCCCTTACCACATATTCCAGTAGATTTGTCTTAAGCCTGTGGTCCTACTCCTTTTGTACAGCTTTATAGTTCAGAAATCTAGTAGGTCTTTTGGGTGAGATTTAAGGAATTGACTGTATCAATGACCAGTGGTACTGATTTTTAATACCCAAGTTATTAACAGCTGTGTGTGAATGTTTTGTTGCCACTAGTTTTGATCAGTTTGTGTGCAACAGATGCTACAACGTTGGCTGTGCATCAGAGCCCTATAGAAAAGAACAAAGCATCTATCATGCCATAGATATATCTGTGTACAACATGTTCCTCTAGCCAAAAAGCCAAGTCTGCTTCTGGGACGTATAAACAGATGACTCCTAGCACAGAGAGCTTCAGAGAAGAGCTAAAATAATATCTTTTTTTTTTTATAAAGGAACACTCCTCTTACTGGGAGACTAAAGGAATTGAAAAGAGTTAATTCAGTAAAAGCATTAAGAGTGTTCTGAGTATTGTAAACAAGGGTAGGATCTTCTCCACCCTGCTTTATCTATCTAATAATTAGTTTTTTCGGCTTAATCTGGTCTTCTGGGTTTGCTTTTGGTAAAAGATTTGAAGTTGACGTGTTCAGAGACTTCATGCTATCTGAAGATTACAGATGAATCTCCCCCAAAAGGACCTTTTCTATTATTACTGATGCAGAAGAGAGCACACAAAGCTAACTTGGATTACATAACTGTCTGTTAGACACTCAAAGCTAAGTAAGATGAAGCCCGCTACTATCATCTAGATCGGAAAGATTTATGATCATAGTCATTTTTTAATATTTGAGAAGTGATGTAGCTAAACTTAAAGAATGGCATTTGAAGGTTGGAAAAAAAAAGCATTATGAACAAAACATTTCCAGATAAAAAATGATCTGGTTGCGTGGGGTTTTCTATCATTTTTTGATACTTATGAAAAAAGGCTGGTTATTTCAAAGATGCAGGCTTTGGCTCAAGCAGAAGTCAGGCTTTTAATGGGAATTTATTAAAAGTGATTTTTGGGCTGTGTGATTTGGGAGTCAAGTTAGAAAACACGGTAACCCCTGCTGACTGAAATTCGTCTCTCCAACTCTGGCTGTGTCTTCTGCCTGCTTTTCATAACTCTAATGGCTAATACACATGGATCAACATGCCCCACTAAGGAGTTCTGTTGCAAAATTAACACAAAACTTGTGGAATTCCACATGCAAAACAGAGATTACATTTTTAAAGTTCCTTAGTATACTGAAGGCAGCGGTTGTGGAGCGCTTTGGCTCAGTCTGAGGAGCACTGGTGATTTATTTGAATAGACAGAAGCTATACTCCAAGTCTGCTGCTACACGTTACCTTTTGCTTGTTTCTTTTCTGCTCATGTACACTGCAGACATACAAGTCCAGGTATCCACTGGCTCTTGGAGAACTAACCCAATAAAATAAGTTAAAGGGAGGTGTTGGGCTGATATCCACTTCTAACCTTGTGATATTTTGATGTGCCACTGACCTGTACTGAATAATGTGTATGCATGAGAGCTGTATCAGTGGTAAAGCTGAATGTTTGCTATATTATAAACTCTAATTCTGCATTACAGTTTAAAATACCTTCTGTCTTATTAAAATCACATAGAATATTCTAATTTTTTGCAACCTGAGAGAGGGAGGAAAAAGGGAACAATCTGTTGGTTGAAATCGCCACGTGCTTTTGCCCTGGCGCTCCTTTTCCTTGCAGGAGCTGCAGTGCTTGCTCTTCTTCTAGCCTTGCTCCTGGCTATCACAGTGCGACACCATGAACCCTCTCACCTGCTTGTTCAAGGCAGGATTTCCCTAGTCTCAGAGGAGCACAAACCCACCTGTAGCCTCTGCACAAGGATCTGCTGCTGGGACACTAATCGCTGCTTGTTTGTAAGCTACAGAACTGGTGATGCAGAGTTTCTCCTGGCCTTACACCAACCCAGAGAGGAGGTGTGGGTCACTGCTGGGGAAGCCGAGTTCCTGAGAGTGCTCTTTGAGTATGGGAGGCAGAACAGATTGAGGCCACCTAGGGTCAGCTGGAGCTAAAGGCGGTAGCCCCTGATGGTTCAAGATCCTTTTGCAGATAATAGTTTTAGCCAAGATTAAAAATATTGCAAGGGCCTTCCCAAGCTTTGATTGAGGTGCTCTTTTAATGTTTGATCCCTGACTATAATTGGGAGAAGAAAAAGGGAAGACAAACAATGCCGGAGTAGACTTTTACGAACTTCAAATACTTTTTGAATTGAACAAGTTTATTTTCAATGTCTTGCTTCCCCCCCTTGCAGGTGTGTGTTAGTTCAAAGGACTCATAACACTCCCAAGGAATCGAACTGACTTTGCTGTGATTCAAGGAAGCTTCAGAGAGCCTGGTTCTACTCCACATGCTACTGAACAGTTTGTTGCTGTGACATCACATGAATTAAACTTATTTTGTGTTTGCGTGTGACCTGTTATGCATTAGGCTGTTGTATGTAACAAGTGGATCCCGCTGGAAGTCCTAGTCAGATTATATAGCGTATGTAGGCAAGCAGAAGTGATGTGAATTTGCAAACTGTGAACTCCCTTTTGGCTCTAATGTAAAGAGCTTTTTGTGAGTTACAAAGGTCGGGGCGGGGGGGAAGGCAGTATCTTTTAGTTGTCAGAACTGCTTATACCATTCTTCTAAGCTGATCATCCCTAAGGGTTGTTTTCATGTTAGGGCATAAGAAAAACTTAATGGCTGTGAGACAGAGCCAGTTTAATAAGTATTGCAGTTTTATTTCGAGGACTTTCTGTTGCTTCTAAAGAATCAGTGAGCTGTGAAATGAAAACAGTTGTTTGGATCTTCATAGAGCCCTGCAAAGTCATTAGCTCCCCCATTCCTAATTGAAACATATTCATAGTGTAGTACATTGTTATTTTTAATGGGCATCATAAAGAGAACCTGTGGCTCTTGAACAAGGAACAGTCACATATTAAAAATGATGCGAGTTAGAAGGAGAGGGATGTCCTAAGTGTTGGCATGTCTAAATCAGGCACAGGCAAACTTTAGGATTCAGCTGTTTCTTCTAAGTAACTAAATTAACAAACTGTTCGCTGGACTTGCTGATAACTCACCAGTTTCATGGTGACTGAGGGAGTTCTCAGAACTTGTCACATAAGCAGGGATTTTGAATTGTTTGTTTGGCCTCCAACTTCACAGCGTGGTGGTTGTGTGATTGTGATGATTCCCTGAGTGAAAGGTAGCTGTGCCATGCTGGGCCTCCCTGCAGTATATTGTACCTGTAGTAGAGCATAATGCTGCGGTAGGACTTCATTTTTCCTTAAAGTTACTGAGAAATCTCTTACTGCTGTGTCTTGAAACTGAACTTAGAGTATATGCTTAACTGTTTGCCACATCCAGCCCTCTTGGATACATGTATTAACTGATTTCAGAGAATAAGGGCTTGGTTTTCAATCAGAGAATAAGTGTATAGGCTCTTTCTCAGTTCAGATCTTGCATGTTTAATCAGTTCTTAAAAATGTTATTCCGCATAGAAGAGCCATCAATATTGCAGAAAAAAAAAAACAACAAAAAAAACACACAAAAAACCCAAAACAAAACACAAACAAAAAAACCCCAGCCACCACCATAAAAAAACCTCCAAAGCAAACATGCAAATGCACACCACATTCTACAGAACTTTCAATTGCAAATTCGAAAGTATTTTACAAAAGGAGGTCACCATTTTTTATCCTTGATTTATTAGATGGGCACAAGGAGATAACTGCCTTTGCCTGGCAAGTGAGAGGCAATTAGATGGCTGTGTTTGCTGCGTTTCTGCACTGTGCTCCCTCCAGTTTGTAGTTTAGAAGTACGGGGAGGCATGGAGGTTGCTCTGAGACTGTGGCCTCTTCCACCTTACTCCTTTTATTTGTCACAGTGACTTGTGCTATCTCACTGTTATATGTAGCAAGCAAACCTGAATAACAAATTTTCAGCACAGTCAGGAATTGGTGGTGTCTGCTTTTGTCTGAAAGTGTGTCTCAGGCATGTAATGCACATCACATTACACTTGATGCTGATGGGAACTTTATACAAAGACTGAGTAATGTCTGATTTCAGGCAAACACAAGCTGCTAGGAACATAGACTCATGGTCAGCTTCTCAGGTTCAGGTTAACTACAACACGGAGCAAATACAAGGCCTTTCTTGAACTTGCGAACTTAGTACAGCAACTCTCTGATACAATAAGGTATGAAATATGGTATACAGGTACCATGTGCTCATGCTGGGAGACATAAGCATTGCCACATAATCAGAGCAGATGCTTATCTAAGGTAGGAAGGAGGGCCGACTCTGGTAGTGTCGTTGCTAATGGTCTCTGCTGTCATCTGCGAAGTTGGTTTCTGCAGTGGAATGGCTGAACCTTCTCTGTTTGGTGTTTGTACTGTATCTGAAAGAAGGACTTTCAACTCCTCATCTGTGGAATGGGAACAGTAATTCCTTTCTTACTATCCTAAGGCCAAATGCGCTAATGAAATGTAATTTCATAATGGAAAGCACTCAGTATATTAGCTGAGTATAACTCAGTAAGTGATCTGGCCAATGACAGGAAAATTGGTTTGTTTGGGTTTCTTTCCTTGTTTGTTTTTTTCTATCTATTGGATAGTTCACTAAGCTGACAAAATCCAGGCAGAAAAGAGGAGAAATGCAAAGAAGCTTTCACAAAATAAGATATTTAGACATGACAGTCTGTGATGTTACGTAAGCCTATGGGAAGTGTTATTTCTGAGCAGATGAGTAGAATTGCACAGTATTGTATAGCAGAAGAAATCAGAGAGTAGTTGTTAGGACTTTTTTTACTTTTTGAAACTAAGCAGAGGTCCTGTGTTTCTGCCTAACAAACCCCAGGTAGCAGTATGGCTCTATGCAGTCGAACAGGTTCTGGATATGTCAGACCTACTGCATATGCAATTGTCAGATAAGCACCTTAAGTTAAGCAAATCCAGCGTGCTCTGCATGATTTAATTTACTGCCTAAGTTCCAGACATCAGGCAGCCTAGTTATAGTGAGTCATATGATAAAAAATTTTTTCTTTACTGACTGGAGGGAGAAACTGTGTTTTGGGGAGCCTGGATATTGCAAACTGGAGTACAAGGTATATACCATAGGTATTATTTTGTTGTTGCTTATCAAACAATACTTTGAAGTCAGGGCAGTTGGTATGGTTCATGTGAACTGCCTGTTGAAATCCCAGAGTTGGAGGATCCCATTGCTGCCTGCTGTGATCCCTGATGCCATTGCTCCCTTTGCTGGGAGCTCTGCTCCCTGACCTGCTGCTGCTGTTACAGTAAGCAAGGTGCTTCCTTTGTCCATCCATGCTCACGCATGGACACACTTTACTGCTCTCACAGCTTTCCTGCTCTCCTGTATGGAGAAAGGAAGATTGAGAGGGGATGTGCTCAGCTTCCTATATTCCCAAAATACACGAAACTGTAAGTGTTTCAGCCTTGCTGCAGTGAGTTATGAAGTCTCCAGAAAAGAGATACAAAACCTGCTGGTGGAAAGGGTGATGTTCCTCTTTTTCCAGAATTAAATTGCTTAAAGGCAGGATAAATAAGAAAAAAAATCAAATGGAAGTATATTATGGAATGCCCTTTGTTTCTCTTCTGCACCTGTTCTATATAGAACAGTTTGCAATTTCTTTTTTCTTTCTTTTGTCCAAAGACAGATGGATGTAAGGAATTAAAGTAAATCTTCTTTTCCTTAACATTCTTCTTTTGTTGCAGAAAGTTACTGTTAATGAGAGTGTCGTCTATAAATAATAGCATTGATCTTGTGTTCCCTGAAGCAGTTAAACTTCCTTTTAGAGCGCAGTCCCAAAATCTAGGCATTTTGTGCTTTAATATACACTTTACATGAAAGTAACGTGATTACTTTGAGCTCTTCCTTTACCTGGGGAATTTTAATCCATTTCAAAGTAACATTGCCCCAAGAAGTTATGGGCAGATAAGTTTTAGGCTTATGGAGCAATTTCCACTGTGATTAAAAACTCAAATGAACCATTGGTAGCAGAGACCATTAATTTTGCCTGTGTAAAAGAGGAGGTGATGCAAGCTACTACTACAGCAACATGGTGCCAGGCTTCTCCATAGTTTGTGGGTGGGTCTCAGCTGAAGAGTGCCTGACATACACGGCAGAGCCGGGGAACACAGTTTGTGATTTCTATTTTTGCAGATTCACTGGTTGAAGCACATATACTGTGTGCTGATTTAAACAAACAACAGTCTCAGCTGCTCTGTGTGTGGAAAATGGGAGGGTAGTGCTGGAGGGAGATGTGTGGCAGGAATTTGGTGGAGAGAATTGCTGAGAAATTGCCTTTTCACACATCAGAAGCCCTAACTTCCTATCTTGACAGAATAGAGGCAGAAATAGAGGCAATTTTCAGGCTGCACCTTTTCCAACTGGTCATGCTTTTGGGTTGGCAGTATTTTTGTTCCGTAATCTTGGTCTCTGTGCTTCTGGTACAATTTTTTTGCTTGCTTTATTGATAACTGAAGATCGAAATATCAAGACGAGGCATGGATACTAGGCAGGAGGAGCAATTTTTCAGGGCAGGCAAAGATGAAAGATTATATGTGATGCTTGGTCATTTCAGTGTCACTTTTTTCTCCAGTTTTACTGTGGTGTTGTATTCTCTTGGTGCAGCACCTGGCTCGCACTCTGAGATCCTGGTTGCCAGAAATTGTGGTGAAGCAAATGGTTCTTGTGCCGCATGGATGTGTTTGCACCTCGGAGAAAGGCAAAAAAGAGCTCCTGGAAATTCCTTAACACCCCCATCCTCTACCACAGAGAGCTAAAAGGATTTCTGTGTGCAAATTTAAGTTCCTCAAAGAGAAAAGGGTAAGGAAAGCTGAGCAAAAGAAATTATTTGGTCCACTAGGACATACCTCCTTTTGGAAATTATATATAGGCTATATTTGCACACAAACTTCTTCCTTGAGTTCTTCTCCCCACCAGTAAGACTTGAGAGTATACCTGCATGGAATGGATTCAGCTTGCATAGGTTTAATCACACCGCATTGACTTCCCTTTCACTAATAAAAATGTGCTTCAGTCTGTAAATTCTTCCTCCTCTCAATAATTATATGTAAATGTGGAGAAAATCAGTTGAAATTTGATGTAGCTTTGCCAGCCATCTTGGTCTGAGTTGTCAGTCTTCAAAGATGTGCATGAAATGTGTGCTATTAGAGGAAATAGCACTAATTCTTTTTGTGGGGAGAAGAAACCAACAGACCATATTCTGTAACTGTCACCTTTCCATACTTTAACTGTATATTTCTCCCTTGGAACCTATTGTTTTCACTGTTGGTGTTTATTTTCTTGGTTTCTGTGTTATTGCTGCTGACCTTGCAGTGTTGTGAGAAGGAATGGACCGATGAACCAAGCTAGAAACCTGTGACCATTGGGAGGAATTTGATGTTTGTGCATACCATCTGCAGGTGCTGGCATTTGTAGAGGAAAAGAGGTTCTGCAATACCAGGAGGCTTTGCTAGAAGTGAAAGGAAAGAGTGTTTTGTTTAGGAGCTATGATATGGGTTTCTGCTTGTTTTAAAAAAGCAGATGGAAAGAAGGAATTACTGATCTGTCAGGGCCTAAATGTTTCAGCATGTCCTTTCCTTCAGGAAAGGATGTTCTGTTCTCTGGATGGCTGGACATGCTTAACAAGCCTCTGAGAAGAACATCTGACCCAGGATGTGGTGTGAATTCCTTTGCCCTGGTTTACCTGTTCTTAACCTTGAATGCAAGTGTGACTACAATAAGGACATTCCTTCTGTTCCCATAAATACAGGTTGAATTTTTTTTTTCCAATCTCAAATGCAGTGAGTGCTGATGCTTATAGCCTTGTTTTACAGACTCAATTTCTTGTAATGCAGGGGATTATGAGAGGGAAAGATCTTTGTAGCTGAGTAGACTCCCCTGTGGAGTGAAATGCTTCTGCTGCACTTAAAAACAAGTACTTGGAGAACTGGATCCCAATAGTATGTATTTTGCCTTTGCTTGCAGAGGAAGGGAGTTGAACACTAAAAAGTTACTTTTCTTGACCTTTATGTCCCCGTTTGTATCTCATGGTACTGTAATTAGAGAGCAGTAAAGAAGATTATGTGAAAACTAGTTTCAGGTCATAGTTCTGATTGCCTAAACCAGAGAAGATGTCGAAATCAAAAGCAATTTTAGGACAGTTCCCTAACCTTTGTGCTATAGAGTATGCTGGAATAAGTTATACCTCCCAGTAGCCCTAGGGGAGCTTTTTTGTGATCTAAAGTAATTGGGGATACCTTGGAGAAGAAACTAGAAATCTGCTATCCCAGCCTCATGTCAGTGACGTTATCTCAGAATATGGGTACTTTCCTCTCTCCAGAGAGGTTCCCCCTCACACCTCTGTGGGTTTATTTGTATGTGAAGTAGGAAAGCTCCAGCATGAATGAGAAACTGAGAGATGTTCATCTGTCACATTGTAAAATTCAAGAGAAAAGGAGGATGTGCATGGACTTGATGGGCAAAACTGCAAGACCTCTGTCCAAAACTTTGCTTTGACTTAAGAAAGATTGATTTTCTACTTGGCCTTGGGAAATAAACCCATATGAAATGCATTATTTCAGCCTGTATCAACTGTTTGTACATGACTATTCTCAATAGAGTTTGTTTTAAGAACACTTGTGAAAATTCAAGAATTATGTGCTAGATTTTTACTAGTCTCAACTCACAGTTTCCATCCAAAACAAACTTGTAAACCCCAGCCCTTCATTACTGAGCTTTGTGAATGGTGCTGTGCACTTTAATAGGAACTTCTGAGACATTTTACAGAATTTGGAAGCCTCTTGATGAAATGCTATGGTTCCCTACTTTAGGGCATAAAGAGTGGCGATGTTTAATCTTTGTTATCTCTCTTTGTACTTGCTCAGCAGTTCTGCACTCCCCCTGGATTTCTTTGTTCTTACCAAAATTATTTTATTCCCCTCAGGTTCTTTCAGTCTATTGCTTTTCTCATTCAATTTCTAGGTGAATAAGCTTTTTTTTTCAGGCTAAAGGAAAGACAAGGTGAAAACTGCTTCCTGAACTTTTGTATATGTGTGATCAGTTATTTAAAAACTGCATTGTTCATGGGGATGCTATGTGAAATATGGGTACTCTACTGCAGCAGTAGGCTTTGAACTGGGCCTCAAGTCAATGGTCTTGACTTTTAGATGTTTGGGGTGAGTGGGTGAAGGGGGAGTGGATGGTGGTGTCTCTAACAATAGTTGTATTTTTTAAAAACATTAACATATAAGGATGAGTGAAGAATACTAGATAAAAAGCAAAACGTTGTTCCCTGTCGACTCTACAAGATGGGATTTCTCACAACTTCAGTAGCAAGAGCATATATGCTGGCAGCCTATGCAGACTCTCTGTGCAGAGTTATTTAAAACTTGGTGTAAGCAACTGAAGCAAAATTTAGACAAATAGAAGAATCTGTTACTGTAGTATTGCAGATTTGCTAAAAAGAAGGAAAATGAAAAATGTAGGGAACAAAGCCACAAACCAATACTCTAGTGGATCAGTGTAGTGTCTTTTCTCCAACCATGCATGGGTATGGGCATCTTTTTGTCTGGTGGAGAAGCTAAAGGAATAGTGAATGGTGACACAGGAGGGGATAGACTAAGTGTCTGTTGTATACCAGGTGCAATTTTGTATGTATGGGTAGAACTTTTCCCACAGTGCCCTGATCAGGTACTGATCTTGGGCATTCCTGATAAGTCACATTTCTCTGCAACAGTATTACTTATCAGTTTCATCTTGAAAAAATAAATGAAGCCTGCTGTCTGTTTCTTGTGGGTGATAATATAGTTCTCAAATTGAAAATAATCATCAAGTATTACTGTGTAAACTGTCTGAGGCTAATGAGACTCCTTATGTAAGCAAGAACCAATAATTTATTTCTATTTCTCCCCCCTCCCTTTCCCCTTCCCTGCTTTTGATGCAGGTGCTCTCCAAAAAGCTTACAGTTTGCTGGCACTTGACATGTTAGGTGCACGAAGTGCAATAAGCTTCCTGTATGTGATTTGGGTTTGGGTTTTTTTTGGCATGTTCTAAATAACCGTTGTGTACAAGGTGCCCTTCATATGAAGTGTTTTATGTCTTGCATTCGAATTAACAAGATCAGATTCCTGCAAAGGTAATTATGCCAGGATAATAGCTGCGTATGGGAACATCTCCATACTTTCTTCATTAAAATATTTTGGAAATAACTAAGGATATGCTAGCCAAAACCTCTTCAAAATCTGCTGAAATTGGCAGGTATCTATCCGTAGGAACAAGCAAGAGAATTGATCGGTTATTTTTGCAGGGTTTGCAAGCTTCTTGTTGGATTTTAAAGCCAAGTTCAAGACATTAAAATGATCCATAAATTATTATAATGGAAACTAAGACAAAAGGACAGTTACAACTTGTATTCATATGTGTGCTCATGACCCAGAACCTGCACCACGTGTCTGCCTGTGGTTCACTTGATAAGACCTCTGTGATGCCCAAAGAAGAAAATGGCATGAATTTCTCACATGATGCCCTGCTGTTTTCTTTCACAGGCTAAAACACAAATGCATCCAAACTTTAAAAATCTGAAGTCTGGCTGTGCTCATTGAATCAGTGCTAGAGAGCCGAGATAGCACGGGGACTAGAACTGTGTGCATGCCAAGAATTTATGGTGACACAATATCCAGCTGCTCTAACGTATTGCCTCGTTTGCCTGCATTATGTTACCACAAGATGTATCCTAGCCCCTTCTACTTTCCTTATGTTCTACTTATGGCACAGGTGTGGAGACAATATTGTGTACCTTCAGCAGGTGCTCTGAAACAGGAGTGTTTTCTAATTCCTACTATTTTCCTTTTTGCATGTAGAAAGGAAGACTCTTTCACAGCATTGGCAAGCAGGCTTCATGTAGTTAACTACTTCAGCTTTGAGGTCAATGATAGTGGGCTTATGTGTGCAAAAAACAGTCTATGCCAGATATTTTGTTGGGCAGAACAGGTGGTATGTTTTGGGCTAAATAGTCTTGTTTCCTTTAGTCCTCTTCGTTGCTTTTGACACTACAAACTTTTGGGTAGCTCCAGATTCACACTGAGCCTGTTGGACTTGCGTCTGAGACTGCAGTCAGCCTCTCAAGTTCCTCAAATGGAGCTTTCCCATGCTTGGTACCATCTCAGCAGTTACGATTTTGCCTTTTCTTGTTGCATTTCCTATCAATGCGTTTCTGTTTTCAATCAGAGTTCTGGCTTTTCTCAAGATAGTTCGTGGTACACAGAGCTTAGTGATGTGACTCTTCTAATGACTTTGGACTGCTATAATTTTGCAGCAGTTCTTCAGAACAGTCCTTTTTTAAAAATGGGGAGGGAAAGGAGGGTGAAAGACTGACAGAGAAGCTAACCTGAAAATAAACCAAATCTTGTGATGCTTTTGTTGAAAATAACTTAGAAAACAACCTGAGTTCTTTAGCATCTCCTCTTTTAAATAGCATCCTGGTGGGTTGCTGAAAACACCAGAAACAGGCTTGTAACAGAAAGCATGAATTTTGGGGTTTGGTATGGACTACTAAGGCTCAGAGAATTTTTCCTGGATCCCTTGTCTTTTATAAACAAAATTTACCAGCATGAGGAAGGCACTCTTATATTTAGCATAGTAGTTCAACAAAATTAATACATGAGGTCAAGCTCTAGAAGAGGTGATACCTCCAAGGCAGGACTGAGGTAGGGTGTTGGTATGCATTACACCTACTGAGCCCGCCAATGGCCTTCAGTAAAGGTTTGCAAGTAAATGTGCTGTGACAGCTTTCCTTAATAGCTTAAATACTACTTAAACCTGAAGAGAGTTAGTCTGCAGCCTACTAACCTGAGTGGTGAAAGATTATTTCTACAATGAAATAAAGCATGTGTTGGTACTGTTAGAGCCACATCTTCTCTCTGATGACAACAAACTTCAAACTGGGGAAAACAGTTTCTTACTTTCTTCTACTTGCAGTCAATTTTTGGCCTTTTTTAATGCTTGAATACATGCCATGCTGAAACTAACTTTTATGACTTGTAGCTATATGGGAATCAGAATGGCAGAGATGCAAGTGTTTTTCTGTTACGTTATTAAGGCCACTATCTATTTTGCTGAGAAACAGAAAGAAGACCAAAGGGGAAAAAAATATGGAAAAGAAGAGAAATTATGAGAAGAGTTTACTTGAAGAGGGAAACAGAGGGTGATAAGAAAGATCAGAAGAAATAAGGAGCAATATTCAGCTTCCTTTTTCACGCCTGTGACAGTTGTGGAGCTCAGTAATCATGACTCTGTGGGGATGATATCTGGCTAGGAAGATTAGTAACAAGCACCAAAATCTGTCATAAGACATTGTTGAAAGCTGATGTTTCCATAAGTATGTGTTCAGATTGCACCCTGTGCTGAGCTTTGCTTATCTCTGAGCTTGCGAATAGCTTTTGGAAATGGATGCTTTTTTGATTTTTATTACCCAGTATACTGCAAAGAGGTAGATAAGAAGCTGAAATACTTTAAGACTTCTTTGTCATCCATCACTCCATCTGCTTAGCACATGTCCCTGATCTTTGCTGTGCTGTAGAGCTAAACTTTATGGGATGTGCTTGGTCTCTCATATTTCTTCAGAGTGAAGAAGAGGGGCAACAGTGTGAAAGTGGGAATTGTCTTGATATGTGTAACCTTTTAAATTTTGCTTCTCTCTTTAACTATTTCAATTGCAAGGCAAACTGCCTGCTATGTACCTTAGTGTAAAGTCTTTCTGTTACAAATATAGTCTGTGTAATGGCAGGATATGCATAGCTGTGGACAGGAACCATCAGCTGAAAAAGGGAACCCAATTTTGAGGGTTATCTGTGGGTAAACTAGAGATCATATCTTTGCCCACAGTAAGTGGAACTGATCTTTTGTACAGATGGCTGCTAATAGCAAATCCTAACTAATGTTTACACTTATGCTGCTTTCTTTAAAGATCCATTTTCTTTTTGAGAAAACAGTAAAGCTGTGTATGAGGAAAACACTTCCAAAACCTATTTAGGACAGAGATCTGAGGTTTGGGAGTACTCTGAAGTGTTGTTTTTTTTTTTTAATTATTTCTTTTTCCTCTAACAGTCTTGCCACCCGCTGCACACACACACACCCCCCTTACTGACTTAAGTTTTCCCTCAGAAAATTACAGCCTTACTTTTGAATTCCTCCTGGTTTGTAACCATGTTCTTGACTTCCAGGATGAATTTTACTGAGCCAAACTGATGACTTCCATGGGAATGGAGCAGGGAATCAAAATACCAAGTTTGATGAGGGATGTTGACATTTTTTTTTTTATCAATGACTAAGAATGGCAAATCCTAAGTGGCTTAAAAATAAAGGTAGGATAATGAAAATACACGCAGACTAGCAGACAGGAGAGGAAGATTTGGATATCTGCTTGTATTTGGCATTTGTATCTAGAGCAGCACAGAGCCTTTTGTATTTTGGAAAGTATGGTATCTTTCTGTGAGCACAGCTGAGACTTTGGATGAGCATGTGTACCTGTCATGGACGTGTTCTGTCCCTCAAGAATGGATTCAACTATGAAAAAAACCAACCAGAAATACTCCTTCCGCGTTATTACCTGGACCAGTGATGAGCTGCTAAATGCCTCAAGGGTTGTAAATTACTGTTACGGTCACTTGACTTATGGAATCTTAAACCTGGTTGGCTCATATAACTGATACGACAATGATTGCCTTGATTTCTGGGATTAGCAGTGCTGGTCCTCTGATGAAAGAATGGATTCACCAAAGGTAAAGAATTCTAGGTACTTGCTGAGACAGTTAGCAGTAGAGAAGATCAGAGAGTCCACAGTGTTTTCATTCTTTTATAAAACTATTTTTTAATCTTTGAAAATTTATTACATACAGAAAAGAGCATACAAGAAGATGGATTGGATTGACTGTAGCTATATAAGATATAGTGCAGTTCTGAATATCTCCTTGCTTTTCTTTTGTAAATTCCTTGATAGGGAGAAAGGAAAGATGGTGTAACTCTTGTAGGAGTATGATTTGCACTGAACAGGATCAGTGGGTGGCTGTTACTTTTTGTGCTGAGTATGCTACGCTGTAAGGGAAAGTTCCCTTTGCTAGCAGGGAAAATTCCCCAGAAACATTTATAAAACAACATTAGATTCCTCCCAGGTTCTCAGGATGCTTGAAGAATGTCTAATGAGTTGGACTGCATGAGACCGTGGCAAGGTAGAAAACTGGTTAGTAGCCTCTTTGTGTCTCCAACGTTGTCCCAGGCAGTATGGAGTCAAGGGAGGCGTTTCTGCAGTACCTCCTCCTGTGCTACAGCACACTACATGCAAGTCTGCCCAGGCACAGAATGGTACCTGGAACGAGAAAGGGGAAGACACTGAAGCAGCCTTGAGCTTGTCAGGCAGGTGTAGAGTCCTGTGTGCCTTTGCAGCTCCAGTGTGCTAAAATTCATCACCTGCCTTGACAGCTGCTGCCCAACTCAGAAAGTGGGGACATTAGTTCTCCTCAAGGAAGTATCCCTCCTGCCTTACTGACCAGGAGCACCAGTCCGGAGGTGCACAAATGTTACTCCACTGGTCCCCAAGGCATTGATGGTAGTTCTTAAAAACCATTAGGATGGAGCAGGCTCTGTGAAACAGCTCCACATAACTGTGAGAGTTTTTTCATGATCATGTCTTTAACCCAGTTGGTGTGCACAAGTATTATCTTCAGTGCAAAGCAGTCATGCTGCTAAACCCGCTTTTTGCTGAAATGTAGTAGAGAGGCATCTATACTTTCTTTTTTTACTCTTTCTGCTATTGCTCACTTCAGATATTAAGGAAAGGAGAGATTCTGAAAATTAAGTTAATCTATTTTTAAAGATTTTTCAATCCTCAGGTGCAAAAAAGGAGTCTGCAGTGATTTGTCCCCTAATCTGTATTATAATTTAGTTATATTTTTAATAGTGATTAATTAAATTCAGCAGTTTTAAAGAAATTATGTGTATGCTTTTTTTATTATTACTTTAGGAAGATGAATTTGCTTGTCAGTTAAGGTCAAAAAGCTTGGTCATTAAAGTTGCCTGATTAATATTAATCAGAACTCTTTTCTGTTATACCAGCTATCTTTTCTGTAAGGTAGATGTTGAAAGATGTTTTGGCACTGTTTCTGTTTGCATTGTTTTCTTTTCATTTTCTTCCCCTCTGCCTCATGGCTCTTTTTTCCTTTCTCTTCTTAAACCAGCAAACATTCTTTGCTTTACTGGTGACTGTGTTTTCCTCTAACATACCCTCCTCAAAGAGCACAGTGCTAATGGATAGCAATGACGTAAGATCAGTCTTAGACGTGTAAGCATCTGCCGCATGCAGCAGATTTCACATTAGTTTATTCTGGTTTGTCCTTGTTTTCCATTTTACACTACTTGTGTTTCCCCCAGGAGATGTTCTTTTGTCACGTTATTTTGAGACTGAGCCTCCCTAACCAGGCTGCTCCATGTAACGCTTATGTCACATTGTTATTTCTTTAATTCCCACAATTTGGATTTTTATGCAATGATTTTCATTCAGCGTAGCTATACCTAAGGAACAAATTGTACTGTGAAAACACCAGGTCATTTCAGGACAAATGAGATGCAGAAACTGTTGCCTTCTCAAATCTTGGGGATCTTTGTACAGACTCTCTGACAAGGAAAGTATTTCAAACAGACCTCATCGTGAAGAGGAGAAACCTATGCAGTTTCTTGTAGTTAAAATATGGCTCACTGCTCTCCTGAACTTGCAAAATATACAGCTTTTGAAATTCCAAACTAGGTTAGCCTCTGAATTGTGCAGACAATGCTTTCTTGCATAATCAAATTGTTTAAGGTAATATTTTTGGGTTTGCTTGTTTTTAAGGTTGAGCTCTGTATGATTTGGTTCGCACATTCTTAATTGCTGTTATTTTAACCATCTGTGCTTCTTGAGAAAGATTTCTCAAGAAAATAGCCAGCTAGCCAGCATCTATAAAATTAGCCTATCTGGTTACACTGGCCCTCTATTTCTAAGAATATTTATTGAGGATCAAAAGAAGCAAAAATGGATCTTTTTGCAGTGAAGTGTATGTCAGTATTTCTGTCTGTGAAAACATGCCTAGTTTTCTTCCACTGTCATTTTTAAAGCAAATGGAAAGAAAAGTCAGAAAATGAGTTGTTAGAAAGCAAGCATAATTATAAAATATCAATAGGGATAGGAGAGTTGAAGCACGAAAGGAAGGAGTCCATTTGCACAGAGGAGGAGAGGGTGATCAGAGCAGAGTTTTGCTGCATGGTGTGGACTCCATCACTTTCCTTTTTGTTTGGGAGTTGAACATGAATGATCCTATTTCATATAAGTAATGTTATTTCTGTACAATGCGAGGATATGGTTCTTTATTTTTAAGGAACTAGTAGCCCTTAATGATTGTACTGTGATCTACAGTCAAGATGTGGTATGCTGTGTAGTAGAGCAGCTGCAAATAAAAAATCTGTCCTAGCAAAAGTTTGCTTTTCTTTACAACCAAACCGGTGCAGCTGCCTCAGTGAGGCACTGAGCCCAAATAGCTTAGCTCTGTGGAGCTGTGGGGCTTTTTAGTCAGGAAATAAAATCATGGCTAATGTGGCAGCGCTGCTTTTTTAGTATCTCCATGAGTAGAGTTGGTGAGGGATGAATGGCACTGGCACATGCGTGCAGAAGAGGTAATGCTGAGAGAGCATTACAAGCTTGCTTGAGAGTTTCCCACGACTCCTTCAAGCACGGACAGTCCTTCACAAAAATAGTTTAAAAAAAAAAAAAGTTTTATTTATTACTTTTTTCCAACATTAGTATTCTAGTGTGCATGTGGACATCCAAGTATGTTTGTTTGACGTAGATTTATTGTCTTATTCAGATACTTTCAGCAGGATCAATTGCAAATTCTGTATATGTTGCAAAACTTACCATCCTAAGCAATATTAACGTATGTGCTGTTATTAAAAATGAAAGTTATGAAATAACAAAAACATAAATTTAATATACATCTACCTTCAAAAGTCATAAAAGAACGGAAGAACAACTCTGCTGTTGTCTCTGACTGTTTTCATACCGTTTTTTGCTGAAGATGGTATAATTTGCTGTATTATTATGGAAAACTTCCTTTTTATAATCTGGTTTTAATTTCTATGCATGCCTTTATCCATTGTACAAGAAGAAAATTCGGATGTTGTACCAATTCCTTAAAATCAACTAGATAAGAAAATTCTTGATACAGTTTTTGTACGCCCTTTAATTAAAACTTCTTGTCTTTAGTGGAGTTTCTGTGCAGTTTCAATGTTGTAGCGCTGTTCAGCATTAAAGGCATAGCATGGCCTGTAATAGCGAGTACCCTCAGTTGGGATCTCCATTCTTCCACCTGGTGAGGTTCAGGATTGTTGTATGTTTGTTAACAGGAACATAGGTAACTGTCACAACAGCCTTGATGTAGTCAACAGTGCAACGGCACCAGCTAAGTGTGTAAAAAGATAAATAGTGTTTTTCAGCTGAGTGTCCTGGCAGGTGATAAAACCAGAATTCCTTCTCTGCCCGTGGTTTGGAAGAGGCAAATCATGAATGTTTTTGGGTTTGCGGTTTAGTTTTTTCTTTCTTTCCAGTTTTCTGGAAATGAAAGAAGTGATTAGGTGGTAAGGTGCAAGCAGTTCCCCTGCTCAGGTACTGAAAGCCTAACACAGAGATGGAAGAATAAACTGTCTCCGTCCAATACATTTACATTATCCTTTCTGTTTCTACATTGAGGACATACGGCATTATTCTGTCAAAATTATCCAGGTAAGCTTACCCTCTGTTGTGTGAGTGTTCCAGTTAGATGTCAGAAACACTCTCCTTTTTAAAATTGCAGAATATGTTCAGTATGCATCATCTAAAAGTCTAACAAAAATATACTTCTTGTTCAGACCTTGTCAGATGTTAATCTAGTCCTACTGCTCCAAAACCAGGCTTTCTGGTAGCACAGTTCATCTCCATAGAAAGGAAAAGGCGTTTTATCCCAGCTTCCACCTGGCTTTATGTGCTTGGGTCAGAGGCTCTTCAGCACACAGTATTGCTCTGGCACTAAAAGTTGTGCCATGTGCTTATTTTTTAGGACATGAAGGACAAAATAAATCTAGTGTCCATCTTGTATCAGTTTTCTACTTAGCTCATTTAGCAAATAACCCTGCCACTTCTGCTTTACGAAATTCCTGTTGGTGAAATACCTTGAAATTCCACCGTGAAGATGTACGGGCACTGGGAGTGTATGAGCTGAAGTTACAGGTCTTCCTCTGCAGGTCGGAAGCCTTATTGCAAGTCGGTATAAATGCTTGGAATTCGATTAAAAGCTGGGGGTGAGTTTGAACAGCAAACCATCTCACCACTCTGGACCTGATTCAGCTGCTCTGCCTTATTCAACGAGAAATGCACCGATGTAGGCTGATGGCAAACACAAATAAAATGAATTAATAAAACACTGGTTATAAAGGAGGAAAAAAAAAATATCCATCTACTCAGTAGAAAACCTAATGCAAAGCATCTCTAATCTGAGCCTATTTATACCCAGGGGATGCTGCAGCAGAGGTTGCTATCGCCTTGCTGTCCTTTGGAGCGATGCCCAGCTCCACTGCCCAGGACGGCCCCAGGGCCTGGGCAGCCTGGTATAAGGCACAGGGGAAAGGGGGAACCTGTGGCTAGACAGAGTAGATTACAGTATTTGCCCTTGATGAGACTGGCTTAAAATGGACAGGGCTTCAGAAGTAAGGAATTTTTGTCAATGTACTTCAGTTTAATTTCAACAAATTGACTGGCTTTCCCGCTTGGGCTTTGAGTTCTTTGCCCATTTAAAAGAATTGAAAAGGAGGAAAAAAAAATGTAGCATCTAGTGTTCTCTTGCTGAGTGACTAATGTCTTGAATTAATGCTTAATATAATTTTTATAGTGATTGCTTTTTCTGTATGAATTTTTAATATTTACAAATAGCATTTTATATTGGTGCAAGGAAATAGGAAGCCAAATGTAAAATAAATAAACTCTGCTTCTAAAACCAACTGCTGGAGGTAAAAATTTACTGAAGCATTGAGCTTGTATTTTGCTGATCAGCTTCACATTGAGGAAAAAAATCAGCAGCATCTGATTTTTTTCCCTCTTTTTTTTTTTTTGAGAAGATGCTTGTTCCTCAGCTGAAGGCTTTTTTTCAGTTTGTGAGGACAAACCTCCATTAAGCTGTGTTGCTCTGAAGCTCTGATGTACATTATTGATGAGCAGCAAGTCTCATAAATATTTACGCAGTTATAACTTAATTTTAATCTTATTAGTGTGAACCATTCTCTATTTTGCCTTCTTTTAAAACAGTATCTTTTTCCTCTGAAAATTAAATACTTAAGTTTTAATATTACATCAGTATGGTATTATAGTGTAGGCTAAATTAGTTAAAATTTCTTTGTGTTCAGATACTTTAAAACACTTTGTCTCTGCTTAAATATGCACAGAGTAATTGATGGTCAAATGAATAAAAAGATACTTTGAATAAAAATTGGAGGGGTGAACGGAAGCATAATTTTGACTGACAATGTTTGTACTGCACTAAACTAAATCACTTTTATTTCAAGCGCTTCAGGTGACATCTTGATATGGTGGTATTGCACTGCACATGGCAACTGAAAGTCAAACTAAGTGTGAACAGAAGCGAAGTCTTAAACTAGTAAGTGTTGCTGCTTGGATGCAAGAAAGTGCAAATAACCATGAAACAAGTTTTAAAATAGAAGCATTTTTTTTCTGAGATTCTGGCATATTTGCCCATTCTGCGAGTACATTGCTTGGACTCAAAGCTTTGGTTGAAATTTTTCTTTGAATTTTTTAAATTGACTTCTTACCTTGATGTTAAACCCAGTAACTGATGAACAGTAAATGTAACTGAAGGTGCAAAGTTTGCATGTGTTGAGAATTACGTGTAGAAGAGCATGCAAATCTGGAGGATGCTGTAAACGGTTTCTGTGGTTTTGCTTTATGAGGATGTATTTGTGACCCATTGAGACATGACTATTTCTTCACCAGATAGTGAAGGCAGTAAAAAACTTCCATGTGGTCTTGTGCTTTTAATAAACTTGGCTTTAACATGTATTAAGACTTTGAGTAGTAGCTTAAAACAGTAAATCTCAAATGGTATTTGAAAGGGACAGGTGCTTTTTTTTTAGTTTTAGAGAAATAAGCCAAAGTATTGCTCAGCTACTGTTTTAATTCAGTACTGTAAGACATTGTTTGCAAATCTTACCATTGCTTATTTACATTCCTTTGTCTGCTCATATCTAAGGCATGTAAAGATCATCTTTGTTCTGTGTTTCAAATATTTTTCTTTCAAAATGTCATCAAATCACATGCCTTTGCATGCAGCAGTATACCTGTGTTAAAAGCAAGCAGATCAATGCCTTTGAGCAGAAACATCAAAGAGGATCACTTTAGTGTATTTAATTTAATTTTTAAGCTTTCTAGCTTATTTTTATTAATTAGATTTGTATTGTCCTATATAACTGTATTTGTTTGTAGCAGAAGATGCAAGCGTAGCATGGTAGGTCTACCAGCTAGTATGATTACTGGAAAAGGTGCAGTTACATGGGCTTTGGTGACCCCAGAGTCTTCAAGAAATTGACACAGCTTTTACTGAGGTCCTGTCTTCCTCCTCCAGTCCCTTTGCTGTCAACATAGAGGCTAATACAGAGTAAAGGTTGCTTCAATAAACCTCTTTGCACTGCATTCACAGCCTTCTTGGGCATGGAGCTTTCGTTTCCATCTCTGCTATTCTGGTATGTTGTGTACGTATTCAGTGCATGGAAGTAAATGCCCCAGGCTGGGTCGCAGTGTGGCACCTGAAGAAGGGCTGGTGTCAAGGTAAGGTCACGTGTGGGTGGCTTTTCTCCAAACAATATTGTATAGTCCAATAAAGCTCACTTTCTCCACAGGATGCTTGCTTCATTCTGTATGCACAGTGAGATGGACTATTTTTTTTTAGCCCCTTTTCTAGCATTAGCTTGTTTGGGAGCAGTATTTTTCATTGGAACCTGTGCCTCACCACAAACCAAGCTGAGGGAATTGCTGCCAGTTATGAAATAGCTCTGACTGCTGGGGGAACCAGGCTGTGATCCGCTGTCAGAGGCAGGCAGGGAACACAAATAAGAGTTGCCTGTCTGGTTCAGCAATGGGGAAGACAGTGTATTTTGCTTGATAACAGACACTCTTCAGTAAAAGAGTAATCAAAATGCTGCTTTTGACTTTGTTTGTTTGGGGGTGTTTTGCTTCTCTGTGTGTGTGTGTTTTAGTTTGTTGGGTTTGGGGTTTTGTTTTGGTTTGATTTTTAACAAAAGCTATAAATGGAAGAGCTGGTTTTAACAGGTTGTCCTATGGGGTGATTGTATGCAAAGGAAGATCAGCCCGAAGTTCTCCCTGTGTCCCTGGAAGGTGACACTGGTGTCTGTCTTGTCTCCTTGCTATGACTAGTGTAGGAGAGGGGGCACAGGAGGAAACACCCTCCTGAGGAGCACTGCTGCTGTGCGGTCCCCGTCATCTGCAGCCTGCGAACAGGCACAACCTCTTCTGCAACCGTCTGGTTTTGCTTTGGCTAAAATCCCACCCTGAAGGCAGGGATTTTTAGACTTGAGTCTTTCAGAAGAAGGGAGAGTGCAGAGAAAAATGTATAAAAAGCTCTATTAACTTCAGCTATGGTGTTCTGTCTTAATACATTTGTAGCTCAGAGGGGTGGAAAATGATTTGCAGTAAGAACTCTCATCAGGCTGTTCAACTGGTTATTTCCAAGTGCTTTACCGAGGAGGTACCTGTGGCAAGCCCATTTCTACTCATGGGTGACTAAGGATGCAAGGAGACCAGGGAGGGGTGGGGAGGAGCTGAATTCAAGTCTTCCTAATTCAGGGGCTTTGTGCCCTACATCCTTCTGCCACCCTGATTTTTTTTTGTTTGTTTGTTTTTTGTTTTTTTGGGTTTTTTTTGCACCAAGAAGCCATGTGCCGTGGGAGGTCGGTGAATCTTCCTGGAGTCTTGCACATCGAGTTGAGAAATATAAATTTTTTTCCTCTTTTAGGTACTTGGGCAAAGCTTATTTATTCAAGGTCTCTGTAGATACATGAGAGAATAAGCTTGTTCATGGGGAAGTAGTAACAGGAATCCTTTAATTAATAAATGAGTAAATTTTATCTGTCTGAATAACAATTATAAGTGAGGAAACAAGCAACTATAAAACACATGGTTACAACATGCCAGCAGCCCTGTTCAGGTTGTAATTTGGATGCTGCTCATCCAAATTCATGCTCTTTTCTACTATCCTTGAAAGGCTGCAAAAAAAGCAGTGAGGACCATTACAGCTGATGTCATCTAGGCACAAGGTGACTCCACTTTGGGAGAGGCGCACAGCCCAGCTGCATGCTCGCAGTACAGTCGTGTATGCAGGGACACAGCCAGGGCAGTCTGGTAGAACTTGTCCCTTGTTCCTGGGCCTGAGACTTAAACAAGCAAACCAGGGCTTGGCCTTCAAGGTGGACAAAATTTACTCAGAGTGGTTCCTTCGACGATTGTTTTGTGTAACTTACGCTGAGGAAAACAAAGCCTTTTCCTTCGTTTTCCTTGCCCACTCCATGTAAAAGCGGTAAACAAACAATTCAAGTACATTGCACTTCCAAACCGGGCTCATGTTGCTGTGGACAAGAAGGGCCAAAAGCAACAAGGTGCAGGTCTAACAAAAGGTGAGGCTCAGGCTGTTCCACCAGGGATGAACATGTTGAATTTGCAGTGCTGTTTGCAAAGCTGTTTGCTATGAGGAAACATTTCTTGACTGGAGCAATTCTGTTTGAGAGCTCAGCTGGATGGTGACTCTTGGATTGTGTTCAGGAAGTTGCAAGGTGTACAGAGTGTTACCAGTGTGCTTATTTCTCACAGCCATTGTCAAGAGCCTTATCTGCTGTGAGGGCTCCATTCCATCAATGTACATATGTATTTTATCTGAACATCACCAAGCAAATTCAGGAGTGGCAAGCTTGTGTGACTTTATTTCCTTCAATGAATTCTACTTGTACCAAAAATCTATTAGGAGAAATTTGGTTAGGTATGCTTTGGTTTGTTCTGGTGCCTGGTAGATCTGTACATGTTGGGAGCTGGGACAGCTACTAGGTGAAAATCCCTCGTCTTTCCAAGGCATTGGGTAGTGTATGCTCTGCGATAGTGAGAGGCTTGCAGATATAAGGCTAGAAGTCTGTGACAGCAGGGTTCAATCAGGTTGCTGCCTGGTACTGTAATATAGGTTAGAATGCTTTCTTACCTGCCGAAATGGGGTATCAGCTTCTCTGAACTAGTATCTTGCTGTGGTATGTGCTTTGATTATGGAGGATGCATTTTGGCTGAGGCAGGATAGAAAGGATGAATTCCACTGAGGTGTTAGCAGTCTTGTCCAGGTCCATGCTGTGCCTCAATATAGAAGCAGAGCTTGAACTTATTAAGCATTATCCTGTGCTCTCAGTAGCAGTTTCTTTCTTTCAAATAAGATTTATGTTTTACCCTGGGTTAGATACTGAGTTTTGTAAAGAACTTGTTGAAGGCTGTGTAACTCACTAAATGTACATTCAATTGACATAATTTTTGGATTTTTGGTTTCTTTTCTTTTTTTTTTCCTGGGTTATATTTGCTTTAGTATGTGAAGTAATTAATTCAATCATAAGTTCCCATTTTTTTTCCCAGGAGAAATACTTTGGGCCGTAATTTATTCACTCAAAACCACTTTTAACCTTTGAATCGATGTCCTTGAATAATGATTGCTAATTTTCATTAATATTGGTAATGATAAATGGCATTTTATGTTGATGGTGCTACTCTAGAGTGAGATATCACATGTGTTCTATTCAAGCATTTTATCTGAATATTCAGCTACCACATGATTCAATATCATTTAACTGTTAACTTTTTTTCTTTAATTCAGCTAATCTGTCACTCAACAGGTTAAGGCAGAAGTGTAGTAGTATGACTTTACAATACAGACATGTCCAAGGCTTATTAAAAAGTTGAATTTGAAATGTCGCTGCACTTAGGGTTCAGAAAGATAAGACTGGGCTGTGCTAGTTTAAATAGATGCATGAACTCACTGGAACAAACTTCAGTTTATGTCAGTTGAATATCGGGTCCAAAATTTCTAAGCGGTTAATATTCAGTTAGTTCAACTGGAGAGTGGTTATTGAAGAAATTGCAGCTACACTGTGAAAAAATCTTTTGGAAATTTGAAAGCAGGATTTCAATTTAGGTATATGGGAAATGTCGGTAATTTTAGTCAATCAGTTTTCACGCCTTTTGTTCTTTGGCCAGTATCTATTTTACTGCAAATGTGAAGAAATTGCATTATCACAAATAAAATAAGTCCTGCTCAACTATTTCAAGTGGAACAATTCTATATGTAGTTTAATTTCATGCACTAATACTTTTCCTTAGAGACTGTCTTGAGTTTTCAAAACTTGTAAAGTGGTGGGACTTTTCATTTCACTGATTTCATACCATAAAGGAGTGGAAAAAAAGAGTGGCAAAGCTATTCAGAAAGTAGGGGTCACAGATTAAATATATGAATTAATTTTTCATTCTGCACCAAGCTTTTTAGCTTTTGTAGAACAAATGAGTAGAAAACAATGCAGACAACCCTTATTTAAATTTTTATATATGTGCAGACATATGTAAATGCAGACAACTGGAATTTTCAATAATAGTTTGAGTACAAGATTTGCCCTTCCAAAATTCATATTTTGTGGAGAAAACTGGGAATCATCTCCTGTGTTCTTAGTTATTTTTTTAATTAGTTATTTCCTTAACTGAAGCATTTAAGTGAAAAATGGTATCGGGTATTCAATCTCTCAGCTGTTGTTTTTTGTAATTTTTTTAATGGAATTTTTTTTTTAACAAGTCTATTTCTCAATGCCAAACACCTTAAAAAAAAAAAAGGGCATTAAATGTGGACAAACTGGACTTTGTGGATTTAGATTAGGCTGAAGCTTGGAGAATTCAAACAACAAAAAGCAAGGGATCATAGCAGGACCCAGTAGCCCTTTGTCATTTGGGAGCTCTGCATCCAAACCCATCTTTGTACCCTCTGTATCTAATCTCCTTCAAAGTTCATTCTTCACCCAGTCCTGCAAGCTGATGCCAACTATATAAGCAGCGAAGCAGATTGGACAAGGTTCCCCTTTGATGAAATGACAGGGACAGAGTGTTTTTCTGTCATTCCTCTGCATTGGGTCCAAAGTTCCCATGAGCACATTGCAAGTCAGGGATCTTTCCAGTTACTCATTTTATTGCAGGGTTAATTTTAATTTGATTCAGTAAGCTACGGATTTATTGCCTGGCTTCTGTGATCTTTAGATAAAGAGAAGGTGAGCAGTAGGTTGTGATACAGAGGGGAGACTGGGTTTTGGTGGGTTGGACCAGCTCAAGGGTACCCTTGTAACCAAACTTTGAGAGACTGTTGAAGTCTCAGTTCTTTTAGCTTCCAATAACTACACGCTTCATAGATTTCTGACTAAAATGGAGTATGGGAAAAGATTGGTTCATTGGTACTAAGGAAATTTACACTTTCATATTCTTCAGTATTGCTTGTTTTCTGATGTGTAACATTTCTTATTTACTGAAGTGGGCATGTACAGCTGTAAGTATAGCTCTTTATCTTTGTTAAATCCAGATTTTTTTTGTTCCATTTTGGTTCCATTTTTGTATTGCATAAGGTCACTTTGGTACAGTACGAGCTATTTAAAATCTTAATATTGATTGCATGTAGAAGTTAGATGGACTATAGTTCTTAAAGTATTCCCCAAGCACACAGAGTACCACAAAAAAACAAGGTTCAGTAAATTAGCATTAGAATAATTCCTGCTGCATAAAAGCATTTGGAAAAGAATTTAAATCGCTGTTGTGTTCAACTTAGTGTGGTCATGATCTAAGGTCAAGAGATACTGAAAAAAGCGTCTTTTTTTTTTACTAGTTTGATGGATTTACTTCTACTGGAAATATAGGAAATAATATATTCTGTGAAGCAAAATAAGGATTATGGAGAAAAAAGCATCTGTGGAAATGTCTGGAATCAAATTTCTTCTAAATTTTTTTTAAGGTTTCCTTTACAACTTGATTGCATCAGATTATAGCCTTGATGACACCTGTCAGGCTTTTTTTCTGTTAGTGTCTCTCCTGCTGCCTTTCCAGAGGCAAACAGGATCAGCTGAGGGTATGCTTTCTGTGGTGAAAAGGAAAGGAGAACAGTACCTGAAAATAGCCTGGGTACCAGATATCTGGAAAAAGTTTGTCAGTTGTTGTTGTTGCTAAGACCTAGTATTCTGTGGGGCCTTTTTGGCTTACAAATTGTCACCAGCAATCTAAAGCATTCCCTTCTGCCAGTTCCCTACTCCTTTCTGATGTGGTAGTCTTCAACAGTTCAGGAATTGGCATTCCTGTGTATAGCAGTGGTTCATCTAATCCAGTACCCTTCCACACACAGCACTGAGTTCAGCAGTTAGAACAGTTAGAAATACTTTTGACTTCTCAGAGTGTCAGAGGATAGCAGTCTCCCGGTTCCCTCCCAGATCTGCTGCTGCAGTTTCCAGATGTTTTGGCTCTTAATAAAGAGTTGTCAAGGAATAAAAAAAGCTCNAAGCCTGATAGGATGCATACAATACCTCTCCTATGCTTTACATTATGGTCAAAATTCAGTATGGGAGATGTAGATTAACTTGTCACTACTCGTCAGCTGCGCATATTGCTCTAGGGCCAGTGGACATTCAGCTTCTAATTGTGGCTTGTTTTATTGTTCAGCACAATTGTTTCTGCTGTTCACAATAAAGTAAGCCTGCTGAAAGCAAATTGTATCCTCATTAGGACTAATTAATAGTTGCCTTTTCCAAAGAGCTTCATGTGAGGCTTTGCACAGAGCAATAAACTGAAATATTATCCAGCTGCAGACTTAATGTCAAACTTTGCAAAGGGAGCCAGATGCTATATGGAAATAGTTCTGCAGACCCTAGCACTTTCTTCGCATTTTATGCTCTTCCAAATGGCTGTTGCTACTTTTATTCTTTTTCCAGACTAGCAAAACTAGTAAAGTCTGGCAGGTCGGATCCTGCTGCCCTGGAAATCGGGCAAAGTAGGAGCTGAAAACTGTCATATTTCTAAAACTGATACTCATAACCTATTACCTGAGGAAATTCTGTTCCAGGGTTGATTTGGCCTTTGGTAATAAAATTTATGATAACATTTCTCTATGTGTACAGCTTGCTGAGATACTGTCTTGTGGAAAGCCATCAAAATAACTTTTAGGTACTGAGAGCAGAAACAGCGAGGTATCAAGTAGCTTTGCTCTGCTCTTTCAGGTCACACAAAACTTATGCTTTTTCATCACTATTACTTTCTTTAAAGTTTAGTTAATGCCCACGGGACAATAATAGGTTGCCACCCAAATATAATACTGGCAGCTCCCATCTTCTGTAAGACAAGGCACAGTAGCTGGAGGGGGCCCATGCAAGTGAGACTGGTAGGGACAAAGCCATCAAGTGATGCCACATGTTTGCTATTCAGGCAGTTCTGCAGCAAAAAGCGTCCCCGAGGGAGACTTTGTAGTTGACACAGTCCCACTTACACCGGGTCCTTTGTCGTGCCCTGACTAATCCCCTCATCATTCCTTGGGCTCCCACCAAGGACGCAGATAGTCCTTGCCTTGTCATTCCTATTGACTGCTGCTCTGAGAGCAGTGGGAGATGTTATGCTGTGCACAAAGCTTTTCTCTTCTGTTTGTAAAGTGAAATACTGGTTTGTCGTCGTTTAGAATATGTGAGGGGTTGTTTGTGTTTTGTTTTTTTTTTTCTAGATCCAAGGTTTTATCTACTTTCAGATCAAATTAGGCCTACCCACATCAGAAAGCATATTCATTGTATAGGACAGAGGGCTTTTTGTTGTTTGCATTTATACTGATATATTTGTTTATCTGTTCTTGTTAAGCATCAGCTGTAAACCCAGCACTCTGAAAGTCATGGGGCAGGATGTAGCACTTATTCCAGGGCAGTTTGAATTGTTGTTTTTGGTCTGACCTTCAGAATTAAATAATATGTCTGGATATATTAGAGAAACAATAGCAATGAGACGTTTTGCTTGCTGTGTCCTTTTCCCTGCCACCAAGTAACACCTTCATCTGCACACAGGTCCTTGGGAAGCCTTGGGGTTGCATGAGTAAGATATTGCTTGCTGCTTTTCTCTTCCTGTTGTTTCTTGCACTGGCTGCTGTAAAAAGCCCCTTTCAGATGCATGAAAACAGCTAGGCAATGTGGGCAGAAGAAATGTCAGGTCAGCATTTCTGCTCTTTAAACACTCAAAGTTGATGTGTTTAGTTTTCTCTTAGTGTTTCCCAAGGACTACAGGAATTGGGATTAAATGTAGATTTCAGGGTGCTGTCTGTCAGGCGGGGTTCATGTGTCATCTGCATACAGCAAGGACTGCATGGTTTAGCTGTGGTGCTGATATAAGCGGTATGTACATCACTCAAGGATAGTATTCACGGCTTAAAAATGCATGCAAAATTTTGTGAGCCCTTGGGACACTTCTGAGTGGGATTCCCTGCTGCCTGCCTTGGACGGGCACAATGCCCCATGGCTTTGTCTATGCTGACAGCCAGGCAGTCATCACTCAGAACGCGCTTCCAAGTTACACGCTGCACCTTTACAGACAGCAAAATAGGAACAGATTGTGGTCTTGTGGCTTCTATTGCCTTCTAATTCCCAAAAGAAGTGGGTACTTGCTTTTGAAGCTCATAGTTTCCAGCTCAAGAGAAAGCATGGTTTGTAAGATTAATTGCTCTCAAGGAAAAAATACAAGGGCAATGTCAGTTTAAAGGAAAAAGAGAAAGGGGGGAAAAAGAAAGAAAAAAAAAAAAAGGCCAAGTCAAGCTTTTTCGTTTTAATCTGGTATCTTTTCAAACCGAAGCATCTATCCTTAACATTGCTGAAAGATGCTTAGGCCAAATTTCTCACCACCTTGTATCTTATTAACTATTTCTGACAAATGCATAAATGACCCTGAATGAGAGAAAAGGATGTTGCATCAGAGCTTGTGGATTACCAAAATTACTGAGCTTTTAAGGAAAAACAGGGCTTAAGTAAACAAAATAATTCCTGTGATTGTTCCTCACTGTGTTAATTCTGGGATTGGACCAAAACCAGAAGCACAACTCCACCATGATTTTGGAGATGTCATGATTAGGGCTGTGTAAAGGCTTTTTGGTTTCACAGCTGTACCCAGGGTTGGCAAATGGGGAATCATTTCAGGCTGGAATAAACATGTAATTTTTGTATTTTACTTGCCAAATACAATCCTGGAAAAATTTTCTTCTTTTAAAAGGAAATGTCCCTTTGTTGCAGAATAAAGGGTTTTACTGTGAGCACGTACAGAATAAATGACAGAAATAAAGCAAAACATTTGGAAAGGGAGGTAACCAAATATTGCAGGAGTTTGACAGCATACATTTAAGGTGGAGAGAGTCCTCTTGTACTTTTTAGAAAAGCTAAGAGCCGAAGTTTGTTAGATGGGAGGCCATGTTCTCTGCATGTCCTTAATTACTAAATATGCTTTTGTATGAAGAAGCAAGTCTTTCTCAGAGCAGGGACTGGGACCCAGGTATCCCTTTTCCCAGGTTGGTGCCGTGAATGCAGTTATTTGTGCAAAATAGAATTGAGTACAGGGCAAGGCACCACCAGCTTCTTGATGTGTCTCTCCAGGTTGTCCCTAATGGTCAATGGGGCTGTTTCAGTTGGAAATGTGTATTGAATTTGACTTGAATTTGAGTAGTTTTGGAAGACTGAAGTTATATTTCTGTGGTGAAGCTAATAGCTCCAGGAAAAAGCTTTCTTGGGTGTGACCTGGATGACCAAGTTATTACGATAGTAATTATGCAAAATGAGACAAGCAGTGTTACTTCAACTGTAGTGTCTTTGTTGGGAAACAAATTTCCTGTCATCTGTAACTGTGAGACGAATGCAAGAGTCTGCAAACCAGCAAATCTGCAATCTGTACGTTCCTAAAGTAAATATATTACCACTTTTATAATATGGAGAAGTAAATGACATCTGTTTTCAGGATATGGTGAGTAAAAGTGCTAGGGAGGTCCCTGTTTAGCATATTCTGTCTGGTAAATATTTGAAGACTATTTCCCTCAGCAGAGAGAAGCTGTGCAGAGCAATTATCCGCTCGGCTGTGTGGTTTCTTCACAGTCCGTGTAGAAGTTTGCTTCCACTTGGATTTTTCTTTTCCCCACCTTGTTTTAAATACCCTGTCAGGAAAACATGAATAGCAGTGTTGTAAATAGAAAAACCATGTAGCAGCTGGTGTCTGGATTGTTGCCTTTTTTCTGGTAGGGTATTTAAATGCTGCCAGACTTGGGTAGAAAAGCAAACTGTTGGAGAAGCAACGTAGGGCTGGCAGAGGTGACCCCTGGAACGGCGCACAGCCTGCGGAATAAAGCTGTGGAGAGGTTTTGCTTGGCTGTAGGTACAGTGCATAGCTTTTGGGTGCCATCTACAGTTTTCACCAGAGAGAGTTTCAGACCTGCTGCACCTTAAGGTCTGGGTGACCGTTGCCTCTCTCCAGCCTCTGTCGTGGGTGTCTGCACCTGGGAGCCCAGTGCCAGCTCGGGGTATTTGGCTTCCGTCCCACATCTGGATGCTGCAAGCACCACTGTGCTGCTGCTGGAATTCCAATGTTAAGCCAATAGCCTAGGTTAAAGCCCGATGCTTTAATACTTTTAACCACTGATTTAATCAGACGCATTGTGTATTCATTCACCTTGTGCTTTACAATATGATAATATTTGTGGAAAGCAGAGACCCTTTGAGCAGGAGCTAAAATAATTTTAAAACTTTACATTTATTTCTGGTAATTCTGTACAGCTGGAGTTTAACCCTGCTGAGCTTGGGTACAGTTTGACCCTATCAAGGTGTGAAACCGGGCAAGTAATTCCCAGAGTGGTAGGCTTCTGGTTTCATCTCATTTTGCCTCTTATGTTTAGGCTGGGTGGTGTCTAACTTGAAAGTTAAGTTTTTTGTATGACTGGAATGTTCCTAGCTTTCTCTGCTGTGTGGGTTTTCTGATTCGTGACAATGACCAAGCCTTGCCCTATGTGGGGGCATTAATGCAGCACCTCACCTCCACCTACCTGTCTGGTTTATTAATTTTGGAAGGTGATTATTGTTTTGGGGATCACTTCTCAATCAAATATAGCTGAAACTGTCCAGCTGGGGCAAGAGATCTGGGATGAGACAGTTGTATAAAGCTTATTTCCTTAAGAAACTGGTCCAAAACCACTCTTAAGGTTTGCTTTTCTTCCCAAGCAACTCTAAGTATTGTTTACTACAGACTTAGGTTATCACTTTCAGGCATTAGCAGCCACGTTAGTTATGTAGTGCTGGCTTTCCCTTGTATTTGAGCAGGGAAAACTGTGAAATGTCATAAGCCAAGCAGGACGTTGGTGCAGGAACTGTGGCTACGTGCTCAGCTCCCTGAGCCCCTACCACTAAAGGGAAAGTCCTTGGGACCTGGAGCTGCCGTGGCAGGGGCTCGCTTGTCTTGCTGAGCCTTGCTGTAGCACTGTTTGGAGAAGCAGTTTAGTTAATCAGTGCCAGGAAAAAAAAAAACAAACACAAACAGAAAAACAAAGCCAAAACAAACAACAAAAAAAACAGGTTGAAGGGCCCATCAAGCTTTGAAGAAGGCCATATGTCTCCTGTAGTGCCATTGCCTGAACTTCCAAATACAGAGTCTGCTTTTGGAAGTTGGCAGTAGCCACTTCTCCTGTTGGTTTGGCTATGGGAATTCTCCCAGTTCTTCCTAAGCTCCTGCCTTGATTTTCCTGTAATGATCTGCATTCTGGGCCAGCTCATCTTACCCTCCTGAGAGGAATATTCTTTAATAGCAAGAGCTATCTGTAGGTTAATCTGTAGAGATTAGACCAGGGGGATCTAAACCATAGGGATTTAGTTTTTTTGAAGTTTATTAACACTGTTCCTTAGTAATTGCACCCTGTTCTAGCAAGGATACCTGGGAATTTCCCTCCCTTTGCTTGTGCTAAATCCAGTTCCTAAAAAAGCAGCCTGATCATTTAAACCAATAAATAGTCTCCACAGTCAAGCAAAGAAATAGTTTGTAAAACATCTATACTCTAATTATAAATAATAATAATAAAAAAAGAAATTTGAGCAGCCTAGTTACACATCTTCCTTAAAAGAATACCAGTATGTAGTATTATTTTCAGGAACTTGAGATAAATGTGTCTTGAACTAATCCGAAGTATTCACCCTGTTTCTTATGGAAAATATTTGCCAGGTACTCCGTAGCTGATGTTCTCCCAATGCATATGCAATACAGGAGCTTTTAGCTCTGAAGTTGCTTTTCTGACAGCCACTCCGGGGAGAGCGGGAGCTCTCTAGAGACAGGGACATGTCAAAGCGTTATTAACAATAGTGTGGAAATAATTTTCTTGTTCTTAAAATAACCGGACCTCGGGACTTTTAATAGACGTTTCTGAGTAGGTAGCAACGGGTTTTGTATTTTGGTTTTTGGGGTGGTTTTTTTTTTCCTCTTGCAAATTATCAGCTTTACAGTGGTGTCTTTTAACACGTCCTCTAAAGAAACTCACTGTACTGCTGAAGAGATGATATCTTAACATGAACGCAACTGCGAGCTGTTGGCAAGTGCAATCTGTAATAAAAAGGGTGTTCTGTTAGAATGAATGGATTTTATATTTAATACAGCCTTGGGGAAATTCTCCCCCTTTTTGTATATCTCTAAAGCCTACAATAATGTATCAGTGCAGAGAGAAAACGGTAATTATTAATCTGCTAAAATAATGTGTCCCTTCAGCCACACTAGGGAGTTTGAATATTCAGTTTCAATATTTGTTTGGGGAATAATAGGAAAAGTGCTGAGGTTGCAGCATTAGTTCTGGCTGAATACTCTGCCCCTAGCTAAGGGATGTAGCTGAGGCTCTGGCTGTGTAGTTCCACTCGGTGGTGGCTGTATTTTGTCAGCTGCCATTCTTTTTATTTACTTATTTTAACTACCCTGCATGGCGGTTAATCTACAGAGAGAAACAAAAGAAAACAAACTAACAAAATCACTCTTTCTACTGTCTGTCTGGCTTGTCTGTGCTGTTATATTTGACGTCCCTATCCCCAAGGCCTGGAGACAATCAGAACTGCAGTGAGTCAGGATTGTGGATAAGAAGGCGCTTCCTCTATTCCAGCTTCTCACTGCTTGATCTCCTGCACACAGTTAAAACAGCTCTTCAACAAATTGCTTTGTCAGCAGCTGACTTTACAGAAGCTGCACTTTCTGCTTGGGCTAAGACTAGATGGGGAAACAACAGGATTTTCAGAGGCTGAAAAAGTTTAGTGCTTCATGCTCAGACAGTCAGTGAAGTTTCTGGTCAGTAAGCCTTAGGTTATGATCAGCACACCACCATCTCTTCCTGTGGTGAGCAGTATAATTCCATTTTCACATACCCCAGGAAGGCAATGGCAGATGATTGCAACAGACCCACTGCTCTGTTTTAGGATGATGCCAGACTGTCAGTTTGACTGAGCTGGTTTTGCTGGCCTTGGACATTTGACAGATGGCAGCAGGGATTATCCAGCACAGCCATGACATTAATTGTGTGAAACAGCTATGGCACAGGCCTTTCCTTTCATATTTCAGAGCTGTGTGACTTGAGAACCACAGACTCATTCCTGTGATTCTTAGGACCAGTTCCTGACTTGTAGGCTGGTCTGTCTGAGTCCTGGAAGTTCCCCCTGAGGGTGGGTCAATGACTTTGAATGCTGTGCAGGATGAGCCTGGCTCCTTGCTGGGGGCTGCTGCAGGGGTGTCAGGGTTGGATTGAGTTGTGCTATCTTTTTGTTCAGCACTCACAACAGCTGTCTCTTGCAGAATGTGGGCTAATAACTCTCTTCAAAAGCTTTAATGTCCTGTGGGATGCAAAAGCTTGTTCTGTAGTGGCTGATAGGTAGACATGAGACGGTGTGCAGAGGCTGCTGATCAGTAAAAACACCCATGTATTGTGGCCTAACAATGAACACACGGTGTAATGGTGGGCTTCGTTCAGCTCCAGTTTGGCTACACAGTGCCCAGACCAGGAGTGTCCCTGCTCAGAGGGTGGGCAGTGCAAAGTCAGCTGTGCACTCAGCTTCACTGGTGCATCTGCACTTTTATAAATGGAACACCTCCCTCCTCCAATGTTCTCAGCATGGGGGCTGCTCTTATGTCCCAGAGGATCACAGAGGGAAAAGTGTTACCCCCATATCTCTGTTCTTTCAGTTGTGCATTTTAAGAGTGCGTGGATCCAAATGATAGTTTGCAGAAGCAGTTTTAAAGAGCTGCTTCTTCACCTGTTCTGTGAGTACAGCACAGTGGTAGAAAGGCTTGCAACTTTCTACTGCATATAGGGACCATGGGAGAGGTATGCATGATCCATAGCAGTGCCTCGGACTAGGGCAGCCCCATGCCACTTATACTGCTATGAAGATTAAAATTTTGTCTTCGTCCCTGCGTGTTGGGGACCTGCTCCTGACCTCATCAACCTAGGCTTTCAATGAGGACTGTATGGTGGACATCATGACGTAAGCAAGAAAAATATTTTCCTTAGTATGCTTCTGACTCTTAAACAGGGCCGTTTAGACACTGCTGTTTGTAGTTACAGTAGCTTTTGGCACGGTGCTGTACTTAATGCCTTTTTTAATGTTTTATTGGATGGCAGCATTAGTTCATGGCGAGGCACCTAGATTCTTGCTGGGAATAGAGACATAAAAATAAGAAAGCGCTATCATTATGACAGTAGCAGCAGTTGCTGCCAGCCATTATTAGCGAGTGAACTTGCATCTCAGAAACAAATTGTCCCCTCCTGTGGGCTAGGGCAGTAGATTGTGTTTGCATTATGTATGCACTATATACAGTGTAGTAAAAATTTATGGTAGTCAGTTTGTTTAATAGCCACATGGCATGCTACTGCATAATTTTAAGGAAGAAGCTAAAGTCTTGTCAGCTTTATTTGAACTTATTCAAGTAAGACTGAATGTGTCTTCCCTTACACATAGGCTGTGATCCCTACCACCACCTGCTGGGGAGAGGCGAGGTTGTTGTCCTCTCCTGAAAGGACTGGAGCTCCTTTGTCCCATCCTGCTGTGAAGCAGAAATGCCCCAGAGCCAGATATGCCATTGAGGAGGTGGCCAGGCTTGCTGCTTGCCCGGCAGTGGTGGTGGTGGCAGGGAGGGAGCTCTGGGCACACACAGTGCCCCAGGCAAGTGAGTTGAGCTGCTTTTCAGCATCTTCTCCACAGCCACCCTTGGGGTCCCAGGGGGAGCACCAAGCCTGTGAGGTGCACCCGGGCGTGGCAGGCATTTGTCTGCATTTCTGCAGACCTGGGCATTACGTTGCACACAGTGCCTGTTCTCGTGGCTGTGAAGACCAGCAAAGTTGCTGCTGTTTCAGAGTGAAGGTAGGGGCTCTCGGATGTGATAACATGCCTGTAGAAGCCCTTCTTACTTTCCAGGGTGAGGCTTAGTTGTGAGGGATTTGAAAAGCGAGGATGGAATATGTAAAAAAAGGTAATGAGTAGATACAGAATCTTACTGAAGAGTTTGGATAAATTCATGCCTGCATCTTCATTGCATTGCTGCTCCATGGTGTAATTTCTCTCCCAAAAATGCATCAAGTCTTTTGCCTACAGGTTTGGACTTCCTTGGGTACTTTTCCCATTTCTCATTTGAAATAAGTGGAGAGCTAGCAAAAGATCTTTCTACCCTACTGTGCAAGGTCTTTTTTGTTCTGTCTTGTTACGTAGTAATGTGCAAGTGGAAATCTTCTGAGACTTCACTGTCTCTGTCCTGGCTTTACTTTAGTGTCCTGACTCCAGCAGCAGCTATTGAAACTCGCACACAAATGCCTTTTTATTTGGAAGTCCGTTAAGAGGATGTTCTCAAGTCACAGGAGCAAAACTTTGCAAGTTAATCACCACGGTCCCTTTTCTCTCTGATGCCTGCCAGGAGTGTGATGATTTTATACCAGTAGAGATGTGAAAGAATGAGGAGGACTGATGATAAGACTTCTTCTTAGCTTAAATGTAAGTGCTTCATTAAGTTCCCTGCTACTATAAAGAGCAGTTCCGGTTAATGTATACTATGAAGAGAGAAGGCTCAGGTATCCAGTTTTAGAGTTTACTCCTTTCCACTGATTTCCGACTGATTGACTGTTCTGCATGAGCAGCCACTATAAATTGGGCCCTATGGGTCCAAGCCTGTAGTGGCATAAACTAGTGCTAGCTTCATTGAATCAAGCCCAGCTTACCCGATTGGAGGTTTGACTCTTAATGTTTGCTGTGGAAGGCAAAGTGATTCAAGCACTGAATTGTTTGCAACAGCATTGATCTTTCTTCCTTTTTTTTCATTTTTCCTCTCTGAAAGGAAGCAAACTTGAGACCTTTTGCAGTCCTCAAAGCACAGACTGCTATTGCCCTTTTTGCTTTCCATTTTAATTAACCTGTGTGAAGGCTGAGTGAACTATTGAATAAGCAAGCAAAAGGAAAGGTCTGTATCTGCGGTGGTTAACCAGTTCTGTTAACCTCCAGGCTGGCTGAGTTCAGAGCAAGGGGATCTGCCTGGGATGAATCCCAGGTAAAGTTTGCTGTGAGAGTTTGCTGTTTGGTATGGAGCAGCTGCCTTTTTGCTGCTGATACGGGCTCGTGCCAAGAGAGCAGCTGATTAAATCCTGCCCACATCTGTAATACACAGAGTCCCGTTAGAGCAGGGGTTGCTGCAGATGCACGCGGTAGCGTGCAGGGTACGAAGGGATGGAGATCACTACCTGCAGCCCCAGTAAGCTAAGAGCTGGTATTCCTATTGCAAACAGACAGCACACTCCAGTGGAACGACAGTGTACTGCTCTGTGTGCGCAGGCATCTGACAAAAATACTTTTTTTTTTAATTAAAAAAAACCCTTTTATTCAGCCAGTCACTTGCTTGCCTCAGGCAATCACTGTGTTTCTGTTTCAAACAGTACTTAACTCTTCAAAATAAATTTAGTTCTTTAGTTCATTGCCACTTCTTTTGTTTAAACTAGTGGAGTTGCAGATATTCCTGTTCTTTTTTTTGTTGTTGCCTGTGTAAATGCAGAAAGGAAGAGACTGGGCCAGAAGAGAGGACATCTCATCCAAATGGAACCCCTTGCCCTTTTACTTTTCATTGTTGAGCACAATCTGAGTTTCTGTATTTGCAATCTGTCTTGCACATGTAGTTTTTCTATTTTCCTCTTGTATATTGGTAAAATAACAGATATGAGAGTGCTATGCTGTGCCCATCCTCACCTAATGGGTGCCTTGGGGCCTCTTAATCTTAAACAGCAATTTAGTGGTGAGTGTGTTTGAAAATCATGGCAAAAGCATTTTTTTTTTCCTTGCTCTAAAAAGGTGGTTGTGTAACATAACTGAGTGGCACCAGGTGGCACTATGGCAGATTGTTTTGTGTGGTATTTCCGGATGGACAGAAATGTCTTGTTGCTGCCTGGGGTGCAAATTCTTCCACGTGCTGAGCATGTGTCACCTGCAGGGTGTGTTTTCATTTTGATTCCAAAATCGTTCTTCTTGAATGCAGTAGATAATGCCTTCACAAAGAAAGAAAACAGCATGTGCTGAGAAATTACTTTGTCTTAAAGGAAAAAAACACATGGTGAAGGTATCTAGAGCAGAAGGCAAAAAAACTTGAGCAACGCTTGCATGTTGTCTGATTATATAGAGGCTTGTGCTCATGTACCCACAGCTTTTCCCTTCAAGGTGCAAAGTCAAATTAGGAGTTACTGATACTCAGTACTCAAGAGCAGAAGTACTAGCAAAGGGATACAGACCTTTGTATGAACCCTGTGCTATACTGCTATTTGGATAAATGATGTAAGCTAAGAAAGAGTCTGCTCTTCAGATCTGCTAATCCAGAGGGTTAAATAAATTTTATAATATCTCCAAGAAAAATAAACTAAATGATGCACCAACGATGCAGGAAAATCAGCAGGAAATACCAGTTAATTTAGTCCCATTACTCTCAAAATTACAAGAGTTGTAAACAGAACACACAGAAAAATAAACTGAGTAGAAAAGTGTAAAAAAGAAACTTTTCTGGTTGAGTTGAAATCTGGATGTGCTAAGAACTTGGCTGTGTGAATGGGACTTTTGCCCTGTCTTTTCTCTTTGTCTGTAGTTTGGGTTTTGGAAATTTTGCGTTACCTCTGGGCACAAGCATGGTTCTTACTCATAAATGGTCTTTTTCTCAGATTAGCATACTGTGTCATGCTGTGTCAAGTTGCATAGTTGTTTAATTGCCAGGGTAAAAAATGGGTGTTCAGTGGCTCTGAGTGAGCTTAAGCTTCCATGAAAAGTGCTGACTATCAAACTGCCAGTCTTCATTCCAGTGAGGAGCACAATAAAGTCTGGTTAAATCAAGCTCTCTGCAGTGTGCAACCACTTTAATAAATGTTTCATGTTGTCTGCACGATGCTTTTAAAATATAGCAGTTGCCTCTGTAGCCATTGCACAGGAAATAAATAATGGATGGCATTTATGGCAATCAGAGTGTAATTTCTGCTTGCATTTTCATGATGGAGCATTTCATAAAAATAATTTATTTCACAAAAATAATTTATTTCACAAATTTGTGCTTAGAAAAGAACTCTGGGCCACTGCAGAGTGAGAAATTCTAGAGCGTTAAGAATTTGTGTGAAGTTCATTCCCAGAAACAGTCAGGATGTTTGTGAATACTTAATGAATATTTGTGAATTATTATGGATGCTGCATGTGAATGTTGAGTCTTTATTTGTTTGGGGACTCTTTTTCCTTCTGTTCTGTATTTGCTGCTTGGCAGTAGTTTACTTTAATGAAGCAAATTAACTAACAGTAAGCAAGGATTTAAATAATCTTTTTTATGTTAGGTCATTTGGCCATGTTGCAGCATCTGCATTAGTGTTATCTTAGTGAACTAACAAACTACTCTAACAACCTTAACCGAAGGAATGATCAGACATGAATGAAAACATATTTTATGATAACCGATGATATGGGTTTGGATGCTGCATACATCCTACTTGTATGCGATTGAAAATTAATTTGACCAGGAAACAGCCAAATAACTGTGCCAGGCTGTCTGTCTGTATTGTACCATCAGTGACTGATGCTGTAACACTTGTGCCACACGGTGGTGGTACAGCCTAGTGGAGCTTGTCTCAGGAGATGTCTCCTTGCTGCTGCAGGTATGCTGCTGACCCCAGGATCTTTGTGATTCCTTGTATATTTTGGCTCTCAGTCTGTAAATGGACTGTGGTGCCTGCTTTGAAATATACAAATGCAAAGTAGCATATAGAATTAGTGGCTTTTCCTATGTGCTAGTGTTCTTGCTCTAATTGTCTTTAAAAAAGACTTATAGGGAATGCTTTCTTGATTCTTGATCAAGCCATTAAAATAATTCCTTCTTTATCTAAAGAGAAATCCACAGTCTCAAAATATGCACAACATTGGTTTTTTTTGTTTGGAGAGCCTTGTTCTGGAGCTTGGAGTCCTTCACCGTTTATACATGTGCTGATCAATGGACTACACAGGACCGTGAAGCTGTATGAATGCCTCCAGGACAAAATCCAAAAGGATTTCTTGCGTATTGACTTTTGACATTCTTCTTCCCGGGAATCGTAATTACCAGCCTCGCTGTTCCTGTGCAGCCTAAGGAGAGGGATAGGTTAGCACTTAGGCGCCAGCTTGTGTCCAGTAGGCAAGCAATTCTGTGCCTTAAAATGAGAAGGTACCAAGAGAGTGAGGGAAATGTGAGGCTGTGTGCGGAGACAGACAGACATTACGCAGGGGACAGTGCATTGCAGGTTACACAAGAAATAGCTTCTCTTCCCATTGCCCTCATGCCACGAGCCCTGAGCTCTATGCAAGGGCGAGGTGTCCCACCCAGCCTCCTTCTGTAACACAACAGCAGAGAGGAACAGCTCCAGAGAAAGTAGATTTGAACTACAAAGCTGTTGGTTGGGTGCTTTTGGGGGGAAACATGTTTATCTGCAGTTTTTGGAAATGTAATCTTCCAGTAACTGCAATCCCCCGGTAACTGCTTTTCCACTTCATGTTGAGGTGGAGAGAGCTCAACCAACAAGAGGAACTTCCCAAAACCCCATTTGTGCACATCTCCCACTGCTTTTATTCAACTTAGCAGTGTTATCAAAGGCATTTCGTATTGCTCCACTCATGGTAAAACTGCAGGTGAGTTCAGCCTTGGTCCTTATTCCCTTACTTTTTGGAGGTTGTACTTTCAAGTATGCACAGTGCTGGTATCGCCTGAGCAACACAAATATTGTGGATTGAATTCAGCAAGAAGGTTTAAAGCCATGCAAGCAGGCAGTCTGTCTGCCTCGTTGCAGTGCAGTGAATGTGGAGGTTGTTGACAAAAGTTCTGAAAATCCATTCGATGCATAGTCTGCCAAAGTCCTAACCCTTACCAGTCTGTCCTAATAGTGCTCTGCTTTCACCTGCCAGTTCAAATAATCAGCAGCCCTCTGTAAATTTTTGCAAGTATTTATATAAACCTGCTGGTACAAGATAACGGGGCAGAGGGGAATAAGTGCTTGTGATTTTGCAAGAATATATTTTCCGCAATGTCAAATTCAGTCAGTAAGCATTATTTCAACCCTCACTATACCCAGCCCTAGTGAATAGGTTGACTGTACTTTTTTGTTATGGCAGCATTTACAGAATTTCCTACTCAGTAAATAAGGTAATACCAAGCTTTCTCATCCAAAAAGAGTTCTGCAAAAGCATGCACACTATCTTGAGTTTTAGAGAGGAGGGCTGTCATGAAGACAGGTGGGGTCTTTCTGTTTTAATTCTGCATGTATTAAGCCTAGGTGAGGTGACAGCATGGCTGAAGTACAGCCATGGCACAGCTGGAACAGGTAATGGTCTCATGTCTCAGCTCTGTGCTGCTTGAGGTGTTACTTTGGAAAAGCCCATCCTCAGCTCAGTACCATTTAGCTAGTAGGAGAGGGCTTATTTCCAAAGTGGCTCTGGGTTGTCACTCATTTCATAGATGTAGAAGCTGAGGGACAGAGCGAAGGAAATGAGTCCATGGCCAGAAAGCATATCTTTGGCAAAGCTGGGTGTAAATCTCTAACGAAAAGACCCAAATCTTGCAGCCAGGCTTAAGAGCATTTAATACCCTTTGTTTGCCTCTTGCCTGGGTATGGGTGGCCGACAGACCAGCATGCTGCACTGTGGTGTATTTGTTATAATGAATATTATTTATTCTAGTAATTATTTCAATACATTCAAAGTCTGATTTTTAAGATTTTGAGCTTGCAATAGAACATATTGCTCAGAAAACTCTGCCTGCCTCTCCTCTTATCTAATTTGCCTGCAGCAATGGATCAAGTGAGCATGGGTGATCCTTTATCTACATGGGTTTTGTTTATTATCTTTTCCCATTAATTGCTTTTCTTCCCCCTCTTCCTTCAATAATGAAACTTGAATGAAAAATAATAGAATTAAAAAGCACTATCATAGACAGATACAACAATCATTTGAGAGTGTTATTAGTTTATGCCTTACTCATAAGCAAAAAAGCTGTAGCAGTGCCTGTGGTGTGCCACATCTTTGAATTCATTTTCAGGCTCCGCAGCATGGAGCTCAAGTTTGCTGTCTTGGAGCAGAGCTAGGGAAGCGTCATTCTGCCCACCTTCTGGACTTGAGTGGTTTTTACAGGCGATGAATCAAATTCTGGATATATAAGTTTATCATTTGCTCAGCAGTGCTGTCTTTAAGGGTCTTTAAAAATCAATTGAGCCGTGTATGGTCTGGCCTGTGAGTTTTGGGAGCTTGGTTTCTTCTAAAAAGAGAAGAGCAGCCTAGTAAGTAGCAGTTGCTGCAAGGGGCATACTCTGCTATCACAGATATTGACACAGAATTACTTTTTCCTTCCTGGTGCTAGAGTTGCCTGTCTGAAGACCTCTTGCCTGAGTCTGAAATACGTTCTTTAGAGTCTTTCAGATAAGCTATTATTCACCTGGTAGCTGAAAAAAAGTTACAAAAATTCCTGTTGAAGTTCAGTAGATCTACACCAGCTGTTTCTGATTGTTGTAGCCATAGCTTTTGAGCATCTCACTCTTTAGCATCTGTGTGTAAGTGTGACAAAAAGAAATGCTGTTATTTCTGCATTACAGATGGAAAATTCAAATGGTCAGGAATTGGGTTCCTCGGGAGGACAGCTTGGTCCTCCCAAGTTATTGGAGCTTTGTTCTATCCCCTGGGAAAGTCTCTGTTTCTGTGGCCATAAGTCTTCTGCTACATCAGGCCTGAAGCAGCTGTTTTCCAGATCTTTGCCTCAGTTTCCTATCTTAGGTTAAGTATGTTTATGGCACGCTGACCTAATGTGTGAAGTCAATCTGTATTTGTTACGGTTAGTTAAGTCCTAGAGCTGCTGATTCTCCTTCTCAGGATTCAGGTACCCAAAATTCTCCTTCTTTTAAAAGGAATTCTCTCTCCTTCTCTTTCAAAGTAAAATAAACTGAATCCAACAAAGGATACTTCAATTTTTGGCTAAAGACCATCAGCATTAGGAACAAGTGAGTGTAATACATAACAACTAAGCCACTTTTAGAAGCAATTAAAACTTCATTCGCTAACTGTTCTCTATACATAAAGCCTAAGGCTGGGACTTACAAAAACTCTTGCCTTTTTTCAAAGAAACCTTGCAGCTGCATAATTTTGTCCATTTCTTTTTAACTGTGCAATCTCTGAAATGTTTTTTCTTGGCCACAGGTACTGCCATACTGGGTAGTCCAAAATCTCATAAACTCAATAGCCTGTCTTAGGTGGTGTGGGTATCAGGTGCTGAGGAAAGGCTGGTAGAGCACAGCGAGCATATCCTTCCCTAAGTAAACTCCTAATCTCTAGAGATCAGTAATCTAGAAATTTATTGAACTTTAGAAGTAAGACCGTTGAATTTAATAAGACTTCACGGATTATTTTTTTTTGTCCATGAGGTTTTTTCCAGTCATTTTATGAAACAATATGACTTTATAACTTGTAACAGCCATGGGAAGGATTTCCCCAGCTTAATTATGTATTACCCAGTGAAATATCTTCCTTGTGCTCAATCTCCAGCCTCAATAGGTTAATTTGATGGCTCATTCTAGCTGCAAATATTTCTTTGGTTAGCTCTTGTAGTCTGAGACTTTATCTTCACTGAGCATGAGAGACTCAGTGTTGTGGTCTGGGCTTGTGACGAAAAGGGACATGCTGCTGTTTGAGGGCAGTTGGACAGAGCTGTATATAAACTAAGCCATTGCAGGCTTTTGCAATAGTTTGAAAGCAGGGCAGTGGTGAATACTTCCATGTGGAGAGGGGTAAGAATAATCAGGATCAATAGATGTGCAAGCGTGAGTTTGTGGAAGTATTTCTAGGCTGAATGTGTCTTCCTCATCTCCTTCACACTCGGAAAGATTTGATACCGTCTCATTTTGCCCTGACCTTTGTAAAGGTGTGGGGTTTCAAATGCCTTCAGTGCAGGAGCAAGATAACGTGACTTTATATCTTTCATGCAAATTAAGATACCATTCAGCTGTCTCAAAGGTCTCAGCTCTTGCTCTGGACCTGAGATGTAAATAAGTGCAAGCAAGAGCTCTTATTTATCGCTCGTTTTCATTTGACACTGGTGCATGCCAGCTACCATGCAGGTCCTCCTTACAAATGTCCTTCCAGCACCCCTAGCAGTCTCAGCTCGGAGGTTTTACTCTTGGTTAAAGCTGTTAATGTGCTGCAGAAAGCTCTGTATCTACCGTCCTCTTTGTTGAATTGATTGAGTTAGTGCTCTGTCTAATCTGGTCTTTGCAAAACAGAAGCTGAAGTTGTACTGATGTGATTTGAAACATGTATAAATTCGTCCTCTGACTAAAGAACCTCAAGCTTGAACCCTTTTCTGCAGTCCAGCTGCCTTGCTGTCTTGTGAGGAGTGCAGTTGGGGATGCTGCAAATTCACCTGTGCCATCTGTCTTTGTTATGTTACCTGAAATGTCTAAACCGGAAAGCCTCATGCTCCTCCTGTAAAGTTGTCCTTGGCACTTCTGGTTCTTTTTTGCTAAATTGGCAGCAGCAGCACCAAGGGCACCAGTAGCAAATATTCAGAGGGTTACTGGGCTGGAAGCCAGGTCCAAACCTTCTCTGTTTCACCTCTTTTTGAGCAAATCTTTCATGGGATTGAGTTGTGCTTCCTGTGTGAAGGGAAAGGAACTGGGCTGTATCCTCACCGTGTGGCTCGGGATATGTGACTGCCTGAGGGGAGCCGGCCCTGGAGTCTGCCTCTCCACTGGTGCCATGCGGGATGGTCCTCCCCATCCCAAACTTTCCCAGGGCTGCAAGTGTAGCCTGGACTTCTTGCAGAGGAGCCACGGGGACTCTACAGCTGCCCTCTGCAGTTGGATTTCTCCTTGTTTACACAGTGAGCACACACATACACTGCTGTATGGGGATACACAGGGTCCAGCTCTCAGCTAATCCCTCTTCCCTGTCCTCAGCACAGCCTGGGAGTTGGGAATTTCTCAGACTCGGGTTTGTAAGGCACATAAGTGGTCTCTATTGTCTTCATGCTGTCAAGGTATGCCATCCTGATGGAAGGAAGGGGGTGCCTGAGGGGTGAGGAGGGACCCTTAGCACAAGCTGAGGTATCCTGGAAGTGGAGATGCTTCAGCAGCACTGGCCCATGCTGTTTAGGCACTGATTTTTGGTTGTTGAATGCAACAAAGCAACTATATTTCTTTTTCAGCCTTCTAGGAAGTAAATATTTGGGTCAGATCACTTTGCAATTTGAGCAGGGAACGGAATGTGTAATGGGGAAAGGGTAATAAAAGACTGAGTGTAACTTAGAAATCATTTATATGTAGTATAAATTATAAATGACTACAAAGAACAAAGGCCTGAGTGAGTATATCTCAGCACAGACACAATTTAAACTATTCAATGCACATATTTTTGTAAAACCTCTGATAGTCCATATCAAAACCGATGAACGAACCCCCTGCTTTCAGAGCCAGAGCCAGTGGGGAGGCTGTGAGGCCGGTTAAGGGGGTGTGTGTCTCCGTGTGTGCCTGAGCCGTGGGGACCTCGGAGCTCCCTGCTGCCGTCGCACCTGCACAGTGGCTTCAGGGTGCCACCAGGATGGGCCATGGGTGACTCTCTGGGGAAAGCAGCGGTGTGCTCGGTGTGGGTGCGGAGGAGGTGGGGTCCAGAGGCCTCTGTGGGGCTGGTGGCTGTGCCAGCAGCAGCGCGGTCTGGGCAGCACTTTGTGGTTTCCTACAGCAGAGGGTAGTGTTACCTGTGTCTGCACTGCTGGAAACAGAGATCTGTTCAAAGTGATGGGTGTATTTAGTCTGCTTGTTTCAAGCTGATGTGGAGTTGCTATATATTTATAGCAGACATATATACACATCTTTGCTGCTTTACTGAAAATATCTTTTCTGTGAAGCAAATGCAGAACCCATTAGCTCTCTAACTCTGTACCACAGTGCTGATATTTAGCTTGCTAAGTTTACCGGCCTGCTGATTTCCTGAGAGCGTCCCTGTATCACCTGTAATAGCTTCCTCTGCAAGCATTTTGTCTTACTGCTTTATTCTTAGTAAAATTTTATTTTTTCAAATGTCACACCTTTTACAGAAATCCATTTCCTCCCAGGTGCATGAGATCAGATATACAGCAAAACCTAATTAAAGACAGCCATATAATTACTGTTCCCATTGGTGGGCAATTCTGGGATCTCCATTGTGGCATGGAGCCCTGGGCAGGAGCCCCCATCCCATATGTATTCCCTGTGCAGTGCACCTTGTGCAGTGCCGCCTCCACCAAGGCCAGCTGGAGTGCTGCAGGTGGAAGTGTTACTTGACCTGGCAGAGGAGCCTGTGTTGGTAGTTGGCCTTTGGAGAGGCAATGATAGCTCCCAGCCAGCTGAAGGCTGAAATCCTAGAGCCAGGGTCTGTGCCATGTCCCTTGGGCTGCCTGTGAGCTTTCAGCACCATCCGTGTGTGTCCTCAGCGGGCTGACGAGGAACACGGTATTGCCAAGGCAGGAAGAAATAGTAAAACTGAAAGAAGACTTTTCTAAAGTAATATAAAAGGAAAGTCAAACCAGCTTAAATAGGTAGCTTGGAGATTGAGATATATAGTTCTGCATATTGAAACTTCTTAGATTTTTAAGGGTCTTGCTTATATGTGAAAGCTGCTATTCTGTGTCCCGTCTCACACCTCTGATTTTGAGCAGATGCTGTGATGTGGCCTGTGCTGCTGGAGACACAGACCATGGGGTTTGCTGTGCTGGGGAATAACTAGACCTTTCCCTCCCCCCTTGCCTCTGAATATCGGATATTAGGCAGTACCTCAGAAAAGAGGACAGACTCTATGAGCTCTTGATCTGATCAAAAGTGGCAAACCATTGCTTGGCAATTACTTGGCTTGATTTGTGTTTTATTTTGAACTTCCTAAGTCTTAAGGGGGATCCCTGGACGTGTTTTCTCTGTACGTGATAGTTTGCTTGGAAGCAATATTGTCGAAGGTTTGAGGGAAGAGAAGAGTTTGTAAAAACCCGCTGATGATTTCTGTGGGAGGTTTTCATGCCACAAGTCAGGCATCGGATAGGAAAAGGTGGAGAGTGTCCCTGTTAGATTCCTCTCATCATAGATTGTTTCAAAGTTGCGTGAGCACGACTCTGCATGCATATACATTGCTCAGTTCGGTGGTGGTTCTGATTTTTGTATTCAGTAATGAAGTTAGCTACTTTAATAAGAAGTTTTAGGACTTTTCAGCTTAAAAAAAATTAGCTCTGTTGGCCACTTCACAGTGCTTTACCAAGGTTACACAGAGCAAACACTTGTAGTGCTGAAGATCTTACAGATTTTTGGGGTTTTCTTCTTCATACAAGTCTGCAAGAGTTAGATTTTAAAATTGTATGTCAAAGGACAGGAGGACATGCTGGTACGTTGTTTCATTTGTTTACATCATAAATTAGCATTTAAGATTTAAAAGGTGGTTTGACTCTCTCTTCCTTTCCTCACATGCTGTTAGTCTTGGAATTGTAACATCACTTTTTAAACAATTTTTTCTTATGCAGTCTTGTATATTTTCTTCATATATTCTTGTGGTTTTGCCCCCTTCCCTTTCTTTCTCTTCATTTTTTTTATTTAAAAAATTGCTACTTGCTGAAACTAACTTGATTGTCTCTAAAGTTGGCATCATGTTCTAAGCATTTTATTTACATGTTGTCTATCAACTGTAATTATACAACTGCATATTTCTCTGACATGTTACTTATTTTACATTTAAAATTTGAATTTTAAACACTGTGCTGCTTAAAGAGGAAGATAAATTAAAATGAGTAAATAAAAAAAAGGAATAAAACCCACTAATGCAGATGAACTTGTAAACCTTGTTCAAGACATTTCTACTTTACTAGAGATGTTTGGACTATACATACATGGTGTCAGGTCAGCCTACAACACTGAGTTAAGATGCGGATCGGGTTTGTATGGTAAGTTATGATGTGTTCATACAGCTCCTGATGCCTGAAGCAACCTGTTCCTAGCAAGCTGGCGTACATCTCTGCCCCACTGCATGGTCCCATTCCACATCATCATAATGATGCCTTTACGCTAAAATACAAATGCTGGTTCTGCTGACAGTTCTTTTCTGCCCCTGGCACTAAAATCCAAGGTGTTGGGCTCCTCATCTGCTCTGTCTTCTCTGTCCTTCCACCACCCTTTTGCCTCCCTGCGTCTGTCTTCTCCTGCTGCTTGCCTGTACCCTCTTCCCCCACCTCAGAGGCTGCTGATCCATCTTCTCCTTCAGTAGGACAAGGGGTCACTGCTATAGTTTAGTTCAATACGCTGGTGCTGATGGCTCGGATGCGTCTCTGGCGAGCTGCAGCTGAATGTGCTGACCTCTAGGGGGTAAACTGCAGCTCCCCTGAGTCGGCTGTAGAATTGTGTTGTTCAGCATTGTCATAACTTGCATTTTTCATGCACCTTTGACTTCCATCTCCACTCTCTGCTCCCTCATACATTCCTACAGGGACTGGTACCAGCCAGTCTAGACCTTCAAGTAGCTTCCAACAGCTGCTCATTTAGGGAAGAGGGGAAAAAAACCCAAACAAGCAACAAAACAAAGCCTTGAAAAACCTCCTTACCAGAAAATTGATTCTATCGCTTCCCGAAAGGTAAGCTTTTCCACACAAACAGCCTGATCTTGAATCCTGGGAGAGGGAACGTTTATTGCTGAACGAAGGAGGGATTTAAGACCTGTTTGTTTTGCTTCCCCGAAAGGACTCTGGCACTCTGAGCTGCAGTACTCAGAAAGCACATTCCTCTCTGCAGAGACAACATGGTCTCTTTTTGCTTAATACAATGTGTTTGTCACTTTGGATTTTTTAAGCCTTGTGAGAATACTTCAAGACTATGCATTTATTAGTTTAGCTTCACAGGGCTGTTGGTATGTGCTACCTGCTTAACTTTTGCTGAGCTTCTGTGTATATAACTCTATGCTTAGAAATGGGAGGGCACTATTAATTTTTAAAATCAAGGCTACAAGTTGCGCATGTGGCCGGGAAGTCAAAACATCTCTTATTAAGAAAGAGTTGATCTCATAATTAAGAAGCTCCTGTTGCCCTTACTCAAGCTTCAGTTTGGGATAATGGGAGATTTACTTCACTGAATTTTGCAGCATTGAGCATCATCCTTACCAAACTTCTGAGGCTCTGCCGATCTCTCAAATGCCAGGATCAAGACTTCTTTATGTAAAGTTTGTAAAAGCACATCTCAAGCGTTGCATCCAAAGGGAGATTGACTTTGGATATACTTTTTCTTCCACCCTCCATAAACATGAGCACACATTCACACTTACATTTCTCTTTGCTCCTGCCAGACCAGGGAGATGTTTCTGTCTGATGTTATGGCATAGAGCCTGTTAGCTGTAGATGCTCTTGTATTGAGTCTTAGGTGGGAGCTGTTTCTGCAGTTTTTTTAATTTCACTGTTCATTTGTTTATCTGCTCCATTGACATGTGCCATAAAAACATATGCTTAATCAAATTGATCTGTTTTTTTTAACGTGAAGCCCCAATGTATGTTACATCACTCAGTAAAAGTTCTGTTTAATGAATGACATTTTTCTCACTACTGCAGCAACAGAACCATGTTGAATGGTGCAGGTGGTCTTAGGTGCTAAAAATTAGATGACTAATAAACACAAATGCAGGTGATGCAGCAATATATGGCCTNTCCAAAGAGTACTTAGAAGTTGGAAATATTCCTGACCGTGCAAATAACACCTGTCTGTATCTATGATATAATCATTCATAGATATGTGTTCGTTTACCTAAAGCAAATACTACAGACAGCTCTGTAGGTTTGAAGTGTTACCATGGGGAAGAGCTGAGCCTGCTCTGCATAAACCCCGACTCTTCAGGTAATGAGCTGCTCACTTACAGCTGGAGACAGCCGGAGCTCCTGTGCCCTGCAGCCAAATGTAGGCATCCAGTAGAGTATTGCAACCACAATCTCTCCATGTGTTTCTAGAGCGTGAAAAATTGTCTGAACAACAAGTTCTGTGGAAAATTGCTGATGGAAAATCTTCATGGTTCCCTTCTGCCAGAACAACGGGGAGAGGATTGTCCTACTTGTGCAAGAAAGCAGCAATGTGGCTAACTGAATTCAGATTTCTGTTGATTTGTGCCTGTGCTTTGCTCCTTGGATGATTTGCTCAGACCTTCTGTATTTGTTTTATTTTTCACTCCTGCACAGTTTGGGCATGGTGCAGAAGAGGATTGCTCCTCTGAAAAGTGAGAAGGCAAACTTCTCACCTGCAAAGTTTTGAGCAAAATTGCTAATTGTTGCCAGGAGAGGTCAGAAAGCTCACATGAGAGGCTAAACAACCCAGTTGCCCAGAGGAGGTCCTAGAAAAACATGCTTCTGCAAACCATCCCTAGAGATGTCACTGCCTGCTGCTCTGGTTGACTTTCATCTGCTTCTTGCCTGGTGCTTAGCTGGCAAGCAGGGCATTTTTTTTTTCTGATGCATTTGTCACTTTGCACGTCATGAAGGTATAATTTCTTCCATTTGTCTCCAGCAGTTATCCTCTATGATGAAGAGGTATGCCAAGTACTACACTTCCTTTGTGCTCCTTTCTTCATGAAGGCATAAACAAATGAAAGGATGGTAAGGAAGGTAGTCAGAGTCCTGTTTCACACAGCGAGAAGGCACAGTTATGCCATCATCTGCACATCATTTTCACAGCCTGTCCGGCCCTGCATTTCTTGAAATTAAGGATACCTCTTTCTTTGTATGATGTCCTGCTTGTGTTTCTGTTTGCCCATGATACTGATGAAACTCAGAACCTGTTTTAATAGTTGGGTTTGAGACTCATTAACTTTTCAGCTGAACCTCAGAGGGATTTCCAACAACTTTCGCTGACTTTTATATCAGCTCAGCAAGTCTCTCTCAGTCATGCAGAACTCATTAATTTCAGTGGAACTTGGTTTTGAAGTTTTGGGTTCATTCACACCCATGATGGGGAAAAAAAAAAAGAAAAAGGACAAAGCCAACACCAATTAAAACCACTAAAAGCTTATTTTTGCATAACTGTGCGTGGTGCTGTCCTTTTGCCAGCTGTGTTCTGGCAGCTATGAGAAATGCCATTTCTTGCTGTGTTTGAAAGGGGTACATCAGATGTCCTGTTTGTGGAAATTTGATTATTCATATCAAAGTCTTTGGTTTATATTCATTTGAACCTAAGGAACTGGCCTGAGATTTTGAAAACTCATGTGAATAAGCATAATCTTCAAATTGCAAACAAGATAGTGGATTGACGTACTGCTCCCACAAGCCTCAGAGAGGTGTATAGAGCATGAGCTGCTGTGTCTGGTAAATTTGAAACATCCATACTAAGTCTGGGGAAATCATGACCTCAGATGTTCAGAACTGCTTGAAGGGTTTTGAGACTATGTTCGTTTTGAAATAAATAACATCAAGTCATTTACCTTTAAGAAACTCAATGGCATATAAGCAGTAAGTAAACCATTAGTGTTGCTCTGTGATTGTGTGTATGGCTCCAGTTGAGTTGGAGTGGGCTGGCTTTGAACTGCTTTTGTAGTCTACCAACCTTGATGGCGTTCTGCGGGGTTTTATGTTTTCCTACGACTTTGTAAATGTATTCTACATTGTTTTCAGGACTGAGTAATTGTTTTCTCTCTCATAGTGTCTGTTCACTGAATCAAGCCCAAAGCTACACATGCTTTTAATCCTAATATTCCCAGTAATTATAACAAACCTAGCTGCAGATTGAACTTTCCCTTGTAGCTTGCATTCGATTCAGTCTTTGAGTAGGAACTGTCCTTGTGTTAAATTTCTGGTTTCACCCATTGATAAGGATTTCCATTCAGATTTCCATAATATTTTCAAGTTGAACTATGAGCACTGATCTGTAATTCCAAGAAGTATCTCAAATTCAGTTGTATCATCATCTGCTGAGAGAACTGGGGCATTGTCTCAGCTCTTGTTTTCCCAGACTGTTGATGGCAGACCCTCTGATGCCCCCCGTGCTGCCCCACCAGCGTTATCAGTGGTCCTCTCCTTTGCATCTGCTACTAGTGGGCTCCATTATTCTTAATGGCTATTTCTGTAGCTTTGGTACAGTGTTTTTGAAGTGCTTGAGATTATTTGGGGCTGTATTTTTACTATATCTTTTGCATTCCTTTGTTTTGCATTTCTCTTGCCTTTTTGATCTGTGAAATTTCTTCTGAATTTGTATTCTTACAACCTGATTTTCAGTTTCCTCTCGAAGTGGTGAGTCTGCAGTCTAGATTCACCTTGCTTTCACTATAACGTTTTCATTCAATGCAATATGATTTTTCTGATGGCAGGAACAGCCTTGCCTATAGAACTGTATCTGTCAACAGTCTCTTCTTTGAGTACAGTCATTGCCTTATAAGAAAAGCTGACAAAGTATCACAGTATTATTTGGCTCATTAATTTAAGAGTAGTCAAAAATGCTTCAGCAGGCCCTCCTTCCTTCTGCAGGAGTCTTTAATATTCATATGTCCTAGCAGGTGTATTTCAGATTGCGATATTCTTCAGACTTGCAAACTGGAGGTTAATAGCTTGCCCTCTCATCCTGGTTTACCTGAATGATATTTAGGAGATCGATATCTTCAGGGCTTCAGGGCAACGTTTAAGAAAAATCACTATTTTCTGTGTGTCTCCATTGTGCTTGAGTCCACCTCTTTCCTTGTGAATACGAGGGCTCTCTTTAAATGTTCCAGGATTTTGAAATTTCGTGCATGATTGTTACCTATTTGGGAGCTTGAATTGTTCCGCTTCTTGTTTCTTTTCTTTCAGGCCCAAGTGATGGGTTTTTTTCCCCTCCCTCTAGTTTTCACTTTTCCAAATTTTGCTTGGAGGTTTCAACTTCTCTTAATGCAATCAGAGTTTATTTCAGTTTTGGATAGTAACTGTGGAGGGAGGTGATGCCTCAGTGCATGGAGACTTCTGTGCTCCCAGGGTCTCATATTCTTTTAACTGGATCCAGTAATCATAAGTATCGCAGTCACGTGTAATTTAGTTATATGTCAAGAGAGACACGTTACAGGTCAATGTTACAAAAAGAAATGAACCAGAGGACCCATTTCAGTGCTGCTTTCTTAGCAGAAGGGTGTAACTCCTTTTAAAAGAAGGGCGTTTTTATCTGCCACCAAGCTCGTAAATTATTTTTGAGGTGAAGCTAAAAGGCTGGAAAGTAAAAATTGTAATGAAGGACTAAAGTCTTCCTAAACTTATTTCAGGTAATAGTTCCTGGAACTACGGAAGCTGGAAATGCTGACTGACACTTGCTGTCCACAAGGGAAATATTACTCGCTTAAAAAAGAAAATCATGTTTCTGTTTTCTGCAAAGGTGAAATGTTTTTCCAGCTCTGTCTGTGTGTAAGCATTAGGAAAACTGCTTTCTGGTAGTGCAAATCTGCCTTTCTCTGTCCTAGGGAACCAGATATTTCTGTTGTGCTCCTCCAACACCTGATACTCTGTTGGATGTCTGTCCTGAAACTGCTCTGTCCTTCACCAGCACTGCTGGTCTGGGATTTCCTTGTGATGGGCTGGGTAGCTTTGGTGGGGCTTGCTGCTGGTTGCACAGTCTAAAGGAAGTTTGAGCCTCCACCTTTCCCACTGGAGGAACACAGCCCTGCTGATCCTCATGGAATAACTACATTCCTAACAGGGTTTCAGCAGCACAGCTGATGAATATTGCAGCTAGTCTGAATATTGCAGTAATATGCAAAAGCTAAGGTGTCACTCTTCTTCCTAGCAGATGGCTAGCTGGGAGCTTATTGTGGTTACGATTGATGTCTCTCTGATTTGGAGATTATAGCCATATGCTGAAAACAGTCAATGTGAAATACAGGCAATAGTAAAGCTTAAAATATTCCATCATTTGTTGTTCCTGCTTTGTCTCCTGATGCTTCTTGAGTATGTTGTACAATATCCCAAAAACCAAGTTATGAAAGGACAATTTCTTAAGCATTAAGAGATGAGGTTACGGTCACAAACAGTGGGGTCGCGACCGAGGTCAACACTGCAGCCATGCTTTCTCTGTATGGGACAGTTTGGGAACTAATTCTGAGTCCATCTCATTAGGGAGTGATGAAATCAGAGGTAACTCTTGCAAGTCATTACAATTAACCTATATAAAACTAGTCTAAATATGAACAGTAAGTCTGGATATGAGATTTTTCAGCTTGTTGAAAACCCCATACATATATGAAAGCAATAAGCTACTAACATACTTGTTATAATTATGATCTCTTAGTGGATAATGTGTAAGCAAGAGCTAAAATTGCCAGGCAATAAATATTTAACCAACTCTGGCTGTAATGCTGCTGAGTTTTTACTGCTGTGTGAGTCAGAGGTTCTTCTTAATGAGTTCAGGCTATTCGGTTTGCTGCAGGGGACTGTTGTTTCAGATGCTCTTATTTGAAGGTACGTTTTTCAGTATGGAAACTCTTCACAGGTATGTGGAAGCCAGCTGGGGCAGATATTTGCTCATGTTCAATGAAGGCCAGATCTAACTTCAGTTAAATTTAATGGAAAAGGTCACTCTAACTTCATGGGATTTTTTTTTTTTGGGTGAGTACTCCTGTTCCTACTCCTGATACGCAAAAACTCCAGGAAGATCATTTAGCAGCTCCCCTGTGGCCTCTGCTGAATGCAAAGCAGTGTATATAACTGTGTGGCAGAGGACTGGAAATAAGTAGATGTTCTCCATCTAAACATGAAAAGAAAAACCTCTGAGAGGAGACTGCAAGTAGAGGCCCATAAGAAACCTGCAAAATGGATGGCTTTGTTAAACCAAATTCCTCTCTCTTTAATAATTCCTGACTATTTCCAACAGCTATTTGCATAAATAGTCCTTTTTTCCCCTGACATAGATTTGACTTTTCTACAGAAAAATTACAGAACACTGACTTTTTGACAGTTCAATCTTCTGCCCTATTTTACCTTTATGTGCTCTCCAAGTTTATCTGTTAGTCACCTTTACCAAGAGCATTTTAGAGGCTTAATATAAATCTTGGTATGTGCCATTTCATCTGTGAAATGGATGCCTCATTTTCCTGTGGAATATACAGAAGACATGTCAAAGTGATTTCTCACTTTGAGTTGTAGTTAGATCTAAAACCAGAGTATTCATTTGTAATGGTGTCTTGGTGGAATTTCCATGGAAATGGCTTCTACTGGAGAAAAGCTGCGTATTCGGAGGTTATGTATAAACATCCAGTCCAAGCCTGTTTGGATCTGGCTTTTTATTATGCTCACTAAGCTAGTTTATCAAGACAGAAGCACGTTTCCTGGCACAGAGGAACAGCTGAGCCTGTCAGCGTTACTTATTCATTGTTCATAGCAGTACGAAGCCGTTGCCAAACTGCCAGCGGTGTCCAGTCTCTGTAAGGAACTTGCCAAAAAAAGTCCTGTTTGGGAGTGCTTGAATTGCTCACCGAGCCATCTGGTGTGGAAGAACACATAAACACGGGAATTAATTAACTGTAACTAGTCTCTACTGAGTGTGTACAAGATGAGATTTTTTTCCAACGTTTATAACTTGGATGAAAACTACCTGGTTGCAAATTTGTAATTCCCTTTAACAAAGCACAGAGCTGCAAGGGCATCTCAGCTGAGCAGATGTAAAGAATTGTTTAATGTTGTCCAAGTGATGCAGTCTTCCCTGCCCTGTACCACCGTGCTGCCCGAAAGGTTTTTCTTAATCATTGCCAAGAAAATATTCTTTATGAGGACAGGTGCCTAGCATAGTCATTTAGACCTCAAATTTCGTATTTTTTTAATTCTATTTTATAAAGGAAGTTTTGAGAATCCTTCTCTGCCTGCCTGTCACTGCATGTTAGTAATGCAGGATGGAGAATTTGCTTATTGAAATCCATCATATGCATAACATTGTCTCATTATATTTGACACAAAGACATTGGCTGACTTAAAAAACAAGTAAACGTTTCAATGCGTAGTAATGTCTGTATCCCTCCTTCCAAGATTTTAGCTTTTCCTTTACATTTGCGTCTTACAGGAGTTCAGCAGCACAGCGGCTATCTATGGAATTACCACAGCCTATAGTGAGATGCCTCAGTGTAGTCAGGTATTCTGCAGTAAAACCAGGAAAGACTTCCTCAGAAGAGAAGGGCATGACAAAATACAAATATTGGAAATGGATGTCTCCTTGTGAACTCCCTCTTTCTTGTGCCAGGAAGGAGATTTGATGTTGTGAATCTCAGCAAAGTTCTGGGCAAAATGTAAAGACAAAATTCCCTTTGGGTTTGAAATTTTCAGTAACTAAGAGCAAAAGGACTTCAAGAATCTTCTTTCTTTCTTGTCTAAATTGCTCACTTAGCCTTGCTTTTCTTTCAGCTTTGACACTGGAAATAAACTCTCACCTTTGATTAGAGAACAAACATGGTGTTACAAACTTCGTGCTTCAACACTGACAGGAACATGTTTGTTGAAGATGCTTTCTTATTGCAATTCATACAAAGCTGTCATCAAGAAATACCTTGGGTTTTCAAGAAGGTTGTTTCTAATGACAACCTAAACTTTGCTCTTTCATGCCTAAATTTGTGTTAGGTTCTGCATACATAGCCAGGTAGTTACTGGGCAGCTCTTCCTCCTTGGGGACATGTTGTTACGCACTCAGCAAACCTGCTGCTGCTACCCGCTCTTATGTGCTGGGCTCTCTTTGGACCTGGGCTATAGTGAATTTATTTCTTCGGTGTGGAAGTGGAGTGGAAAAAGTTGACAAGCTCAACGATGAGCAGGTTGGAGCTGATTTCTTTCCTCCAGAACATCAGGTCCTGACTTCAGTTATTGATCAGGTCATGGATACTATTCTAATTGCTTCACCTTTTCTAGATGGATTTATTTGAACTTGAGAGCGGGACAGATAGGAAAGGCAGTATCCTGATGGATTCTTTTCAGTGGTTTCACCCCAAACTAGAAAACCTTAAGCAACTTTCACTTAGAGAGAGGGTGTAGATACACACAACCCCACCTGCTTCAGTGTGTGCCTTGTTACAGCTTAACTCATCCAAAATGAAAGCAGTGATGAGCCAGATTATTTTTCAGTGACTAGGCTACTAGTGTAGATTTTTATCACATTGAAAAGGTCTGTTGGTGACTAATGGCAGATCTATGCTTGTGTGTTGTCCTCCTGACAGAAATGTAAAATCTTTCTCTCTGGGATGATCTCTGGTTGGAACGATCAGTGACTGGGGTATTTCTGTAGTTTGCAGTGATCTTCTGTCTTCCATGAAATGTAGTGTAAGCTTTCATCGTGGCAAGAGAGATGTCTATGTTTGAGACAATGTAATGCAAACCGTTATTGCCATGTGGTAAATACTGAGAGGAGCCTGAGAATGTGGTTGGTTTTTTTTTGTCTGTGTTGTGGAGCATATTTACCGCTATTGGGCAGTCTGTGCAGCTTTTATCCTGCTTGAGGTCATGACATCTCTTCTTGTATTCAGATAATTACTCTCAAAACTCTTATGTTTCCTCTTACTAACACAGACTTCATTGTGAAGAAGAGAGATAGCAAGAAAAAAGGCTCTAATCAACAGTGAAGACAATTCTGGAGATGCTTCTAGGTCGTCTCTCTTCTCCTTTTGTAGACTGGGATGGGCTATTGATAGCCCACGATGCTATTCATATGCAAAGGTGTTCATTATACTGGGCATATTAGCAAACTCAAATCCAAAAACTTCCAAAATTCATAGTTTGAGATTAATTCTGAACCATTTTTGCCTTAGGTTTTATTACACGCATCTTTTAAAACAGCCTATCCAAAGCTTCAAATTAAAATATGAATGCATATTTTAAGTAAGAAAAAATTGAAATCTTTTTTTATGGTTCAAGAACACTTCCTTATACCTTTGTGGTTTTGACTATCATAATAGTAATGTCTTGGATGACAGGGAATCCTTTTGAATCTTTCTTTGTTTGAAATTATATTGAAATGTTTCACTGCATCTGTACCGGTCCTCGCTAAAGTGCTGTATCAATGTACACCTTAAATTATTTTTGTACCTTGTAAAAATGTGAGTAAAAATAATGTTTTCACACACAGAAAAGGAGGAAAATTGTTCTTTGATGTTCTACCTTGTAAAATCTGCAAAAGGAGAAACTGAACTTTATTCATCAATTGAAGAGAAACTAAATAGTTTGTTTTAACTTGGGGCAAAGTCTAGGGGTGGCTTTTTTTGTTGGAGTATCTTTTAGGAAATCATGGAAAATCTAGTGTTCGAGTAGCTACCCTTATCTTCCTTTCAAAGAAAAAAACCAATATTGAAAATGGACATATTTCTGCTATAATGCATAAAAGTTAGACTGTGGGTTCATGCCAGTATCTCTGAACTCTACCCTGTGCCCTTTACTATGAGCTTTTGAACTGCTCCAGGAAACTGAATAGCTTCAAAATGTTGAGCCTAACTTCTGCAAATCCCTGCAGCGGATCAAAGATTTATACAGGGGGGATCATGGATAGGCACCATGTCTGTGTGTTCAAGGCAGAATCAGACAGATTTCTTTAGCTTTGCTTGTATTCTCTTTATTCTGTCTTGAATCTGGTTTAACCTGAATGGGCTTTGCTTGGGCTTGGACTTGTTGTGTTAGCAACACAGCTGAGGGGTTTCCCCTGCAATTCCCTCATGTGAAACACTTAATGGCAACTTGGTCATTCAAGAATTAAAAGTATTGAGCTGTCAGAGTACAGGCTGCCTGGGAGCTGCCACCTAATGTGTCAAGTAGGGCTCCTGGAGAGGGTTTAAGCCTTCCCCATCAGCAGAGGCTGTCAGAGCCGCTCTGAGTGGCAGTGCCTGTGCCACAGAAGGGACACAGGGGATTGGAAAATGAACGGACAGATCAGTAGGGTTAAAGGAATAAGTGGGATGGTGGAGGCAAGGATGGCATGAGGAAACAAATGTCCCCTGTACAAGCAGTAAAGGAAAAGCATCGCTGGAAAATGTCATTTCTATTGCTGAGGGCTCTGCATGAAGAAAGTAAAGATGGAGTTTGAGAATTTGAGAATTTTCTAGCAGCAGTTTGCAGTATGCATTTGTATGAGCGCAATATAAGGCAGGTGCCCACAGAGGAGTGTAGTTTCACTGGCAACGCTATTTACTCTGCAATAATTTATTTTGGCCTCCTGAGTGAAACATGCCAAACCTGGAAACACATTGGGATTTTTCAAAGAATAGAGTGTGCTGTCAAGGGAAGCAGTTTATGCAAACCTGAGGGATAAGCCTTCTCAGAGGTTTGGAACTAAATCAAATAATATATTACTGAGAATTGCTAGTATGAAATAAATGGGAACAGTCCAGTAAAGATGTTGGGGAGGCAGAGTAACGCAGGCTACTTACACTTTTGCAAATGGTTTTAGCAAACAATTGCTGTTCCTCTCTTACATATGGGAAAGGTGGATATACCAAAATGTCTTCTTTCAATTTTTCTCTTGCCTTATTAATAATTTGCTAGGTACTTCCGTATGACCTTAAGCTATGGCAATTGTGATACAAGGAGGGAAGGGTGTAGTGGCTCAGGTGCTGCCATATATAACTGTAGGGCTCAAGTGCACATATTCCTTTTTCTATATTGTATAGCATACAATAACTATGAATAGCTTTGCTGTTATCGTCATAACATTTTTAGAAATGTCATTTTTCAGGGGTGACAGAGAAGGTTGATTGAAAATTCTGAAGTGGGTGGTTTCACAGAGAGTTGAATAATTTAAGTAGACTTGTCCAGGGTCACTTTGCTACAACCAGATTTCTATGCTAAGATTTTATGAAGAATCATGCAAAAGTATAATTCTCGCTTGCTAAAAAAAGTGTCATAGAAGTGGTAGAGGACAGGGAATAAAAACAGAAGGCAATAAGAGACAGAGGCTACTGGGAGATACGAAGGTATGTGCCTATTCACAGGTGTGCATGGCATGGTAGCAAAAAGGGGAGGTAAATAGTTTTAATGATCTAACTTCATAATGTAAAAGCAAGGTTGAAGATAAAAACCTTCAGGAATGGTTCAGAAGCAGCACAGTAACAAAGTCCCAGGACAATTTGGATATTTATTTTAGTGCTGCTTATCCTGCTGCCCTGAATTTCCATGCTGCCAGTGAATAGTCAGCTAAGAGAAAAAGAGCCATGCCAAAGGAGAAATTGAAGGGATATAGGTTAATCTCCTCCCTCATTCCGGTAGGCTACTCCCTAAGTAGACTTCTATTAGGAGAACAAGTTATTCCACATACAAACGTTTGGTTATTCTCTTTCTTTATGCAACTTCACAGTCTAAACTTTTCTACCTGGGAAACAAATTCCCCCCGGGTTCCCATTCTGTGTTGCAATGTTCATTGTGTGGGAGTCAGACCTGTTAAAACAATTTAAAGTATAATCTGCTATTAGCAGTATTTGGGCTTAAATGACAAATGGGTAATTTTAAATGATAACTCCTTGAAATCTAGATGGAGTAATGGAAATCACAGTGAAATGGTTTGATTCTGCTGTTATATTCTTTTTATTTAGGCCTTTAAAGCAGATGTGCTGGACTGGGAGTTCAAAGGGGTTTTAAACCTATTCAGCGGTTTGCAGGTTTTAGGCATGTTTGTACATGCACTTTTTGTGCACAACAAAGCACAGAATCTTGTACGTGAGAAGCTGTTGCTTCAAAAATTCACACTAATTCAGATTGTTAATGTGAATGTGTAGTCTTCCATTGAAGCACCTTTAATTTACACAACTGGGCGAAAATAGGCATGTTCTCACGAAAGTAATCCTACACATAAAAGAACAGCTCCTCTTTTGCAGGTACTCTTATAATCAATTCAGCTTTGAAAACTACCCGGTGTATGAAATATTTTCACTGAAGTGCAGTTTTTGAAGGGAAGCAATCAGCGCTGAACTCAAAACTCACTGCTGTTGTGCAGGCCTGACACTGGCTCCTACTGAACTCCTTCAGTAAGTTTTAAGCTAATTTTGCCATCAGTTTTGAGCTTCTTGGTCAGCAGGTCTGGCTCTCCCAGGTCCTTGCTGCTCCTCTTCAGTTCTGCCAACCTCACGCTTGCTTGGAAGTTTGTGTATCATCGTAGGTTTTCTTAACAGGAACTTGAACGCTAAAAATGATTAGTTATAAATCTGAGAATTTTGTGCAAAAGCCTCCTGAGATTTAGTTCCTAGCTTTGAATTTTGGTTCTGTGTGAAGCTGCAGGAGATGGGCGTATTGATAGGTTTGTAGAACGAGAAACTGGTTTCAACACAGTTTGTAGTTTCAACACAGTCTCTGCTTCTGTCCCTCTGGCCTTGGGAGTACAGTCAGACCCCACGGGGCTGAAAGCCAAAGGCACAGGAAAAATGAGAGCAGACTGCAAATTATTATTCATTAGTTACTGTTATTCTAGTGCATATATAATATCTAAATGCCTGTGCATATATTTAGAAGAGCATTACTGTCTCTTAGGAGAGAAATTAAATTCTCTTGTTCTCAAGTTTAAAACTAATTGCTTCTGCAAAATTAAATCTGCAGTGGGTTGCTCTGGAAGTGCAGTCCTTCACCTTCCATAAAGGAAAGCTTCGGATTTGCATAGAACTTATGGGAAATAATTATATCAATGTGTGGAAAGTCTTTCCTCTCCCAACAGGAAGAGAATATCCTGAAATTCGGACTGGTGGTGTTTTACACTATTCTCCTAAAAAAGGAATAGATAATTAAACGAGAGAGAGAGACGACCTCTCCAAGGCAGGTCTTCCAACAAAACTGAGACACAAGTATGGGTCAAAACTACCCTTCCTTGGGTGAAAATCTAGACTAACTCCTTTGGTGTCAGTGAATTTGCGAGAGCGTTAGTAAGATCAGGATATGGCCTTAACTCCTTAGCCAAATTTTCACGTGGTCTCACTGTAGGAATTGAATATTAACATCTAATTTAAGTACATCCAATTACAGTACAGGATTCCTTTTAATGTGATAAACTTGGTGAGATCCCCTTGTTTTTATAGTTAGTTGCATGATTAAATATTTATTCTTGATGTCTCTTGACTTGCCTGTAGATAAATCATTTTCCTTTTAGTGTGTCAATTTTCTGGGGATAGGAAAATGTAATTTACATGCACAAGCAGCATTTGTGTACTCTGATCACACGGAACAACATCTCTTTGCCCAGTTTTCATGTGCAAATTACTTTTGGGGTTGTGGGCTAAAAACCCAAAATGTGAAATTGGACTGGTTGAAATTGCAGATGATTATCTCAACGGAGGAACAGGTACATACCAGTTTGTCTCGTTTTATCTTTTGAGCAGATTGAGGGAGTTTGCTGTGTGGCATTTGCTTTTGCTCTAGAACCAGGCTCTCATTCTTCAAACCTTTGATGGGCTTTGCGGGTCATCCCGAGCCTCTTCAGCCTCTCTTCTGGGTGATTTGCTTCGGGATGGGGCAGGGGGCTGGACCTCTGCTTGCTCCTGAAAGTTCCTGGGATACTAGATCCATTAGAAATGCTTAAAACCACTATTTTGAGGCTTGCAGAAAGTCTTTTGGAGGGTATGACAGAAGCTGGCCTTTTATCTCAGTATCTCATGAGAATACCAAAGTAAGCGAAGCGTGGGACATGCTCTGAACAAAAAAGTTTCACAAGCAAGATCACAGCTATCAGGTAGGAGCATGTCAACAGAAAAGGCAGTTTCTGAGGTACAGCACAGGGGAATTTCATTACTGTTCTCATCATCGTGAGAGCAAGAGACAATATGAAAAAGAAAAAAAAAAAAAGCCTGTACAAGTGTTTTCTTCCATGCAAATACTAAGAAATTACTTTCAAGATGATTTTTCAGCCAATAATGAGGCCCTGCAGCCACGTGTGCCTGGCTGCTCATGCGGCAGTTTTGCGTCAGGGTGTTGATTCCTCTTGCTATGGAGTATATTGTTAGCCATTATCAAGTCTTAAATGGGAATAAAAAAAAACCAACTGTAATTCCAATAGCATCTCATGATTCTTTTGTAACAGCACCTTTGGGTTTATTCCAGTGGGGAAAGTTGCTTTTGTGCACTGTGTAGAATCACGTGGCAGAAAAAAAACATGTAGTTCTTCAGTGCCATTTCTTCTTCCTCTGAGGATGCAGAAAGCTTTGATGTCTGAAAACATACTGTCTATTTTTGCAGTAACTTAAGATTATTTTTTATTTTTGTTTTATTTTTCAGAAAGTGTAGGGACCATTATGCTTTCAGTTCTTCATCTGTGCAATTTTTGTGAAGAAATTGCAAATATAATTGAATTTTTTTTGGAACCCATGAATTCAAATGAGGCAACAATAAAGGGAACAGGGGTGATTAAGGAATTGTGATTCATTTGTTGTACATCATTACAGCAAAAGCTTTGTTGCTGGATTCCTTGCAGACGAAGTCACTGAACTAAGTTTATATTTCAGAAAATGAAAGGGGACAAAAATAAAAAGGCAATAAAACAAATTAGTAGATGTCTTGAGGGACACGATTATTACTGACTGACTATGTTTTGTATCATAAATGTTCCAAAAATCTGGCAGTTTAAGTTATAGATCCATGAAGGCAAGACTCTTACTGGTATCAAAATCTTTATTTCACTGCTGCTATTACATTCTCTTTGAAGTTCCAAATTGGCAAGAAAGGAGTGAAATTGTCTATTAATGATGTTTTTAAAAGATAGTGTAAAACTGTTGAAATACCATTTCTTTAAAAAAAAAAGTCATCTGGGCACTTAAAACTTTTTCTTTAATATTACTGTTATTTAATACAATGACTGATATGCTCATACTCTGAGTCCATCGTGATACTGCATTGTATTTTGTACTCGGATTTGAAGCAGAATGGATAATTAGATTAAATTAATGCAGATCATTTGAGAAACAACAGTTAGGGAAGATCTCCCTAAGCAACATCTTCCATGTAGGTAAGTGAAGGCATCGCTGGTGAGAGGCTGCACTGGGGCTATAAGTGGTGAGCCACGTGGTAAGCTTTGAGGGATCCTCTCACAGTGATGGTATCTGGAGGCATTTAGGCTGCAGTAACTGGGGTCTGGCTGTGAGGCCGCCTGATGTCTAGCATAACTTACCCTTTTGTCAGGGCTGGAACCATGTGTTCTTTTTCCTTCTGCCCAGCAAGTGTTTAAAAACTCATGTTTCTGCTACTAAAGTGTATTACCATAAAATATTGCTGCCTGCCATAATGATGTTAATTGAGATGAGTTAATGGGCAACCCACAATCCACATGTGGACCACCCAGTCCACGTTGCCTGAAACAAAGCAGTGAGTGCTGCTGCCACCACGTACACTGAGGAAAGCTGGCACAAGCTAGAATAAAAGCACCTGTAGGTGCCCAAGAGGGCTGACCTTGGAGAAATTCAGTCGTCGTACTTTCATCTGTCTATATAGTACTCTACAACCATTAACCTATGTACATAACATTATATAGATAGATAGGGAAAACAGCTTTTGTGGTGTTCTCTGCTTGGTTTAATATATCTTTATTCTGCGTGCATCTTATTGAAGAGCATTGGTATATGTGTGTGCAGGATTGGCTTTCCATTCCCCTAGAAGAGATTTGAAGGTGAGGTTGCCTTTTCTGATGGCAAGGTTGGAAACCATCTTTCAGGCCCTTCTCTTTCGTTTGAGCAGTCATGAAGTGCAGAGGGAAGGGGTGCCTGGTGGTGGGATATGAGCCATGTTAGAGGGGTTCCTTGGCAGCCTGCCATGGCTTGGAGCCTGCTGTGGTGGTGTCCAATGCCCCAGCCATCCTGGGAGAACAGCTGCTTTCCTAGGAAGCAAGGCAAATAAGGAGCAGTTGGTTAGACATTAGTGTCATAACTACTAACTGGACTGGAAAAGGAGAGGCTTTTGCCAGCATATTGCCGAAGAACTGAAGTTCATAAATATATGTTTTGTGATGCGCGTCAGTTGCCTCCCATCTCCGGTTCCAGCAAGCTCTGCAGACGGCAGCAGCGAGGGGCGTTCCTGAGCCCCTGGCACTCGATGCTGATAACAGTTTTCTCCTAATTTGACATGGCACAGTGGAGGGCTGCTGCTGGGAGCAGCAGGGCAGAGCTGGCTCCTGCTCTGTGCCCAGTGCCACCTCCTCCTGTCACTGTGACAGGAGGAAAGACACTGACTCAGGGCTGGGGGAGTGGGGAAGAAAACAACCAAAGTAAACCGGTCTCAGTTTTTGCTGTCAGAATATAAATAATATCAGTTGGGATGAGGTTAATCTCTCACATTGTGAGTGACACAAAGCAGCTGGATGGTGTCTGGTGCTGTCCCCTTCTGCTGCCTGTCATGGGGAAGCAGCACAGCTGCTGGATGAGTCCCAGGGGACTGCGGATGCAGGTTTGCATTCAGGACTAAGGTTAAGCCTCACACTTGCACTCCGTAGCTGTACAAAGGGTTTTACACCTTCACATGAATGTTGTGCTGAGGAAGGGCTCTAGTTTAGTAAATTTTCTCTTGTCCCAGGGGAGCAGCAGCACTGTGAGCTGGAGGAGCTTTTCTGTATGCAGAATCATTTCTTTCTTATAGAGCAGGTTAGAAAATGCTGCTGCTTCTCTCTCTTTGTCTTTCATCTCAAATGCATTTTTCAAAGCTAGTAGAATCTTGAAAAGGTCCATGTCTGACCAAACATAAGCATCTGAGTTCTGATCCTTTTTTCTGTGTTTTTCCTTTCCTACCTGATTTTCTCTTCTTTGCATGCTTCCTTTTTATTCAGTGGAAGAAAGAAAGAGAAAAATAATTCTGTTCTATGAAGGATGCCCAATTGTTAGGTGATTTTGCTCTTGAAACAAAGGCTGTTTTAATAGTCTTTTATGGAAAGCCTTTATCATTTTTAAATCTGTTCTACACAACAGGATAGAGCTGCTACATGGCTGCTGTGATTATTCCAGAAATCATTCAAGTTTAGGTAGCACTTGCAAGAACCAGAGCTCACTTAATATGCCCCATGCCAGGTAGACTGGCTGGGCAAGTGAGTCTGCAGATAAACACAAAGTTTGGCTCACTGTCATCTCTGTCATTTATTATCTGTGTTAAAATAATTTATTATGTAGGTGTTTGCTCCAAGAAGGACATCTCTGACAAGGTATCAGGTCTGTTTGAAGCCTTAAAAGTATTCACAAAAATATCATGTCCTGACTAAAGTATTCTCAGCCAAGGATTGTATAAGGTTATAGTAACAGCTGGGGACAAAAAAAGGCAAATTACATGGAAGCGCATATGTTATATGTATATGTATTTATATAAAAGTATATGTAAAAATAAACATGCTGCTCCTGGACATGGCTGTTGTCCCCCATGTGCAAGGAGCGGTCCAGCAGGACACATCCCCAGCACTGAGCCCTGGGGCAGCTCTGCATGGCCAAGGCACTTGTTTTGTACTCCTTATTTTACCATTCCCAAGCCTAGAGCTGAAAAGTGTCAGTGTGAGTCGCCAACACAACACTGCAGGGAGCAGGAAAGCTCCATAGGATGTACTTTAAGGAAGTTTAAAGAAAACCTTAGATGATATCTAGCAATCCTTAGTGGGTTGACTTTACAGCAGCTTACTGAAAAAAAAAATAACATTAAAGTAGAGTTAAATGTATTCCTGTAATTCAGCTTTTCCTTAACAAAGGAGCTCACCAGCTGGGAATCTCTTGTCCTTCCTGTGTGTTGCCTCCTAAACCCAACGGGATTTAGTGGTTAGTTGACTCAAAAGACTAATGTGTAGGAGCAGCAAAATCTCATCTTTTCTCCTACAGGAGACACCATCTTCTGTCTTGGAGAAAAACGTGTAGCCAGGTTTGCAAAGCTGTACACAGAGTGTAATTCCTTCCTGACCCCTCTAGTGTATGCCTTGAAGCACGATACTTTGACCTCATTGCTTCATCTTGCATAACTAGTTCTGCTCACAGTTATACAATTATCGAGTCCTTTTGAAATTCTGCATCTACAGGATTGGTTTCAATAGCCATAATAATGAATTTTATAATCCTTTGGAGAACAGCAAGGTTAGGAGATTTATGCATAATTTGATGGTGAACTATTTTAAATAACTCAGTAAATTATCTTGACAAGGACACAGAACAGAAATAAAACACCACTTAGCTGTCTTGATTTCTTTTTTTTTTTTTGATGTTGCTTATTTCTTGAGATGTGGTTCAGTCCTGTCCTTCCTACTGTATAACCTTTCTGCAGCAAGACTATGATATAACTTGATTCTAAATCTCCTAAAATGAAGGACCTGATGTTTATATAAAGCTGTTGCTGTGGTTGAGATGTGAAACCCAGCAACTTCCAAGAGGCGCAGTGTCCCCCTGCAGAGTGCCAACTGTACGGCTCAGTAGCGCACAGGGCAGGTCCTGACAAAGATGCCATGAAAATCAGTACCTTGTTACAAAATAAAATGGGATGGGTACAGGAAAGAACAAGTTTGTGGTATGAGATGTGGAAGTCTTAAATAAAAATTTATTACCAGCTAAGTGCAAGGGGGAAAGTATTGATGGCAAGAATCAGTGCATGAGCTGAGGGGATGGGTGTTCTCATCACCAAAACTGACACCCTCCTCACATCATCTGGCTTGGTATGAAAATCATGGGGTGAGTGGTCTCCAAGCCCCTGTGCACAAGTTCCAAGTCCCCTGGGTTTAGGCAGGAGTACATTTTGGGAAGCAGTGTAAGTGGTGGTCCCTCTTCAGGCTGAAAATAGATTCTCAGGCTCTCTGGGACAATCATCAGTGGTATGTGTATCAAAAAATGGGGGAAGAAGTGGTGATGAGTAGTAGTGGTGGTTCAGCAGGGTTCAGTGGTTGAGGCAGGGAGGAAGCCTGGCATGGCAGGTACCCGTTAGTCTGGCAGTGGGAAACGGAAGTGGATATATTTGTTTCTGACCTCTTGTCATGGCATGCTGGCAAATACCAGTCCATTCTCAGTGTCGTACCAAGTGGAAAATACTGCTATTTTCAGTATATTTATAGGTAGAAATACAGAAATTTAGCAGATCGTGGGAAGTCATCATTCTCGGATCAGATGGCCATATTCTTAACTGGAAGAGATCGGCTCTGAAACGAATGGTGTTACAACATCGTACAAGAGAACTGATTAATCAAAAGACACAGGCTGGAAACAGGTTTGGTTTGGGATGTTTTTTTCTCTCCCTAATGTTAAATCTATAACCCGATGCAGCTTTCCCCCTTGCTGTATACAGTATGCATGACAGCTAAAATACAAAGCATTGAGGCAGTTTTTTGTAAGCAGCTTACCTTTTTCAGTCAAGCCAACTATGGGGATGTGTTCCTAGAAGCCCTGCTCCGTAATGTGCAGCCTTTGATTCTCCGAGGACTCCTGTGACAACTGAAAGTGGGGGATGCACTGGATGCCTCACCCAAAGCAGCTGTCTCTGGGTCACAGCTGGAGAATAACTGACTGTCTAGTGGAGTGGCATGTTTACAGCATGGGAGGAAGCTGGAAATAGTTGGGATGCTGCCCTCTGGATTTGTGCTGCTTTCTTTGGAGTTCTGATGTTCTAAATCTTTTTTTCCCATGCCTTGATTAAAACACAAGGGAATATGGAAACAGTAGTTGCAGGGAGAAAAGTGTGGATATTTCACTAGAATATACAGCAGCAATCTTTACATCTTAGAATTATTTTTCATTCAGAATATCCAAGCAACCTAAGAGGAATTAATTAAATGTCTTAGTTTTTATGCTTTTTTATTTTTCTACCCAGATTTGCTTTTTAGTTGTTTTATGTCACAGCTCCTTCAGACCAGGAGACCTGATTTCTCATTGCAGATAAGTTAGCAGTAATGTTGAGGCAGGTATTAATGGGCTGCGTGCTGTTTTCTTGTGCAGCTGTGCTGAGTTATTTTCTGAGCTTCAGTTCAAATACATGGTCAGATCTCACAGGGGGAAGTTGCACCATTTCACATCAGTGGAATCACAGGGGGAATCTCATGTGGCGTCTCGTAAGTTTTTCTGTTTCTGACTCATGTCAGAGAGATCTACCCCACTGTGTGTTCCTTAAAAAAAAAAAAA